>CM060910.1:433734676-434334676 GCA_030737875.1 Allium sativum
TTTTATCAATAGAAAAGAATAGATTTTTATAAACGAAAGGGTGATTTTCATTTGTAAACACGAGTTATAAAAATATGATCTTTATTTATACAAAGCGATGTTTAAAAATTCGAATTTTTTAATATTGAATAGCAAAGTAAAAATTCGATTTTTTTATATTGAATAGCAAAGTAAAAATTCGATTTTTATATATTGAATAGCAAAGTAAAAATTCGATTTTTATATATTGAATAGCAAAGTAAAAATGTGATTTTTATATATGTAGTGGCTACGGGCAATGCAAGTGATAAAAGGCAAACGGCAAAGATTTCTACATAGGAAGAGTCGTGGCGTTTGGATTAGCTAGTCGGTGAGAACTTCTCACTTTGAATTTTCTTTTCTAGTTAAAAATATACTAGGATGCAGACGGTGTTTAGTAGCACCCGACACCCGTCGTCCATAGACCATGGACGACTTGTATGCTTGTTTGTTTGATTTTGATGTGTAGTTGATTGTGTGATGTGATGTGAAATGAAATAAAATACTTATACAGGTAAAAATATTTTATAGTTAAAAATAGAATTTTTAACATGTATATGAAATGAAATAAATTAATATAAACAAATCGAACGATTTGTTTATATACACACATTTGACTGATATTGATTGGGACGATAAATTTTACACATCGCCCAACTGCACAAATAAAATCTGTGTTTGATTATTTGAAACCCCACACGGGTATTTGGATGATATATGACATACACTAATCCTAATAATTAGTTTTATGTCGATCGATTGACAGACTGTTATAAGCGTTGAATATTTATATTTGATGCTTATACAGTGTGGAACGCACTTTGGATGATGGTTGATGATTTATCGTTGCTGTTATATACGTGTGGTAGAAAATCCATATAATTCACATTATATGGTAATTGATTGGGCCTCATTCCAGTTTTGAAATATAATATTGGAAAAGAAATATTGAAATAGAAATATTTGAAAATAGAAATATATGAAGCCGCGTTGATTAGATTTATGCCATTTTGACGTGAACGATATTTATATCGATTTTATTCATTTTATAATGAATATCAAAAGTGATTTCAAAATCTGATATTTTGAAAAGAATTGGAATTAGAATTGAAATTGAATATAATTGAAATTCGAATGGAAATTGAATATAAATGAATTCGAATTGAAATTGAATTGAATTGAAAACGAACTGAAATTGAATATGAAGTTGAAACCGTTTTGAAAATGAATTTAAAACGATTTATAAAGCAAGTTTTGAATTGAAATCGATGAAGTACATATTATATATATTATATATATAATATAATGGCCTGAATAGAACGCGCTGCGCCGCGGCAGTTCGAGAATTTCGACCATTGACTTCGAATGGATATTGCGGGAGATCCGAAAGTCGGATTCTCTTGAAACTGGAACCGTTGGGTTCGTATCGAAAAGAGCTTTCCAATGAACATTAGAAATTAGAAATCTAACGGTTGGATTTGGAGTTATATCCAAATCAAATTTGGAAAAGGTCGCTGTGAGTGCAGTTCGATGGCCATTGATGGAAATCGACTGTACGGGCCTTGATAAAATTATTAAAAATATTAACAATTTGTGTAAAATCATAAGAAATGATTTGTGAAGAATTGGGATGAAAAAATCCATATTTGAAAAGATAAAAATAGATTTTTATCGAAATGAACTAGTTTTGAACTAGAATAGTAATTTATTTATTTTTAAAATAAATAAAGTGAGTTTGAAATGGTTTTGAAATATAACCAGAATTTCCAATAATTGAATTGGAATGGATTTGAATCGAAATTGTCTTTGGAATATTTCGATGTTGGATTTCGTGATTATACAGATGTTGTTATGGAAATTTGAAAGATATATATATATATATATATATATATATCGTTATTTCCAATACAATATTTGTTGGTCGTAGAATTTGATGTTGAATAAAAGCCGATATATTTTCTATTCAGAGCCTTGTATTTAATATCAAATGTGATTTGGGTTTGTCGTGAATGGTGTTTTCATTAACACTGTTCTTAAGCCCAGTTGAGAAAAGATTAAATCTTTTTATTTAGATTTAATGAAGTGTACCAATTAAATAATATTTAATTGAATTGATATTGATTTTTGGGTTTATCGTGAACAGTGTTTTAAATAACACTTGTTCTTTAACCCGATAATTAATGGAATGTGATTTTGGGTTTATCGTGAACCATGTTTTAAATGACACCGATTCTTTAACCCAGTTAAAGATTAAAACTAAGTGGAGTTTTAATGAATCTTTAGTTAGATTGAAAAGGTGTTAGAATGGAGTGTCACCAGTTTTACTCCAGGCGATAGTTAAATCTTTAATTAGATTTGAACGTGAAATGGTAATTGAATTTACCGATAACACCGTGGTGTTAGATATGAAGTATTACCAGTTTTACTTCATGGGATGAATAGGTTGGGATTGGGAAATAAAATAAATGATTACTTCGGTGTAGTTCACTAATCCCGACTAGTTTGAATTGATATTCAAAGAAGATTAAAGAATAAATTTAAAGAATTTATCTTTGATAAAATTAATGGGAACCTTTCCCAAAGTAGAAGAATATTTGAATAAACGAATATTCTGAATTGGAATGAGGCGTATGTCGTGTTTGTGTAACACTTGATGATTATATACGCGAGTTATTCAGAGAGACCGGGTTTATCCCATTCTGAATAACTGATTCGACGTGGTGTCGAAGATGAAGACGGTGGTTGAAGACTGGAGGTCTTCACGTCGTCTGGATAATTACTGACGATCTTGATTGGGTTGTACACCCAAGACGATGGAAACAGTTGGTGATCGTCCAGACGTACTTGGAGATCGATGGATATGCGGGGTACTAGGTGCCTCCGGTTTCGTTCAGACCCAGAACGAACGTGAAAATGGACTGTGTGTCTGACATTGGATTTTAGTCTGTGTGATTGATTTCTATTAAATATATATCTGTTGGCAGCGAAGAATTTATTCTCTTGCTTAACGCCCTTCTCTGAGACGTACGAGCTCAGGGGTTATATGTTGATAGATATCAAACGCATGGAGTGAATTGCCTGTGTGGCATGCCTAAGTGGCAATTGATCAAGGCTTCTGTTGAAATGCAAAGTCTTGTGGTGATGATCAAAGCACGGCCTGTGTGGCATAGCTTTGTGTAACGTTGATTCGCGAGCCTGACACCCCGGTTGTGAACCAGAAACGGGAGAAGTACCTCAGGGAGGGCATGCGTTTCCTTCTAGCTAGAAGTGGCGTCAGTGGTTTTACATGCCCTGACGAGTTTGACTTATGTGGTTATTGCTGTTGCGAGGCACCTCGGTTTGATCGGACGATCCGGGTTCGATGGAGTCATTCGTTGGCTCATTGACGCCCCAAAGGGCAGGGAGACGTATTGTTCAGGCATAATAATCCACATCGGTGGACCGGCCCTGATGATCCAAGGGGCAGTTGCGGCTGTTCCTGAGACACGGGCTAGAGCGTCTCGAATCGGTAGAGGACTATCTTTTGCCTCGGTTCATAGAAGGAAATCCAATTTCCAAATACGTGACACTTGCAGTTTTGATTGTAGAGTCTAGTATGGCGACATGATATATGGTACCCATACCGTCTATGATTGATACTTATGATTTGAAGTTGTTTTATACACTATACACTTATAATAGTGTCAAAAGATTTGTTTTAAACGTACTAAGCATGTTTGGCTATTATAAGGGAAAACCCTATCCCCCGGCTTGCGTTGCATTGTGTGATAGGACCTGGGTCTTATAATAGCTTCATTTTTCTTTATTTAGCATTGCGTTGTTTGTTTTATGCACTGGTATTCTTGGGAGGAAACCCGTTCCGTGTTATATGGCGTGGTCCTTTGATTTACCGAACTTTAAAATAAAGAATAATAACTGTTTTAGTTCTCACAACAGTCACATGACTGACCTGGAGTTTATTGTTTTAACCTAAACTCTGGGTTTTCCTATTTTCCGCACGGGCAGCTAGTAGTTTTGGTTTTGCAGATTTATATTCACAGGATCCTGGTTTACAGCTGGAATGATATCCGGAAAGCTTTGTATCCGTATATCTCCTTCAGTTGTGTTTTGTATTATTTCCGCTGCGATGTATTTAAATGTAATTTAAATCTCTGATACTTCTGTGTAATATTTATTCATACTCTGTATTTTCTTTTATTCTGATGACATTGTTGTAATATACAATGAAATGTTCTCCCGTCTGCGTTCTTTTGTGGCTTGTTCTCGACTCAATCCGGGCTTTCCTCACCGGGGAAGTTCAGGTCGTTTCAATTACCTAGGATAATCCCTTAGCGTTAGATCTCAGGGTTTCAAATCTAGCCATACAAGTCACCAAATGAACCTAACATGTAAAACAGTCCTTGTACAACAAGAAGAATCCACCCAGCATGCTATCGGGTCAACCCACCGACATATTGTGTTAACCCGCGGGTCGACCCCTCCTATGCATAGGTAGACCCATAGCTCGACCCCGGTCTTGGTTGGGTCATCCCATAACTGCTACTTTTACGCGTTGCTTCAGTTTGAATTATTTTGATTTATTTATATATAACCATCTTATATATACAATCTTCTAAGGTTCATAACTTCTTTACACATTATCCAATTTACGCTAATTTTGGGTCTACCTAAACCATAATTCCGAGAAGAACGCAAGTTAAAGTCAGTTTTACTTAATTTTGAATATTTAATTATATAATATTCATTTTGTCAGTTTATTCCTGAATTAATTAATCCATTAGTTAATTATTGTTTTTTTTAATTTTGGGTTGTTACACCTTGGCCTGTGCAACTTCTTTAACAAGTCATTAATCCTTGGTAATGGATACTTATTCTCCTTAGTCACCTTATATAGCTCACAATAATCTACACGAATCTCAAAGATCCATTGGTCTTGGTTGCTGACACAATTGGTGCACCCCATTTGAAAATGATATTATGAATGAATCCTTTCCTCGTAGATCGTTAACCTGCATCTCTTACTCTCACTATTATCTAGGTGCCATCCGCCTTAGAGGCATAGCTATATGTCTGGCCTCATCCACTAGATTGATTCAAAAATTAATTTCCTTTTGCCGCGACAGTCCTTTGACCTTGTCAGAGACATCAGAAAACTCTATAGCAATGGGCATAGATAACACCCATCTTATGTAATCAGAAGTGAATATAAAAAATTAAACAGTAGTCCATCCTCTTGTATGCAGCACATCATAATTATACACCCTTACACATTCCTGATTGTCACTTCGACCTTTTGCAATTCACCATAGTCGCATATCTCTAAAGTCTATCCATACCAAAAATTATCCCAAATCCAGCAAAGTCCAAACAAAAAAATCATATACAAAGAACAACAATGACTCAATAAAACTAGACCACGACCAATCATACAAAGACTAGTGGATCCCCCTATAGGGTTAGTCACAATCAAAAGGTTTATCAACTATCTCAGGTTATGAACCTGATGTGCCTATTATATAATTACAGATAAAAGAATGCGATATCCCAGTATAAAAAAATCTAATAGAAACACCTCTGAAGTATGGCGTAACTTTCATAACAACATCCTTCCCTTTCACTACAGCAGTAGGATCTCTCGGAGTAGTAGGTTTAGCATCCAATGCATAGGTCTTTAAAATGTGCTTATCCTTCGACAGCTCTGGGAAATTCTTCTTCGTATGCTCAATCTTATTTCATGCAATCCCTAAGTAATAGTCTTTCTCATAGAAAATAATGCAAGTAACTACACCTTTAACTTTCTTCTAATGATCCTTGCCTTGTTGTTGTCACTTTCTCTTCCCATTCCATATCTTCTTATTTCCACCACCTTGTTGTGGCTTCGCTTCTCCTTTCTCAACAAAATAAATAAAAGCCTTAACCTTCTTCGAAAACATACTTTCATGCCTAAACGCCTTCTCAAGTAGCTTCTCGAAGGGGATATCTATATGGTCAACGATCTTCTCCCCGAGATACCTATAAAGACAAATGAAAAGCTTCTCATTCTTATAGTATCAACGAACAATATCCCATACTTAGAAAAATCTTAAAACTTAGCCACATACTCCACTACAAACTTATGTTCATGCTTCAATTCAGGGAATCTTTTGAAGAGAATAAAAATTTAAACCATAGAAATAAACTTGTCCCAAACTTAGTCATGAACTGTACCCACGAATTCTAATCTTCTAGAATTTCAATGATAACAACATCACACCAATCGTAGCTCGACTTTGAATTTTCCTCGAAGCAAGCATTCTCTTTATCGCGTCATCTATTCAAATATTTCCAAAGCTGCAAGTACATATATCTTACCAATTATGAACCTCAATAGATGATTCCGTTCCAACAAACGACTTGCCACCAAGAGAAGAACAATCCTTGCACAACTCAGCAAAACCAACCCTATATACTTGCACATGAGCACCGCCATCTACTACCACTTTTGAAGTAGGTATTTTCCTCATAATCATTTCTAATATGGATTCAAACATAGTTGGGTAATCGAGTGTGGCGTCGTATGATCCACCTCCCTCACCACTCACTATGGAAAAAGATTTATTCCTAGCAGCATTTCTTGTTCATCGACTCATTGTTTATCTACATAAGAATGATTAGTCCATTCCAAAGAAATATTGCAATGGCAAGTGCATGCTAATATACTATAATATATATATATATATATATATTATGTAATTATCATCCAGATCAATTACAGATGCGTCTTTTTTGTGTGCATACTCTCTAAAAGTTTTGGTAAAACGATTAACCTGGCTCTAATACTAAGTGTGACGACTACCCTATATCTCCTACACCGAATGACATAGAAGATGCATTGAAAACTATGTCAGGGCAATATGGGACGATCATCAAGAGAAAAAACCTAAATGGAGTCTATCGTGTATCTCAAAGTGCGTTAATATTATATAATAAGAACATATACAATAGAATATTAAACATGATAAAGCAGAAAATACCATCTCATATAAACTCTCAGAATCTGCTATTGAATGCCGACAATCTCAATGTACATCATAGCCTCACTATAATCCTTCTTAGAGTATATCAGTCAACACAGTGGAAGACAGATAGAGTATCTATGTAGAAGAAAAATACGCCAACCTTCGGCTCATCGACGATCAACACTCTCATTACTAGCTAGCTAATCAGCCTGATCGACAAAATTATTGATGAACTACCCAATGTAATAAGAGGAAATATAAAATCTTGAGTTAGACAGTAGTATGATGTGAGTGATAAATGACTACCAACAGCTATATTGTAAAATATGATACTTGACAGTTCAGGTCTTACCTGATCAATCCCTACAACTAAAGAGTCAACACATAATATTCAAATAAGATTTGCTACTCTAATAACAATAGAAACAGATACGGCATAGAATAGAAAGGAAGAGTCTAAGCAACATCTTTTAGCTTTTTATTTCCCAAACTGCTGCTTCACTTCAGTATCCTGTAGTTGATAGCCTATTCAGAGAAATAAAATCCATAACAACTATAGCATCCATCAAAAAATATCATATCATCACCATGTAAAGCATTGAATACATTGATAACATGTATAACCATCCTTGCTTATGCTAGGGGCTAATGGTAAATCCCGGTTGTAGTCGGACTACCATGCTTTCCAAGCACGTTTGCCTTCCCAAGACAACTAAACCACTTCCCTTGTGATCTAGGATACATGACTATTGCTTCCAGTCCTAATAGGCTTGTTAAGAAAAAAAGGCACTCTAATGCACAAGCGCCATCCAAATCTCCATCACTTCGCGTCTGTACCTAGAATACTCCGAGATATCAACGATTCCTTGGCATTCCCATGCACAAGAGCCATCTGCATCTCCATCATTAGGTCCAAGTCCCACTCAAAGTAGTCCGTTATCTGCAGCCTTTGATCCATCCCAAACTGCCTATCAAACACTACTTCGACCTTTCCCATCTAAATTCACAATCAAAGAGCAACAATTCCACAGTCCATAACTTCTACCTCGTAGAAGCAATCAATGAACCACAAGTTTTAGAATCACCGTGACGAATCTGTATACATTCACAATAGATCTCTTCACCAGCCAATGCACGCTAATGGATCAATACTATTCTATATCTTATGGATCTATGATGTTCCATTTACTTAGCTAAATATGGCTAAGTCTTCAAATGGATCCTCCCTATGATTCTCTGCAGTGCCTCTGGTCAAGTTGTTTCATCCAAGTTCAAATCCGACCATCCATTCCTACTTATAATGATCTTTTAATTTCAATTACTTGGTTTATCCAGTCACCTTCAAACCATTTATATAGCTTCCTAGTGGTACCACCACCATCATTGAGAAGTCATATATCCTAATAAAGCCCCTACATGGATCAGCATCGATCCATGAATGCCCTATGAATCGATACTGATCTATGTACTTAACGTATTTTTAAAGAAAAATTATTGAGCGCCTCCCCGACGTCCTTTAGAGACTATCTTCTAAGTTTCCAATGAACTTTGATTTCAATAAGCCTTGTTCTTTATCCTAAGTCATTATTCAACCATTCACTAACAATCAAGTAAAGCGTAGCATGCAATTAAATCATTCAAAAACAATTACAACCAATTTTGAATCATATACAAGCATATATTCACATACAAACATGAATCAATCAATAACAACCATAGTACTATTACAAACCAAGGATAATTACTCACTAATTATATTGGATCTAATAAATAGATTAACATATGTCATAACTAAATTATTCTAGGGTTTCTAGATCAAAAATTAACATGTACTAATCAAGTTTTAGGGATAAATTAATGTATTTTATGATTAAAATGACTAACTACAGCATACAATCCAATTTAAACCTATGAGAGATCACTAAGCATTAATCAATTGTAAAAACCCAAAGTTTTGGCAATATAAATTAATTATTAGAATTTCAAAAATAGGAATTTTTGCAAATGATGGAATTTGGCCACGAAACTTTGACCGATGCGTTTGTCTCGGAATTCTGTCAACTTTCATGTTTAGAGTTTCACGAACGAAGTCCATATGAAAAAGTTATTGACGAAATATGAAAATGGATGAAAAATAAATAAATCAAAATTATAATTTACCTTATTTGACCAAGCCGACCTGGGCAATTTGATGACCAGGCGGTCGACCGCCACGTTCGACTTACTGTGCGTCAGACTACCTAGTGGCGGCTAGGTCTTGAGAGGTTAGGTTAAAATATTTATATAACGAATGGATGTATATAACTTAAAACTAATCCAAGTGTTCTAGGCCATTTCCACCCTTATAAATAAAGGGGTAAGGCCTCAATCTTTTTCCATATAAATCTGCAGAGGAAACAGAGCTCTGCCATTTTCCTCCTTCTCCAAACCAAATTTCTAAAATAAAAGTATATTAATACATAACAAATCAAATCCAATTCATATGAAATTGAGAGGATAAGCACATCTAGTGGAAAATAATGCAACTTGATACTCCGAATCAGATTCTCCCCTCTCTTCCTGTTTTCTTACGTCTTTGCAGATCTGTAATTTTCCCTTTTCTAGATAAATTGTAGATTTATAAGAATTTGTGGAATGTAGGCCTAAAGTGTTCAAAACTTTGGATTTGGAGGCTATAAGGTGAGTGAGAAATTTACGAATATAGTTATAATAACTTATCTATTTCGTTTGAATTAGATCTATGTTTTTATGCATGCTTGCTATTAGATCTATTTATTTAAATATTGTGAATCTATTGACTACCATCAGATCTGATTATAAATATGGTTAAAACTTGCGAATTAAAAGTTGTAGTCATGTATAACATAAATTTTAGGATTCTTAAACCTATTCACATGTATTCCTACAGTTATTCATGAAATATGTTGTACATGTTGCATAACACTGTGAATTTGGAATCAGTCCCATTAAATAAAAATTAGATATAGTTACATTCTAGATCTTTAGTTCAGTGTTGAAAAAAATGTGAATTTGGGTAAAAAGATGAAATTGGTAAATTATGTGATTGAAAGAAATATTTCTGTTTTTATTCAATATTGTTGGGGTTTGGCTCAATCACTGTAAACATGTCATTTTCCTCCTTTGAATAAAAAGGAATTATTTTGAAATAACAAGAGGTATGATGAAAAGGATTAAAAAAGGGAAAAGTGGTGCAAATGTACTTATAAATATAAATACATATATTTGTACGTAATTCGCATTGACTATTCCAAAATATATATTTACATATATTTCTTGTGATTTGGAAATATGTCAATTCTACTAATTAGGCATTATTTACAATGATTACGGCTAACGGTATTTTGCGAGATTTGAAACATTTTTGGCAAGATTGATTATAAAAAGGAAATGTTTGGTTAATTGATTTGACCAAATCATAAATTTAAAAACAAGAATAGTAATAAAAATAAAAATAATAACTATATTAATCGTACGAAAATGTAAATATAATTATAAACTTATTATCCATCCAAATCAGCGTAAAATGATAAAATAAATATTGTATGGAATGTTTGAAATGTTTGGGTAAGATTCAATTATGGAATTATATGTAAAGGTAATCCATATTAAATTAGTATATTTGTGGTGACCATTTATAGCAATCAATATAATTAATTTCCACAAATAGGACCGCAAATCAATAAATAACCATTGTAAATGTAATGTCCTAGATTTTTAGCCATTTAATTTTGTATATTTAAATTTATTTTAAATATTGGTTTGGGATAATAATATGAATTTTTATAGTAATTGTATTGATTTAATAATCAATATACAAATTCATATCAAATATATTGGATATAGTAATACGAAAACAACAAATAATTGAATTTAATTCACAGTTAAAACTAAATCAAATCAATTCAGTCGATTAATATAAATTCTATATTGAATTTGAACGATAATAATAATTTATTATCGATGAATTTAGCTATTTGAAATCGACTTATATTTTTAATTGGATTTAAATATAAATCGTTAATTTAAATTGTTATCTCTTCTATACAATCGAATTAATTTTTAGAATTGGTTCCATTGAGTTCAGAATAGCAATATAATCTAGAAATATCGGTCGTTACATTAAAATAGCGGTTCAGAATTTCCAGCTTAGGGACTGCGAGATATTTTGGTTATTTAATTAATTAAAATCACTTCAAAACTCTTATCATATTAAATAGGAGCCGACCTATACTACGCATACCTATATTTCTACATTGTCTTCTTCTTTCATTTCGCATATTGTCTCCCTTCTTGGGAATCAAGGAAACAACAAATTTAATGGTTGTCGTACCCACGTTCCCTCGCGTACCAATAAAACCAACCCAATAGCTTTGTATCTCCCATTTCATAATCCACGAAACTAAATTCAACTCCTCTCCATTTTTCCTTCCATTCTCTTCTCCCTATTAAAATCCAAAATCAGAAGCCCCAAACAAAAAAATGTCGCCCCCTTTCAATCTATTTCCTCTTCGCGAATATGAAGCTTCGAAAAAGAAAAAGGGGAAATCAAATACGAAATCGATCTCGAATTCTTGTATCTCGAAAAAGTTAGAACACGGTAAGCTAGGAAGGATGACGCGAGGGAGAAGTGATAGGTGAGGCGGGTTCTGGGAAGGTAAGGAGCAATGTTGGCAGAAATGTGTGGGGATCGATGCTTAGAAGTCGTCACACCTCTCGCTGTAGGGTTCCAACTCGAGGTCGCGATGGGGATAAAGTGAATTTATTTCGATCTGTTTATTATAACTGCATGGAAACTGAAGAAAAGAATCGATTGTTTTACTATATTGAGCAAATTGGTATTAACAGTGGAGTAATGGTAGGGACGCTTTGACATGGGAAAGTTAGTCTCTAGTTAGTAGGTGATGACTTGAGACGGTGTTCGATGCACATGGATTTGGATTTTTGTCATCAAGGCAATGTTGGATTTTGGTGATGCACTATGACATGTCAATTAAATTTCCTATACTGTCTTGGTTTGAGAAGAACGTGATAAGAAGAGGAGATAAAGTCAGAGCCTACATCGAGAAGCAGGGAAGTTCAGTGTGTTGGAGTTACTGAGTTCAAGATTTCCAGTAAGTACGCAAAGGGATGGTGCTGGTTTGCAGAAATGATCGGGTTGCATAATATTAGTTCAAAGGGATAGCATATTGTTTTTATGGTGTTTCGTAAAATGCCAAAGTGGGCTGATGTAGTTTTCGAGGCAGTTTTAGGGCTGATTTCGAAATATTTGGGGCTGTTAAGGACGGTTCGTCGATTAGTCGAGGTGAAGTGTAGTAACACAAGGTATATATTGTTACAAAAATTTATATTTCATTGAATTATTTATTTATGTTAATGGTTAATTTAAATGAGTAAGAGTTAATCGATATTAATAATTGTTAATCGATAAATCAAATCAAACAACCATAGATACAAGGCATATTCACTTGAGTAATTCGTAGCTGATGATACGGAAATTAAATGGATATTCAACAAAGGAAAATTAAGGTGAGTAAGCTCACTATCTGGTTTGATTATAATTTATTATAATCGAATTTTTATTTAATACAGATATTTTTATGTTGTTTGTTGGTTGCACTACGGTTTATTTATTAATTTTGGTTTATATATATATATATATATATATTAGTTATTTAGGCTTGGTGGTAATGGAAATTATATATATATATATATATATATTGGATCTTCCCGCAGTACCATTAGTGGATGCCCGCGGTATCATTAGCGGGTGACCCTATCGCCCCATGATATATGAGTGGATGAACTTCTATACCGCGATATCCTGCCTTAAAGCAGGAATGGTAGTATTTATGTTGCTTAACATCTGTGGATGCAGGGAAAACCTGTTGGAGGGATCCAACTGGATTCCTCAAATTTATTTTTTATTGTTTACATATTTATATGTGTGTGATGTGTTGAATTGGATTGATAGTTTGTGTATTTGGATTTTTAAATATCACTGGCCCTAGATATTAATATTTAAAAATATCACAAAAAAGGATGTTTAAATTTAAAAAGGAAAAATTTATTTTTTTGAAATAGAAATTGAATTTTGGATTTGGCTAGAAAATATTAACTTGTTTTTAGAAACAAAAACAATTAGTTGAATTTATAAACGATGTTTATAACTAAATAAAAAAATCATCATTGGACAATTTAGAAATGGAACTCAAGTGCTAATTTAAAAAGGGAAATTATTTTCCGAAAGCAGAAATGGAATTTGAAACAGAAACATGTTTCCATATTTGAAACAAGTAGTTGAAATGTATAAACGACATTTATAAATGGAAGCGAATAATTACCATGGAATAAATGGATTATTTAAATTCAAATATGAATTAAAAAGGGGAATTGGGAATCGTTTCAAAGGAAACGATAAAATCATTTCCGATGTTCGAAATATAAATAAAATTGGAATAAATCCATACGGATTTATGATTAGGATTCGACTATGTCGAATTTATAGATATAAATCATTTCATAAAGGATATTGATATTATATTAATATAAACTAGAATTTATAAATTAATATGAAAATAGATTAAATATATAAGTTATAATAATATAATAAAATGAGAATCGAGTTTCAAATAGGATTATTAAATAGGAAGTTTGTTTTAATATAAAAATTAAGTAAGTTAATTTAAAAATAATGTTTATAAAAGTGATGAAATATTTTTCATTAGATAATTTGGAAATAGATTTTTCCAAAGTAAGGAAACCATATTTTTAATGAAATAAAAGGTGAGATTTAAATCTAGTTTTCGTATTATAAGATTTTGTCTATCTCAAGATAAGAACGTTGTTGGTCAAGGTCTGAGAGGTAAATAAAATACCCCAACTTGAACAACTTCACTATTATCAAGGGAAGATATTAGTTTGTAATGGCAAAGGATGTTAAATAAATCTATTATTCCCATTATAGGAATTTATAATTGGAATTCGATTATATCGAATTTTAAAAAAATAATTTATGGAAATTGGAACTTAATATAGAAGTTGAGTTGTGAATAATTTACAACGGAGTTATGAGTTCTTAATAAGGTAATCGATGATTTTGGAAAATCGAGATGCTTAAATTAGATTTGGAAAAATGTTTTAATTTATATTAAGAAATGAAGTTGGAATTTAATTATAAACGAGGTTTAAACATTTATAATTAAATTTAATTAAAACGAACTCGCCGCAGCGCGATAGTTCGTAATTTGGCGTTTCAAACTTCAATTGAGTATATAAAACTCAATATAAGTCAGAATTCGATGAAACAAGAAATGTCCAAACCTATTGATTATAAGTTTTCTAATGGAAGAGAAAAAATATAAATTTCGTCTTATAGATTTTTAGTTATGTCAAAATCAAATTTCAGAAAAACAATGACATAATCGTTTTAAAACCATAATGGTTTATTTAATTAAATAAAAGGATTTTTAGTGAATAAAATTCTGAATTTCCATTAGTAAATTCCGGACTTGAGCTATAAATTAAATATGAACTCAAGTCGAGTAAATGGATCGATTTTGGAACAAAAATCAGATTTTTTATTTTTAAAGGACGTTAACTAATTTCTATGGAAATTAGTAAATAGAGTTTTTGGATTGAACTTAATTCATTTAAGTGAACTGAATTTGTTAACTGAAATTGAGAATTCGAATATGAAACTTTAATTAGATTTCGGAAGCGAGCAAGGAATTTGAGTTTGATTTTTGTATAAGTATATTTGAATGTGATATGTTCAATTAAAAGCTGATTAAGCAAAGAAGCTATTTAGGGACTACTTAGCGAATTGAAATCAATTAAAGAAAAGCGTTGGTTTGATTTGAAGCAAATTGGGAATGGGTGTATATATATGTGAAACTGGTATGGAATGAAGAGAATGAAAATTATAATTTAAGTTCCAACGAAAAAGCACATGTTTAAATTTCCATATGAGATTTTATGAGCCTACTGGGCTAGCCGCTTGGCTTTTTGATTTTCTTTTTTAATGGAAATGGCCTAGAGAGATGAGTTGGGGTTTGAGCTATTAACGGGTACAAAGGAGGTGCTGGCAAAATTTTCCAGAAATTTCAGTTGTTAGGATATTTTTAAGAAATCTGCATAATTAGAAATCAGTATATCAATATATAGAATTTGATAAGGAATTTAGAAATTAGTTTAATTAATATTAGAAAGGGCCAGTAACTATTTGATGGATGTTGTTTTCCTTTGATAGTTAAATCACCGGCTATTAAAGATTTTTGACCATCGTTGTCAATATGGAGAGACCAGTTGGATTTAATGTCTGAAAACCACTCCATATAGGCATAAGCGTTGCGAATTATATTATGCTGAAGATAAATTAAAGACAGAGTAAAATGCAAGGGCTATTCTGTTTGTCCAGTCCCAGGACAACTTGTGTGGACGAATGTCTAGCAAAGTATTCCTAACAGATCACATAAGATGATTTCCAAGGTATTACGTTTTGGTGGCAGCGGAATTCATTTCTCTTAGCTTTTATACCCGTAATATTTTTGGAAAGATCAATTAGTGATTTGACGGGTTTGGCGATGTGGCATTCAAAGTGTATGGCGACCAGATGTTATAAAAAGGTATTCGTAGACTCAAGCCTCACAACTGGGAAAAGACAAAAATCGGGCAGGTAGCATGGCTAGTGGGTCATATCCAAGCAGGGTATATTTGTCATGGAATCTAGAGAAAGTTCAATATTCATTCTTCTTTCAATTCTGTATCTTACGGATTACGGTTTGACGACCGATAACCGTGGGTGACAATTTATTCGGTACACTCAAACTAAATGAGCGGTCGGTCATGTAAGGCTGGGTTGTGTGTATCCCTTCTAGAGTATATATTCGGTACACTCAAACTAAATGAGCGGTCGGTCATGTGTGGCTGGGTTGTAAGATGTTCTTGCTGAACCCCAGTGTATCCCTTCTAGAGTACACTGAGCGGAAGGTGGTCCTATACGTTGTCATTGTTGGAATCCAATCTCCAGTAAGCGCCATATAGTTTATGATTTTATACCATATATGTAGAGCGTGAGATGCAAACGTTCTACTATTTGGTTATTTATTTGATTAGACTTTATTATTATATCACTAGATTTTGATATAAAAAAGGTTTAGGGTTATAGTAAGGTTAAAACCATCCGTGTTTATGTGTGGGATGGTCTTACTATTATCCTTTTCTTTCAAAAGGTTTTTTCATTGTTAAACAATATGGTTGGAGTTTACTCACACCAGTCCCATGAATGACCCAGAGTTTATTTTGTTTGTTTTTCCCTAAATTCTTCGTTGCCTAAATTTGTATGAGCAGTCAAGTGTTTCAGGCTTTTACAGATACACTTAGGGGAGCTTGAAGTAGAAGGCTTCACCATTAGTTATTTTAGAGTTATTTTCCGCTGTATCAATTGTTTTATTGTACTCTAATGACGGTATGTATATATGGTACAAAATTTTGTATTTCAAAAATCATTTTATATAATATATTTTATTCGTTTCGCTGTGAGATTCTGATGTTTTCTTTTGTTCTATGTTCTATCTATTTTTATTTCTTTAGCTCTAATGACTCGTATTTTTGTGTAATTTGGGTTGTACGTGTGTTGTTTTAGTCAACTTAGATAGTACGAGTTTGCAGGCCACGTTGGTATCAGAGCTTAGGTTTAGCGAACACCTAGGCTTTGGTGGGGGTTTACTCATTAGAGATAGGGTCAGTAGTACCCTAGAATGAGTTGAGTGTATATGTATGAGAGAGCTTATTTGTAGATTTGTATAAAAATCATTCTGTATTGTGTTGATTGATCTGTTGAGTGGTATATAAATTTCACATCGATGCGTTTAGCTGACGTGGCCGATAGGGATTTATAAACATTTGAACAGAATAATTTAACATAGTATTGTTTTGAAAGTTGGGTAAATGGAATAATTTTACCCAAAACTATATTTTATATAAAAAAAAATATTTTTTTCGAAAACTATCATAATATGCGGTTGTTATTATTATAATCAAATAATATTATAAGATTGTAATGGATATATATATATATATATAACCAAATAAGTACTTAATATACAATTGAGATGAATTAAAATTGGATTGAAATCAGAAGTTGAATTTATATCTCGGAAAGTGGAAAAATATTTTTCCAACATATATTAAAATAATATAGTTTGTTTGAAAGGATTTTTTTGAACAAAAACCATTTTTAAATGGATTTTGAAAGTAACAAAGCATTGAACTCACTTCAGTCATTCGAAAATAATGTCGATGATGATCCAAACATTATTGGTGTTCATTTTCGAGTTTCTGAGTGATGAATTGCTACCATAGTAAGATTTCCAATGGAAATTTATTTTAGAAAACAAGATGTTTGGAAAACTCAAATGTTTTGAATTTAAGATGGTTATAAACATATGTATATATATTCATATGATTTCAAAAAAATTGAAATAAAAATCGGGTATTTGAGTTTTGGAATTTAAAATTTAACTTATGCAAGTTAAATAAATTGAACTGATAAAATTAAAGCAGAGGAATTGATTTGAAATCAATTAAGATTAGCCAAAAAATAATAAATGGTTATTATATTAACCAGAGAATATCAAATATATACACATAGAAAATTTTTCGCCATCATAAACGAAATAAATAAATTGATTAAAATCAATTTGAATGCCTTTAAATGAAATGTGAATTAAATGTGAATAAATTGATGGTGAATCATTCAAATTAAATATATGGTATGTAAATCGGATGAAATGGAGCATATACAAAAGATAGGAACTTGTATTAGCATTTGCGTGCTAAATATACATGGTTATGAATATTTGGGTATGAATATGAATGGAATGTAGATGTATTGAGCGTAAATCAATCAAACTAAGTGGAATGATACATGAGTTGGTTGAAATGAGTAATTAAATGGTAAAATCCAGGGAATTCTTTATAATTATACATGTATTGCATATAATACATGGAATTTTCACGTTTGCACTAGTTAATGAATAAATGTTATTTAAATTTCATATATACGATACTTTACATGGAGCTGCCTGGCTTGATTTTGGATATGTAGATTGCTTATATGCTAAGCATACACGCTTAATTAATGCTTATACAAGGTACTCCTACACAAAAATATCAAACTAGGATATATGAACTGTTTTCCAACCATATGGGCCGATGTATACTTTTTCATCTCTTTTGGCATATTGCAAAAGCTCCTCCATACAAGGCAGGCTCAGCCAAAATTTTTCCAAAATTTAGGGAGTTGGAAATTTTTGTGAAGATAAAAGAGATGATTTTCAAATTGAATGTAATTTAAAGCTTTTGAATGAGAAATAGGAAATTAAAAATTTCCATGAGAACTTAAAATTTGTATGGCACTTGGGTTATAGAATATGAAATACTGAGTTATAACAAAGTGGGCTTGTGAAAGTCAAATGGTATATAGCATTTCTTCTGCCCTAGTAATTTCGAGGGCGAAATTCTTTTGAGGGGGAAGGAATGTAATGTAATAACCTGGAAAATGTGAACCAGTTTAAAATTTTTAAATTAGGTTATTACCAAGAAATTTGAATAGTTGAAATAGCATATTTCAATAAAATATAGAATTTGGTATGGTACGGCAGTTTGAAATTTTGAATACAAACTTTGTCTGACTGTACCGGGTGGAAAATATAAGGGATTTTAACGAAACTGAAAATATTTAAATCTGTTTATCAATACCTTTCTAACGAATCTGAAAAATCAAAGTTTCATAGCGGGAATCAAAAGTTATGGCCAAATGAATTTTCAGAAAGGTCGCTATATAGTATATATAGCCCTTGAAAATTGATATTTTGCATACGACCTCGGAATTCGACGAAACCACTTTTGTTGGGTCCGGGATGTCAAATTATTGCTAAGTTTCAAATTTCACAATTTTTGAAGCTAGTATGTGAGCGGGGCAAAAGATAATGTGTTTGGTCAAATTTTGTTAAAATGGGTCGACCTAAAAATGGCCGTTTTTCAAACGAGCTCAGATTTCGACGAAACTGGTTTCGTTAGGACCGTATCGTCAAAACAAAGCTAGATTTATTTTTCTGGAATTTTTCGATTCAGTTTGTGGCCCTGGCAAATTGAAATGTACGTTTAAATTAAATATCGAATGTTTTATATTTTAATTTGAAAAATAACTGACTGTAACAGTCAAAATGGCCAACGAAACATATCCCATTGTGTCCAGAATGGGGGTATTTAGCTAGGGGCGACAGTCGTTGGGTTTAAAAAGGAGTCCGTTTGCAAAAACACTATTTAAAAATTTCTATAAATCTCTGGCCAATAGGAAATTTTCTTTTATAAAAAAAAAAAAAACCCCAAAACCCTCCATCGTTCAAAAGAACCGACAATCCACGTCGTTCATCTCTTTCTGCCCACGCCGCCGCCACTACATGCCGTTCCAGACCTTGCCACCACCGCCGTTCGCTCCGCCTCTCCCCCCTCTACAAATCCGACCCATCGCCGACCCCCATCGCCTCCGCCATCGTCGAAATCGCCCCCACGAAGTTCCAAACTTCCCATCGCCAGATCTGCTCCGATCTGCCACCATCTCCGACCCCACCACCAGCGACCTGACGCCCTCGACCTCCTCTACGACGCCATCACCTCCGATCAGACCCACGACGCGCAGATTTCGCGAAAACAGCGAATCCCCTTTTGAACGAATAATAAAGGTAATTCCTTTATACGTTTTTAACACTTTAAAGCATTGCAAAGCTTTGAAAAATAATATATTTTTCGTTCTTTAACGAAATTTGATGAAACAGTAGACACCGTGACCGCAAGGAGGCTCTCTACATTCTTGAAGAAGCCGCGGATTTTTCTGACCTTCCTACGATTTTTAGCACCGCAATAACCAATATGAGGAATCTAAACTATTTGTGTGAATGAAATCGCGTTGTATAAATTATATAAGCGAAGTGTAAATTATATACGCATTGTATACCTCATGTACATGTGTTGTATAAGTTATATTAGCGATGTATAAATTATACAAGCGTTGTATGAAACATATATGCTTTGAATTGTGATGAAATGCAAGTGAATTATTATATTATATATATATATATATATACTCCCCTCGTCCACAGACCATGGACGATATTTATTGCTTGTGATTGACGTGATGTTATATGGTATGACGAATGGTTGGAAATAATTGTTTGTGGTTGATATTGTGGTTGAAAAATACCCTTATGGTTGAAAAATACCTTTGTGGTTGAAAAATACCCTCTTGTGGTTGAAACAAAATAGAATAGGATTGTGGAATTGAAAATAAAACATGCCGCCTGCGTGCGAACTAGATGCATGATCCCCATTGTCAAAAACCGCGAGGTTTTAAGGTAGAGCGAGGAGCCGTACTAGGGACGGTCCCGGTTTTAACTACCCTGCCGTTATGCTGCCGAAATTTTCTGAAATATTTATGTGTTAGAATAATTTTCATTCGTTGAAATAAATATACAAACTATATAGAATATTCATGTGTTGAGTTGCAATTCATTCGTTGAGTTGAAATTCATGTGTTGAATATTATTTGAATTAAACAAATGGCTTTAGCGATAAAAATCATATTTTTATATATATACAAACTATATAGAATATTCATGTGTTGAGTTGCAATTCATTCGTTGAGTTGAAATTCATGTGTTGAATATTATTTGAATTTAAACAAATGGCTTTAGCGATGAAAATCATATTTTTATATAAATACAAACTATATAGAATATTCATGTGTTGAGTTGCAATTCATTCGTTTAGTTGAAGTTCATGTGTTGAATGTTATCATCTTTTAAAAATAAAATGAATCGACAATGAAAACTATATTTTTATCATGTATATGAAGAGTTAAAAATACACACGTGTCGAATAAATATTTTTTATGATAAAAATATTTCTTTTATCATGTATATGAAGAGTTAAAAATACACACGTGTCAAATAAATATTTTTGATGATAAGAATATTTCTTTTATCATGTATATGAAGTGTTAAAAATACACACGTGTCGAATAAATATTTTTGATGATAAAAATATTTCTTTTATCATGTATACGCTTAGTTAAAAATACACACGTGTTGAAACAAATAATAGTTTGCTAGGAATATTATTATTAGCTTTGTTCTGCATATATATACATGAGTTGAACAGGAAAAATGGATTAGCTGTAGAGTAAAAAAATTAATTGCGTGCCCGACAAATAGGTAAGCCTTGATGAGTTGGCTGCGCAATTTTATTTATATATCAACTCCTGTGAATGCCATTGGATGCGGAGTGCTGGTTATTCTGTGTGAAATAATAAATAACGCCATAGGATAGTAACAATTAATTTTGAACTACACTACATGGCATACTTCTTGACGATAGGCATACTTCATCATATTCCACATAAGCAATTGGATCTTGTGTGACGAGGTGGAAAATTTACCATACAAGCAAGAGGCTTGTATGGCGATGACTATGTACTACAGGTTGAACTGATGACTGATATGGACTATATAAATTATAACGATAAATTGCCAGATTAATAAAAACCCCACACGGGTCTGGAGTTGACAATAATCACGTCGCTCTAGTTATTAGATACGGCACATGGACTATTTATTTCCACACGGAAACGGGGTGACGAGAATTTATTCTCTGGAGTGATTATCAGTACATACTCCCCTGTAAACACCAGAATATATCACTATAAATATGTGAATGCTTTTTAGGATTTATTGGGTACCTAATACGGCCCAATAAATTTCCAAACCCCTCACCGTACAAAGGAGGTTATGGCGAAATTTTTCGAAATATTAAGGCGTTAGTGAAATATTTGAAGTGAAAACGAGGTTGAAAATATAAAATGAACTATAGTTGAAAGAATAGAATGAACTATATTTATATATATAAATATAAATATAATTAAAAGGAATAGAGGCCGTGCAGTTCGCGTTTCGGAATCGTAATTTGAAACGATTAGTACGAGAAATCCGACCATCGGATTTTCCCGAAACCGCAACCGCTGGGTTCGCCTTGGAAATATCTTTCCAACGGCACCAACCTTGTAAAAATCCAACGGTTAGATTGTCCGGAATGTTTAATTCAAATCTGAAGAAAAACAGCGCCAGAATCGTTTATATTTATATATAAATATAAATATAATTAAATTAAATCGAATAACGACGTTGCAGTTTGAATTTTGAAACGGTAATTTCAAACGACTAGTGTGGAAGATCCGACCGTCGGATTCTCACGAAACTGGAACCGTTGGGTTCGCTTTGGGAATATCTTCCCACTGATATAGACTTTGTAGAAATCCAACGGATAGATTTTCCGATATGTGTAAAACAAATTAGGGGGAAAACAGCGCCAGTGCCACGGCACGACCTGAAACGTCGTTTAATTAAATATAGCCATTTTTAAATAAATAAAAATGGCGAAAAATCGTTATAAAATATTATAAGCAACATTGATTGAAAATAAACCAATTGGGCTTGAATTGTTTGATATTTGATGGTTGTATGTGTATGACATGAAAATAACACTAAAGAACCGAAAGATGGATGTCGAATAATATAACCACAAAATGAATCGATTTAAATTCTAATGACGTGGATTATTTGAAAAGGCCGAGCTAACCCTCATTTCAAATAATTTATCGAGCGATTCGAATTGGAAAATGCAAAGACGATTCAAGACCGACGATCTTCGTATCGGTTGGATGGGCGCTACTGAGGTTCCTAACCGGAGTAGCTACCGGAAGGGGACGGAAGTAGTAGCCGTCTGAACGTATGTGTTGATTGGACGGATATACGAGGAATTTGACGCCTCCGGTTTCGTTCAGACCCAGGACGGACTTGTAAATGGACTGTGTGTCTGACATTGGATTTTGTTCTATATTGATTGATCTCTGTTAAATATATATCTGTTTGGCGGCGGAGAATTTATTCTTTTGCTTAACGCCCTTCTTTGAGACGTACGAGCTTAGAGGTTATATATCGATGGAAATCAATCGTATGGAGTGGACTGCCTATGTGGCATGCCAAGATGCTGTGATCAAGGCTTCTGTTGCAAAGCAAAGTCTTGTGAATGATGATCAAAGCAAGGCCTTCGTGACCTAGCTTTGTGTATTTCGTAGATTCGCGAGCCTCACACCCCGGTATGAGTTAAAAACGGGATACGGACCGTTGGGAGAGCACGACGTTTCTTTCTAGCTATGGTGGTGTTAGTGACTTACCAGCCCTGACATATATATCTACTTTTCACCTTTGTGGTTGTTGGAATGCGAGGCGCCTCGATTATAGGTCTGTAAGGACCGGGAAACGTGTGTTCAGGAATAACCAATCCTCTAACGTAAGTGAGGACCGGCCCAGCCGCATCCAGGGGTTGCCCAGAGTGTGTAGTCCTGAGGCATTTGCTAGAGTGTCTCGAAGCGGAGAGGAGCTTTCCCCTTGCCTCGACTCATGACGGAAATCCAATTTCCAATACGAAATAATGGACTCGATTGTAGAACTAGTATAGCGACATAGTAGATGGTAGCTATGCCGCCTATGATTGATATTTATGATGCTATTCGTTTTTGAAACATATATGCACTAGTAATAATATCAATTGATTTTTGCTTTATACGTATCAAGCATATTTGGCTATTATAAGGTAAAACTCTATCCTCCGGCTTGCGTTGCATTGTGTGATGGGACCTGAGTCTTATAATGGCTTCATTCTTTTTAAAAGCATTGCGTTGTTTTAAAAGAATCTATTTTGTTCTAAATGCACTAGCAATCACTGGAGTAAACCCGTTCCGCGAAAGTGGCGTGGTCCTATGATTTGCTTACTACTATTGTTAAACTTTTAAATAGATTCCTCATACCAGTCCCCATGACTGACTCGTTGTTTGTTTCACTTTGCAAACGCGGGTGCCCTTATTTTCACACGGGCAGCCTAGTACACAGGTGACAGGTTGCTTTTGGCTCTACACTGCTGCATAGAGTGCATTTTTGGCTCATGGCGAGGCTGACTTCACAGAGATGACTTTGACATTTTCCGCCATTACTATACTTATATTATGATTCCGCCACTGGCGATGCAGACTGATTTACTTTCTGTACTTCTTATTGTATGTATATGTACCGCCTTCGGCGATGTAGACTGATACCCTTATTATGTCTCACTGCATGTATGTATTCCGCATCTGGCGATGATGACTGATCACTTTCCTTTTTATTTACTAAGTTATATCCCACGCTATGCTATTCTGATGTTATTACATGTTGTGATTCCGCTGTCATATCCATGTAAAATTATTCTATTTATTGTTTCTGCTATTATCTGTTCTCTGCTATGATGATTAATGTGTTATTTCCTAATGATTATCCTTAATACCGCCCCTCGGATTTTGGGATCGTCACAGTTGGTATCAGAGCTTAGGTTAACCTTAGTTCCGGGATCTAACACATTAAACACCTCGTCAGAATAGAATCAGTAGTGTTCTAATGCAAGTAGCTCATTAGAGATAGGATTAGCAATGTCCTAGAATGAGCTAAGCAGATTCGCAAAACAATTTGATCAGTACATCATCATTATCTTTCCTTGTATTCCCTTGCTTTATCATTTATGAAAATTATCAAATCTGTGAGCTTGACTCTTTTCTTGCTTATACAGTTCTCTTAGATTGCTACGCGAGGAGCAGCAGCTAGAGGAGGCCGTGGAGGCCGAGGAGATGCAGTAGGAGGACGGGGGAATATCCCCGTAGTTGTAGAAGGCCCTATTGTTCAGCCACCAGCACCAGAAGATTTTGAGCTAGATAAAGTAGCAAAGAGGTACAGAAATCTTGGGGGAAAACCTTTTACTGGCACTGGTACAGTGACCGAGGCTATAGCTTGGCTGAAAACCTGTGAGAAAATATTTGAAGGCATGGGTATGGGAACCAACAACAAAGCCCGACTTGGCATTTGGCTCCTTCAAGAGGAAGCAGAGCTGTGGTGGGATGCCATTACCTCAGAGGATGCAGCTGGTACTGTCAGAACTTGGGAGCAATTCAAAGCTATGTTTAATGAGAAGTTTGTACCTGAACAGGCTCTAGAGAGGATGCGAGAGCAGTTTGCTTGTAACACCCCACACCCGCTACGGTCACTCACTAAGGGAATGCCATAACATCGGTGGAGTATTTTAAGTGAATATAGAACAGAAAAATTACAACAAGACAGATATAAGTAATACTTGAGAATTTAAAACATCATTTCATTTCAGCGGAAAGTAAAACATGTTTGGTTACACCAAAACCATAAATAAGAGTCAAGTACATAATATCCATCCTGATAAAAACGAAAGTACATAATCCCACTACATAACCTAATAGCCATAATAGAAAAGATAAACTGAGCTTTACATCCACGGTCCAAGCTCCAAAAGATAGATAAAGCAGTCTGATCAAAGCCCACTAGTGCTAGGCCCACTCTGAAAACCTGAGGGTTGGGAAAAAGATAAAGAAACAACGGGGTCAGACATAAGTCTGAGTGAGTCCTATAACCCTAACAATACAATCATTAAAGTAATTAGGGTATGATATAAACAAGGTACGGTACCTCTGGGGATAATGACTACACTAAGTAGCCAACTAAACACAGGACGTACTAAGATAACCGAAAAGACGCATTTATCCACCCAAGGATGATTACTGGATTACACCACCCCAGATCTACCCACCCAAGGGTAATTCCTACACTGCACCACACCAGTTCTACCCACCCAAGGGTAATTCCTACTTAAAGGTTGATCCCACTAAGTGTACTTAGTAATTTTACCCAGTAGTTTCCTTGTACCCCTAGCTGACTACATAGGTGCCGTCTGCCCCTATCTCCACTAGGTGTACCCACTACCCCCAAGCGATCGGCTCCCTACCGTAGATACCCGTGCTGGCCCCACAGTGGGGTGTATCACTCCCCAAAGTGGCAACCCGATAATCAATGGTGCACGGCTTATACCTACATGATGCAACAACGGCTTATCTACCAGCCCGGGCCCACACACGCATATGCAACCCGTTGGACTTGCGTTGCCACCGCTACCCTGTTTTGGCCACTTATAGACAAACCCAGTATGCGTGTCCCGTCCTCGGCTTGGGCCGAGCTCACAAAGATACGTATGGGATACCGGTTGTAATGGGCCCCCCACAAGCTACCCACCTAAGCTTGTCATTCATTTAGTACAACCCAATAATGGGTCCCCACAAGCTACCCACCTAAGCTTGTCACTCATCAAATGTAACCCCATAATGGGTCCCCCACAAGCTACCCACCTAAGCTTGTCATTCATCAAATGTAACCCTATAATGGGTCCCCCACAAGCTACCCACCTAAGCTTGTCATTCATCTAGTGTAACCCACTTAACCTTTTTAATAATCATGTTCTCATACATGTCTAAAGTTTGGTTAAGTCATTTAATTATATTTCAATTGCCACCCAAGGCACCCACTAGATTTCCACATGCCACCCAAGGCACCCATTAGGTTTCCTCATGCCATCCAAGGCACCCACTTAACCCCTTTAATCATGTTTTAGTTACATGTTCCACTTTGGTTAAGTATTCTAATCGTATTTTCTATTGCCACCCAAGGCAACCACTAAATTTCCGCATGCCACCCAAGGCACCCACTTAACCCCTCATGTCCCACTACATGCTAATATGGTTAAGTGTTTCTTAATTAATTAAGACCGTGATTCTCATAAAGACCTCTCACATTAGACTATCTTTTATGACTGCTGGTTAAGCCGGTTGGGTCCGGGCAGCCTTATGTCATAACCGAGTCTAACCTCGTGTCTTTACATTAATCACGTATTTAGTTTGTGCCTAAGACCTCTCACATTGGGCTAACATTTGTAGCAACTGGTTAAGCCGGTTGGGTCCGGGCAGTTTTACACTACAAATGAGTCCAACCTCGTGTCTTAGTCGATTAATTACACCTAAGTAATCACCCCCATATTTATTAATTATCCCTAATTAATATTCACATTTACAAGAATATGGGTACACCTAACTCAATAGGTAAATTCCCAATTCCATAACATGGGTAGACCTAACTCAATAGGTAAATTCCCATGGGGTAGACCTAACTCAATAGGTAAATTCCCACTTATGCTTATTCATTTTATGGTATGCTTAATCATAACCATTTCACACCATTCATTAACATGTGTATTAACCCCATCGTTTCCCCACGTACTTATGCTAACACGACATATTTCCAAGAGAAGATTCTTTCACAATTAACATGGGTTTCACTTAGCATACATTAGCATTAACATGGGTTAAAAAGGTGTCCACTTACATCATGACATTAACCCAACTAGCATTACTAAATAACCCAACTTGCATGAACATACATATGTCATGTATAAAGGCGACTTGCATAAGTGTT
Organism: Allium sativum; assembly: GCA_030737875.1. NCBI lineage: Eukaryota > Viridiplantae > Streptophyta > Magnoliopsida > Asparagales > Amaryllidaceae > Allium > Allium sativum. The sequence goes on from CM060910.1 coordinate 433,762,185, forward strand.
CATAGGTTATACAAAGGTGAACTTGCATGTGTCTTAAAGGTGTGAACTTGCACAACATGTTACATGTTAACTTGCATAACATCATACACGTAACTTGCATAATATTATAAACATAACTTGCATATAAACATACACATAACTTGCATAACATCATGCACATAACTTGCATAACATCATACACATAACTTGCATATGAACTTGCATAACAACATGCACATAACTTACATAACATCATACACATAAACTTGCATAACATGTTGAGCTTGCATATAAGCATACACATAACTTGTATAACATGTTGAACTTGCATATAAGCATACACATAACTTGTATAACATGTTGAACTTGCATATAAGCATACACATAACTTGTATAACATGTTAATCTTGCATTTAAGCATATACATAACTTGCTTAACATGTTGAACTTGCATATATGACTTGCATCTTAAAGGAGGGTAGACATGCATATATATATATTCATAGCATATAAAGGTGTCATCTTGCATATGTATGCATCACATTTAAAAGGGTAAACTTGCATGTCATGATTTATGCATAATACCAAACACTTAGCATGCATAAAACCACCTACTTAGCATGCATAAAATCAATTACTTATTATGCATAAACCCACCACTTAACTTGCATAAACCCACATATCCAACTTGCATAAACTCACATATTCAACATGCATAAACTCACATATTCAACATGCATAACTCACATATTCAACATGCATAAACATAGGATTAATATTAAACATAGATTAGCATATTCACATCATATCATATGACTTGAAAACCCATTAATCCTCATGCAAAACCATAGATCTCATCATATCTCATCTACTTAATTTAGCAATTGATCATCAAAGTGATAGAAACTCACCATAACCAAGATTAGCAAACTTATGAAGTGGAATTAGTTGCTTTAGTTGAAGAAGATGTTGATTAGAGGTTGATTAGCTTGCAACTCTCTTCATTGATTTGTGGAGGCCATGATCAAGTTTCATTTTGCCATAGTTTAGTTACAAGATCTAATTATGAATGAATTAGGGTAGGGTTGGGGTCTTATTTATAGGATTAGGTAGTGTTTTAGGCCCTTAGATTAACCCTAAATTAGATTAGGACCCTTAGATTTCGGCACCTTCCAGAAACCAGCCCTAAGACCAAGCCCAAACCCTAAACTGGTGCACCCAACCACAGAACTCTCTAGAAACTGTGCAGGTTTCTTGGCTCGGCACGGGCGTACTTCCCAAGTGCGCCAGTGTATCTTTGTACTGGCGCACTTCATAAGTGCGCCAGTGCATTTTTGTTCTGGCGCACTTCACAAGTGCGCCAGTGCATTTCTGGCCTGTTTCTGGTTTTTTCTGCCTAACTTCGTTCGTCCATATCTCTTTCATACGGTACCCGTTTTACGCAAACTCGGACTCTATTTCGCGTATTTTTCCGAGACGAACGCAATGACGCAGCCCGTTTCCCCTAATTCCCACATCTGGGATTAGTTATTCTTTAATTAGTGAATTTTAACATTAACCGAAATTCGGGGTGTTACATTCTCCCCTCCTTAAAGGATTTCGTCCCCGAAATCTCTAAGCTAAGGAGAATGCATATCCTACCATCCAAACAACCATCTACTCAATCCATCAAACACGGGCATCCATTGTCCTTAAAACAGTTTCTAATGATGTATGAGCATATGCAAAAAGTGTGTGTATATGTTCCCTATCTAATGTATGAACATATGCAAACCATGATAGTGCCATGCATCCATTATGTATGCGAGAGAACCCTATCGACACATACAATATCTACATGAGTGCACAATCATTCACCAAAATGCATCATCCATATGATAACACAATCATTATACATCCATAAATATAGCTTCCTACACACAATTTTATGCAATATGCAATATGAAGTGATTGAGCCGATCTAGTGCCTAGAGTGTGTGTACATGCATCCACGAGCAACCACTAACCACTTGCATCCACATGCATCCATCAAACATAACATGTCTCAAACACATGTTTCAACCATAGGTTTACCCTATCTAAAGGTCAAAGGTACTAATGAGAGGACATACTAAAGATAAGATAAGTACTAGACAAACGATAAAGGGGAAGTTAAAAGACATACCCTCAAAAAGGAACGGGTACAATGAACGCATCTTCGTTTCCGTTTCCCAAGTTGCGTTGCCCTCGTCTTCTCCCCATTGTACCTTGACTAGTTGAACCTCTCGACTCCTCAATTTCCTAGTCTCTGACCCAAGGATGCAAGTAGGAGCTCGTCGAATCGTCGCATCACGCTCTACTTCCACTTCTCGAAGCAAGCTCGGCTCTACCACCTCTGCGGTCTCATGTAGGCACTTCCTCAAATGTGATACATGGAATACATCATGTACACCACTAAGTCTGTCGGGCAACTCCGCCAATGGAAGATGCTCCTCCCATGTACCTCCAAAATCCAAGATACATAGCCTCAAAAGGTCTTCTAAAATATGATTCACCCTCTCGGTCTGGCCGTCCGTCTGAGGATGATATGCGGTACTCAAACACAACTGAGTCCCTACCGCCTCTTGCAAACTCTTCCAAAATTCTCTAGTGAAGATAGGATCTCGATCGCTCACTATACTGGAAGGTACACCATGTAATCTAACAATCTCTCGAATGTAAACTGAAGCTAGCTCTGCAGCAGTCCTCTTAATCTTCACGGGTATAAAATGGGCACTCTTAGTAAGTCTGTCTACCACACCCCAAATTCCCGTATTACCCTTCCTCGATCTCGGTAATCCATCGAGACACTATCCCACTTCCATAACGGAACTTCCAATGGGTGAAGCAACCCACCGGGCTTCTTTTGCTCCGCTTTTGCTTGTTGGCACACCAAGCATCTAGCGACGTACTCGGCCGCATCTTTCTTCATTCCGGCCCAAAAGAAAACCCGCTTCATGTCTTGGTACATCTTGTCCCTATCGGGATGAATGGTCATCTTCGATCGATGTGCATCATCAAGTATAGCCTTCCTCAAACCCTTGTCTTGCGGTACACAAAGTCTACCATCTCTACGCAACCACACCTTACCATCTAGGGTGTACCTACTCAAATGGATGGACGACCCCCTCCTCATGAGCTTCTCCACTAACTCATCCAACTATGGGTCGTCTCGCTGTGCCTCGCTAATTCGTCCCAAAAGAGTAGGCCTAACCTCCAAGGAGGCTAGCAAACCGGGTACACAGTCAACGGAAGGTCTAAAGTCAAACATAGAAATAAACTCTAAGCTCCGTCGTTTAACGAACCATGAACTCGAGGACAACCTTTTTCTACTTAAGGCGTCCGCTACCATGTTACCCTTGCCAGGGGTATACGCTATCTCAGACTCATAGGATGCTAAGAATCTCATCCACTTTTGCTGTCCTAAGACTATGCACTCGAAGAGTCTCCAACACTTCCCTAAGATGTAGGGCATGCTTTTCTCCACTTCTAGAGAAAATCAGGATATTCTCCCATGCAAAATCATCACAACTATCAATCTCTCACGCAGACCACCCTAGTCGAACTCGACATCCCCCAAATGCAAGCCCCAAAGGCCTAAACCAATATCAGACAAACACCCAAGGGATACCTCCTTCGAATTCAGACGACCTACGTGAGATGATACTAGTAAAAACGGCTAAATAATTAAGCCCTTGTCCAATTCTGGATGTCCTCGCCAGTCTCGCTCCAAAACCACCGTTTATCCCATAACTGGCTTTGCTCATCCTATTGAGCACATACGAAAACTTATTTCGCTCCTAGAAAAGACCAAGATGTCATCCACCAAGATCATCACGAACTTATTTAGGTACTCCCTGAACACCCTTCTCATCAAATCAATAAAGTATGCGGAGGCGTTCGTCTAACCAAATGGCATCACCAGCCACTCATAAAACCATCCGGAGTCCTAAAGGCAATCTTCTCTATACTATCCTCAGCCACTCTCAACTGACGAAACCCCGTGGCTGAGTCCAACTTGCGAAAATACTGAGGCGCCAACCAACTGATCAAAGAGATCATCAATCCTCGGCAATGGGTGTCTATTCTTCTTTGTGAGTTTATTTAGTTCTCTTTAGCCTACACAAAGTCTGAGGGACCCATCCGCCTTCGTGGCAAAAACTACCGGAGCACCCCACTCCGATATACTTCGTCTTATGAACCCCTTCTCAAGCAAATCGCCTACTTGCTTATGGAGTTCCCTTCTCTCATGAGGAGCCATGTGGCACACTGGCCAAGATACTGGTTTGGCATTGTCTACCAGATACATTCGGAAGTCAATCTCCCGTTCCGGAGGTAAGCCCTTCACCTCCTCAAACACATCCGAGTATTCCCGGACCACTCTAACAGATTGCAACCTCTCGACCGACTTGTCAAGCGATTCTAGATAACTTAGCATAACAGATTCCATGGGATTACAAGAGATCTCGAGAGTGTTACCCAAGCGGGTCATAAGCCTAACAACTCTCCCTTCAAAATCAAGAACGGTACCCCTACTGGATAACCAGTCCATGCCCAAAACTAACCCATAGCCCGTGAAGCCCAAAAAGCATCACATCTAAACTCAACGCTAAGTATAGAAACTTTCAAACCCAAACACATCATGGAGCCCCAATTGGGTTTGAAACAACTAAGGGATCATCTACCAAACTGGTGTCTAAGTGCAGTGACTCAACTAAAAATGATGAGATAAACGAACTCGATGCGTCAGAATCTAATAAAGTTCGAACCGGATAATAAAGAAATCCAAATTCCAACCTAGACGGTCCTATCCCCATCTGGTACACTAGCCGCGAGGGAATACAACTACCCTCCAGGAGATTCCATACCTTGCCCGTGCCCCTTTGGACAATCCTAATACGGTGTCCCATTCCTCCAAAAGGATAACTACTCGCCTTCTTCTTCCCATTCTCCACTCGTAACCTCCCACCAATGAGGTTTCATCCTTCATTAACCAAACAACTATTTAAGCCTTCCTCCCATCGTCTATCCAATAGATACCTACCAGTCCTCCTCCTTCTTGAACCAACTTCTAATCCGACTAATGTCTAAGTCCCTTGAAGTGGTTTTCCGTTCTTATCTATCTTAGAAAGGTCATCTATACGCGGAGGGGAAACTCAAAACGAGAGAGGAAGAGATTCAAAATGGAGAATTCGAAAGATATAAATATGGCTATTGGGGATTATGCTTTTCTTTCAAAAACTTTTCTCTTAAAAGACATGTTTTTGAAAATACTCCTTTCAAAAATATTCTTAGAAAATAGTTTTTCTAAAAATTTTATCTGTTCTGGTAACCTTAAGCTCTGATACCACGTGTAACACCCCACACCCGCTACGGTCACTCACTAAGGGAATGCCATAACATCGGTGGAGTATTTTAAGTGAATATAGAACAGAAAAATTACAACAAGACAGATATAAGTAATACTTGAGAATTTAAAACATCATTTCATTTCAGCGGAAAGTAAAACATGTTTGGTTACACCAAAACCATAAATAAGAGTCAAGTACATAATATCCATCCTGATAAAAACGAAAGTACATAATCCCACTACATAACCTAATAGCCATAATAGAAAAGATAAACTGAGCTTTACATCCACGGTCCAAGCTCCAAAAGATAGATAAAGCAGTCTGATCAAAGCCCACTAGTGCTAGGCCCACTCTGAAAACCTGAGGGTTGGGAAAAAGATAAAGAAACAACGGGGTCAGACATAAGTCTGAGTGAGTCCTATAACCCTAACAATACAATCATTAAAGTAATTAGGGTATGATATAAACAAGGTACGGTACCTCTGGGGATAATGACTACACTAAGTAGCCAACTAAACACAGGACGTACTAAGATAACCGAAAAGACGCATTTATCCACCCAAGGATGATTACTGGATTACACCACCCCAGATCTACCCACCCAAGGGTAATTCCTACACTGCACCACACCAGTTCTACCCACCCAAGGGTAATTCCTACTTAAAGGTTGATCCCACTAAGTGTACTTAGTAATTTTACCCAGTAGTTTCCTTGTACCCCTAGCTGACTACATAGGTGCCGTCTGCCCCTATCTCCACTAGGTGTACCCACTACCCCCAAGCGATCGGCTCCCTACCGTAGATACCCATGCTGGCCCCATAGTGGGGTGTATCACTCCCCAAAGTGGCAACCCGATAATCAATGGTGCACGGCTTATACCTACATGATGCAACAACGGCTTATCTACCAGCCCGGGCCCACACACGCATATGCAACCCGTTGGACTTGCGTTGCCACCGCTACCCTGTTTTGGCCACTTATAGACAAACCCAGTATGCGTGTCCCGTCCTCGGCTTGGGCCGAGCTCACAAAGATACGTATGGGATACCGGTTGTAATGGGCCCCCCACAAGCTACCCACCTAAGCTTGTCATTCATTTAGTACAACCCAATAATGGGTCCCCACAAGCTACCCACCTAAGCTTGTCACTCATCAAATGTAACCCCATAATGGGTCCCCCACAAGCTACCCACCTAAGCTTGTCATTCATCAAATGTAACCCTATAATGGGTCCCCCACAAGCTACCCACCTAAGCTTGTCATTCATCTAGTGTAACCCACTTAACCTTTTTAATAATCATGTTCTCATACATGTCTAAAGTTTGGTTAAGTCATTTAATTATATTTCAATTGCCACCCAAGGCACCCACTAGATTTCCACATGCCACCCAAGGCACCCATTAGGTTTCCTCATGCCATCCAAGGCACCCACTTAACCCCTTTAATCATGTTTTAGTTACATGTTCCACTTTGGTTAAGTATTCTAATCGTATTTTCTATTGCCACCCAAGGCAACCACTAAATTTCCGCATGCCACTCAAGGCACCCACTTAACCCCTCATGTCCCACTACATGCTAATATGGTTAAGTGTTTCTTAATTAATTAAGACCGTGATTCTCATAAAGACCTCTCACATTAGACTATCTTTTATGACTGCTGGTTAAGCCGGTTGGGTCCGGGCAGCCTTATGTCATAACCGAGTCTAACCTCGTGTCTTTACATTAATCACGTATTTAGTTTGTGCCTAAGACCTCTCACATTGGGCTAACATTTGTAGCAACTGGTTAAGCCGGTTGGGTCCGGGCAGTTTTACACTACAAATGAGTCCAACCTCGTGTCTTAGTCGATTAATTACACCTAAGTAATCACCCCCATATTTATTAATTATCCCTAATTAATATTCACATTTACAAGAATATGGGTACACCTAACTCAATAGGTAAATTCCCAATTCCATAACATGGGTAGACCTAACTCAATAGGTAAATTCCCATGGGGTAGACCTAACTCAATAGGTAAATTCCCACTTATGCTTATTCATTTTATGGTATGCTTAATCATAACCATTTCACACCATTCATTAACATGTGTATTAACCCCATCGTTTCCCCACGTACTTATGCTAACACGACATATTTCCAAGAGAAGATTCTTTCACAATTAACATGGGTTTCACTTAGCATACATTAGCATTAACATGGGTTAAAAAGGTGTCCACTTACATCATGACATTAACCCAACTAGCATTACTAAATAACCCAACTTGCATGAACATACATATGTCATGTATAAAGGCGACTTGCATAAGTGTTCATAGGTTATACAAAGGTGAACTTGCATGTGTCTTAAAGGTGTGAACTTGCACAACATGTTACATGTTAACTTGCATAACATCATACACGTAACTTGCATAATATTATAAACATAACTTGCATATAAACATACACATAACTTGCATAACATCATGCACATAACTTGCATAACATCATACACATAACTTGCATATGAACTTGCATAACAACATGCACATAACTTACATAACATCATACACATAAACTTGCATAACATGTTGAGCTTGCATATAAGCATACACATAACTTGTATAACATGTTGAACTTGCATATAAGCATACACATAACTTGTATAACATGTTGAACTTGCATATAAGCATACACATAACTTGTATAACATGTTAATCTTGCATTTAAGCATATACATAACTTGCTTAACATGTTGAACTTGCATATATGACTTGCATCTTAAAGGAGGGTAGACATGCATATATATATATTCATAGCATATAAAGGTGTCATCTTGCATATGTATGCATCACATTTAAAAGGGTAAACTTGCATGTCATGATTTATGCATAATACCAAACACTTAGCATGCATAAAACCACCTACTTAGCATGCATAAAATCAATTACTTATTATGCATAAACCCACCACTTAACTTGCATAAACCCACATATCCAACTTGCATAAACTCACATATTCAACATGCATAAACTCACATATTCAACATGCATAACTCACATATTCAACATGCATAAACATAGGATTAATATTAAACATAGATTAGCATATTCACATCATATCATATGACTTGAAAACCCATTAATCCTCATGCAAAACCATAGATCTCATCATATCTCATCTACTTAATTTAGCAATTGATCATCAAAGTGATAGAAACTCACCATAACCAAGATTAGCAAACTTATGAAGTGGAATTAGTTGCTTTAGTTGAAGAAGATGTTGATTAGAGGTTGATTAGCTTGCAACTCTCTTCATTGATTTGTGGAGGCCATGATCAAGTTTCATTTTGCCATAGTTTAGTTACAAGATCTAATTATGAATGAATTAGGGTAGGGTTGGGGTCTTATTTATAGGATTAGGTAGTGTTTTAGGCCCTTAGATTAACCCTAAATTAGATTAGGACCCTTAGATTTCGGCACCTTCCAGAAACCAGCCCTAAGACCAAGCCCAAACCCTAAACTGGTGCACCCAACCACAGAACTCTCTAGAAACTGTGCAGGTTTCTTGGCTCGGCACGGGCGCACTTCCCAAGTGCGCCAGTGTATCTTTGTACTGGCGCACTTCATAAGTGCGCCAGTGCATTTTTGTTCTGGCGCACTTCACAAGTGCGCCAGTGCATTTCTGGCCTGTTTCTGGTTTTTTCTGCCTAACTTCGTTCGTCCATATCTCTTTCATACGGTACCCGTTTTACGCAAACTCGGACTCTATTTCGCGTATTTTTCCGAGACGAACGCAATGACGCAGCCCGTTTCCCCTAATTCCCACATCTGGGATTAGTTATTCTTTAATTTGTGAATTTTAACATTAAACGAAATTCGGGGTGTTACATTGCTAATCTCCAGCAAGGAGATCTCTCTATTCAGGATTATCTAAATAAGTTCACCCAATTGTCGCGCTATGCTCCAGAGCTGATTATGACCAACAAAGCAAAGAACAAGAGATTCATATTTGGGCTGAAGCGCAAGTACCATGATAGAGCTATGAGCAACATCAAACTCTCCTTTATAGAACTAGTGGTGATGGCTTGCAATTACGAAGACATGGATGAGAGGCATGCTAGCCAAGACCGCGCCAAAAGCCAAGCTGGAAATAAGCGCAAGGCCTCCACAGATCAACCCGAGTCTAGCATTACCGCGGCCGCTACTCAGAAACCTGCGAAGATCCCGAAAGTAAATTGCTACAACTGCGGGAAGCCAGGTCACTTTTCTAATGTATGCAAAGCCCCAAGGAAGCCAAAGGCAAATGACTCAGCCGAATGCTACAACTGCCATAAGAAGGGGCACTATAGCAGAAATTGTCCTCTGAAGCAGAATGCTCAAGTGGCTCATGTCTATGACGGGAATACCCCGCCAGCTACCACCGATGGATCAGGTAAACCCGACGTCTTGGGAGGTACCCTTACCATTAAAAATATTCCTGTTTTTGTACTTTTTAATACTGGTGCATCATGTAGCTTCATTTCTGGTAAAATTGTTCACAAGTTAAAATTGAATCAAAGAATTCTAAAGGAACCAATTAAAGTTCAAAATCCGATAGGAGGTTCTGTTAGTCTCAGTATATGTTGTAGATTACCTATTTCCTTTTCTCGATACCGATTTCCTTTTGATTCGATTGTCATGGACCTTTCCGAATTTGATGTTATACTGGGGCTGGACTGGTTGACAAAATATAAGGCCGAAGTTAGATGTGCCGAAAGGATAGTTAAAGTCAAAACGAAGCTTGGACCTATATATATACTATGCCATGGCTCAGAAATTAATAGAACCGAATTTTGGTCTTCTTTAGAAGTTATTCCCCCTTCGATAGAAAAGATACCGTTCGTTAAAAACTATGCGGATGTGTTTGAAGAAGTAGAAAACTTACCGCCGCAAAGAGAAATTGAATTTAGAATAGATTTAATTCCTAACGCCCGACCAGTAGTACATCCAATAAGAAGAATGGCCCCGAAAGAAAAAGAAGAGTTAAGTAGTCAAACCCGAGAATTGCTTTGGAAAGGTCTAATAAGACCGAGCTTTTCAGCTTGGGGAGCAGCAGTAGTGTTTGTCCCGAAATCAGACGGTACTTTAAGACTTTGCGTTGATTACCGAGATCTCAATAAACAGACACTGAAGAACAAATATCCCTTGCCCCGTATAGACGATCTGTTAGATCAATTAAATGGAGCAACAGTATTCTCCAGAATGGACCTAGCTACAGGTTTCCACCAATTGCGTATAGCCGAAGACTGTGTTCCTTTAACAGCCTTCAGGGGTCCCGATTTATTCTACGAATGGTTAGTAATGCCGTTCGGCTTGTGTAATGCTCCGGCATACTTCGTTGATCTTATGAACAGAGTGTTCCGTGGTGTGTTGAATAAATTTGTTCTAGTCTTCATTGATGACATTTTAATCTACTCCAAGTCGGAAGATGAACATGCAAAACATTTAGAACAAGTGTTGAAAATTCTAAGGAGAAATGTCTTGAAAGCTAAATTTTCTAAGTCTGTCTTCTGGCAGAATGAAGTCAAATTCCTAGGTCATGTCGTATCAAAAGAAGGAATTGCTGTAGACCCAAGCAAAATTACAGCGATTCAGAACTGGAAACAACCTACTACCCCCACAGAAGTTCGAAGTTTCCTTGGATTGGCTAGTTACTATCGGAAATTCGTTCAGGATTTTTCAAAGATATCGGGAGAATTGACAAAGCTTACAAAGAAGCATGAGAAATTCAAATGGACTCCCGAATGTGAAGAAGCTTTCCAAGAGCTAAAACTGAAGTTGACAACTGCTCCAGTATTGACAATTATAGAAGGCAACCAAGACTTGACTGTATGGACAGATGCTTCTATCGGAGGGCTAGGCGCAGTGTTAATGCAAAAAGGCCTAGTGATCGCTTATGCCAGCCGTCAACTAAAGCCGCATGAAAGAAATTATGCAACTCATGATCTTGAGTTATTAGCTATCGTGTTTGCTTTAAGAATCTGGAGACATTATTTACTGGGCGAGAAGTTCGAACTATACACCGATCATCAATCCTTGAAATACCTGTTCACCCAGAAAGATCTAAACTTGAGACAACAGCGTTGGTTAGAATTCCTTGCAGCATACGATTTTGAAATTCTATACACTCCAGGGAAAGCCAATGTGGTAGCCGATGCGCTCAGCAGAAAGAATGAAATCATCGCCAGTTTTGTCATCACGTCTTCATTAATAGACAGGATCTCGACCCTTCAGAGAGACGATGAATTTATTCAAAGAATCAGTCAAAGAGTCAAAGGAGATGAATCCACAAGTTTCCGACTCGATGACAAAGGAGTTCTTAGATTAAAGGGCAGAATTTGCATCCCAAACCTTCCAGAGCTTCGAAGAGAAGTGCTTGATGAATGCCACAAGTCCAAACTAAGTATCCATCCTGGTGTGAGCAAAATGTATAACGATATCAAGCGCACATTCTGGTGGAGAGCTATGAAAAGAGATATTTCATTATATGTTAGTAGATGCCCCACTTGCCAACTAGTTAAGAGTGTTCAGCAGAAATTGGCTGGATTATTACAACCCTTAGAAATTCCAGGATGGAAGTGGGAACAAATCTCGATGGATTTCATCGATGGCCTGCCTCGAACTAGAAAAGGAAACGACAATATATGGGTAATCGTAGATCGCTTCACGAAGACTGTAACACCCAGTAATTCTGCGACATTAAGATTCTCAAATTAAAGTATAATTAATTTTTAAAAGAAAAATTAAAAGAAAAAGATCCATGCAGTTGTTTAATTTAAGTATTGTAACTAACATGAAAAAGAGAAGTAAGGAGAGAACAATAATTATTATTGTTCTAAGACTTATTAACAAAAGCCTCTGTAGCTCAGTTGGTTAAGGCATTGGATTTGTAGCATGGAGGTCGGGGGTTCGAACCCCGGCGGCGGCATAATTTTTTTATCTTTGTTTTAGAGAGGGCCAACTGAACATGCAAATATATGTACGTATACAAATTCAAAATTTGAAAGGATAAGAACGTACATATAAGGAAATAAAGAATATATATACATATGAGAATATAAATATATATATATATATATGCAAAAATATATGTATACGAAAGATAAAATTCAAGATAAGGCTACAGTCAATGAAATATGGCAACATCATTTGAATTTTGAAAATAAAATGAAAGTTGTGCGTATATATATACGCGTAAAATGGTCGTTAGAGGAATTGTATACATATAAGAATATTTCATGTGAATAAAACAGTTAAATAAATTCCAGAAATTCAAAAGTTTGAAAATCAAACTTTTACGCCAAAATAGCCTGTGGGACCCAATGCTGACTCAGCACTGCGTGTATGATAAGGTTTGGCTAGATTCATCTACGTACCTGGACTATTTTCTTAACTAGGTTCAATGCTGACTCAGCGCTGCGTGTACGATAAGGTCTTAAGCAGCTATATAAACAGCCCTAGTCTTCATTCTCTTTGCACCAATTCTCTTCTATCCTTATGCTGCTAAGATTCATGGCTTCTTCCCCTCCTCTAAATTTTCTTAAATAAATAAAATAAAATATGATTCAAGACGAGGAGATGCTGCTAAAAGACTTTTAAGGAGGGATTCAAATCAAAGTTTCAAGTGAAGAATTCAAAGGCTAGCTCAAACAAGTTTCAAGCAACGACGCACGAATCATAGCCACGCTTTCCTTCTTTTCTAGATCTATTTTCTGTAAGTTGGTTATTTCTAGATCTGAATATTTTGTTTTATTTGTGACATGAAATTAAAGGAATAAAGGAATATGCCAAATCTCTCTCTCTCTCTCTCTTCGAATCTGTGTTTATACTCTTGGACTGAATTAAGAACTGTTATGATTCGAGGACAAATAAGACTGTAACCGTGACTATGACTATAGAACTGTGGCCTTTGAAAGCATATGCCTTTGGACTATGACATAAGCCTTTGATTTTGGGACATATAAACATTGCCTATGACAATGACTTAGGACTATGGGAATTATTTTCCCTTTTGGACTATGAACATCGCCTATATTGCCTATGACCATGGACATTACTTATGACTAAGAACATAAGCCTTTGAATTGGACATAAACTATTGCTTATGACATAATGAGGACAATTGTGATTTTGACACCCATGATTCATGATTAGGAAAATATTGCTTTAGTTTGGTGATTGTGAAATTGGGTCTAAACCCAATTATTTATTCTACCTGTTCCTTGGTTTTTTTTCTTTGGTCTTAAGACAGTGGGAATTTACCTATTAAGTTAGGTCTACCCACGTTCTTGAACCTATTTTGCCCATTCTTTGGTTTTAAGACAGTGGGAATTTACCTATTTAGTTAGGTCTACCCATATTCTTGAACCTACATTGTTATCCAAACCTTTTTATGCCAATTATTCCTTCTTGTCATTTTGATTCATTCCCTTTTTATCTACGAATCTAGATTTATTTATAATCTAGGTTGAATCACGATTATTCGAACGGTGGGAATGCGATTTGGGGAAAAACATGGAAATGAATATGAACGTAATTGTAAACTTGGAAATTGGCCTAATTTGGAATATGTATTATGACATGCATATTAAAATGAAAACGGGGAAATTTGACATGGATTAGGGAATATGTGATTTTGACATATTAAATTTAGCGTTAGTAAGTAAGCTAAATTTTAGGCATAAAATGTAAACTAGAAAAATAATTCTAGTTTTGCCATAAATTGTGAATTAGGAAGTTAAACCAAGATTGGGTTAATTAAGGTTGATTTGGAATAAGTATATTAACACAATTTTGAATTTATTCATAATTGTGAGCAACTGTCATGTTTAGAATAAATTATGGTTAGCAACACTAAATTTGGTATAATTTACATACCAAAAAATATAAATATGATAAATAAGAGAGAATGGACCATAATAATAAATGTGACAATGTACATTAAAAGAGTAGTAATGAAATAAGTAAATTAGGAGTAATTTACTTATAGAATTCGTCATAAATGTTAAATTGTTCATTTACCACAAAATATGTAACTTGGTTAAGTTTTGGCCATAAATTATAAACTAGGATATTTAATCTAGTTTCGGCAATGAAATAGGAAATGGCCTAAACTGCATGTTGGGTTAGGACTTGGGCCTAGAATATAAGTATACTAGTAGGCTTGACAAATAAATATAGGCCAAATTTGTCTAAAAAGGGGAAATGGGCTTTTGAAATAAATTGTTAACAATTTATAAACAAAAGAAAAGTATTTTGATAACATCCCTTTTTATAACACATAGACCAGAAGGTTCTAGGGTGACAGAGAGGATAGTGTCTAGGCTTGGGTTTGGAAAATACAAGTTTCCTGCCCTCCCTGGCTATCCCTAACTGATCCGAAGGACGGGATGGTTGTTTTCAAAACCAGATTTGGAAATTAATCAAAAACCCTTTGAACTTAGAAAACATGAATATGCCTAACCCGAGGTTAGACTGAGTTGCGGTGTAAACCTGCCCGGAACCGACCGGCACATCCAGTAACCGCAGCAATATCTGTCTAATGTGAGAGGTTGCGGCTTTAATTTATTAATTAAAGCTAGAACAAGAATGGGAGAGTCAAGTCCATAGGAACACTTAACCAACCTAACACGGTTAAGCTAGAATGGGAAGGTTAAGGAACACTTAACCAACTTAGCACAGTTAAAGCTAGAATGGGAGGGTTAAGTCCATGGGAATACTTAGCCAAATTAACATGTTGACTAGACTAGAAGGTGGGGTTAAGTAAAGTTAATACACTTAGCCAATTTAACATGTTAATTAGACTAGAGGTTGGGGTTAAGTAATACACTTAGCCAAATTAATATGTTAACTGGACTAGACCATAGGGTTAAGTAAACTTGAACGCTTAACCATCAGAATATGATAAATGAATAGGGTTAAGTAAAAAGCATGAAGGGATAACACTTAACCAGTGTAATAGGATAAGGGAAGAGGGTTAAGATAGCTTGAATCGACTAAAGACACTTAACCAACCCAACCTGGCGAGAAAGAAAACTAAGTAGTAGACCTCAGTTGAAAAAGGGACTAAGTAGTAAAACTTAGTTAAGAAAACAAGGAATTTGGAAACTAAGTGGTAAACCTTAGTTAGTAGAACTAAGTAGTAATTCTTAGTATAACACGAAGGAGCAGACATCCATCTGGTTTTAAGAAGGCTCCAACGAATTGGGTTACGAAGCCCGAGGCTTCGAGGGGACGTGAGGGTACTCTTGGTATCCCTCTGTGAGGCTGCAGATGATCATCCTGGGCTCACAGAGGTTAAGGTCTGCGTTAGAAGAACCGAGGGTATGCCTTGGTTGCAATATATATGTGGCAACCTAAAGACCAGGATGGACCAGCGTGATTCGGCGAGAAGACGGTAGCCCTGTGATAGCAACTCGTCGTCTACCATCCATCTTGAGTCAATCGAGATATGTGAAGCGGAAAGGCGGAGAACTCCAAAAGACCATATACTTGCTATCTAGTTATGGTTGCGGATGGCCATAGGATAGTGGGGCACCGGGGGCCGGCGTATAGTTCTCATTTTACAAGGTGTGCCTTTCATTAGCTGAGGGAGGGGTCAAGTGGGACCATAGCCACTGGAATAAAAACAGACCTTAGCATCTGCATCGGCAGATATCTGAAAGCTCCCGACCGAGTTCTGTATTCCTTGATTTGCCCTGTCACAGGACTCGGATCGCACATTACAGGACATGTGCATCTAGACAAGCGATAACGATTCGCGATACATGCGTGGGGAAGCCTAGGAGCATATACCACTCTAGGTAGTGTGTCCTAGACTTGGGGGCATTGTTCGACAGGTAGCGTAATCCCTAGTTGGACTAGGTGGTATAAACCCTGAACTCGAAAAGCGTTCAGAAGATAGCGTAAAACTCTAGTTAAATCTAGAAAGCACTTGATAGGAAACCCTAGATTAGATCTAGGTAATAAATAATAAATGTATGCCTGAAGGCAATGGAAACTACAGGGGTTGGGATCACGTTATCGTTACTAGTTGAACACTAGTTAGGTGGTGCAGAGATATAGAAACCAATATAACAAGGAAATAGCGAAGCTGTGAAAGTATTAGAGCGTATCCAGTCATCTTAGCATATCTTGTGACTACCTTGACTAATCTTGTTGACCCTATCGTCATGGTGTAATCTTGTATTCAGTTAATTCATGTCGTTTTGTTTTTCCATGTTCACATGCTAGAAGTTACTGAACTTACTCAGGCTTTATGTCTGACTCTGTTTTTCTTTCGTCTTCTTTTCTTCCGTTTCCCCCCCCCAGGTAGTAGAGGAGGGAGTAGTATAGCTCAGGTTAAGTTGGACCGTCACTCTTTCCCAGCTTGAAGATTTGTCGAAGTTTTGCTTGGATTCTCTTTTTCAGATGCTATGGCTGGCTTATGCTACATTGGGGAATATAAATGTATTTTTATGCTTCTTTATCTAGTAAAGACAGATGATACTCTGATATTGTAAAGCAATCTTGTACAATCTATTTTATCAATAAAGCAAAGTTTTATTTTCCGCTGTTAATTGTTTGTCTGTCTTGTAATTTATCTGCATCTTTTACCCATAATGCTCCACAGAACTTAGTGCATTCCCTTTGCGAGTGACACTAACGGACGTGGGGTGTTACACGTGGTATCAGAGCTGAAGGTTACCGGATCAGATAAAAGATTTGAAAAATTGTTTTCAAAAGGTTTTTAAAGAAGCATTTTTAAAAGAAAGGATTTGTTTTAAAGGCATATTCCCCAAAGCCATACGCATTGTCTCCTCTTCCTCTGTTTGAATTCTTGTCTCCTTCTTTCTTGAGTCTCTGGGGCTCCTAGCTTTCTGGGAGGTAACCTCATCGAAGGGCGAAGTAGTGCCCGACTTCCGTCTATAGCCGTAGTTGTTTCACTTACGGCCAGTCTTCTTTCAAGGTTATAGGGTTTTGCGTGCGATGGAGGTGGCTTTCGAGAGATTTGCCAATGTGGTTACACACGGAAAAGGATGAGGAGTTTGGCAAAAGAGCACAACCCAAGGATGAGGAAAATCATGGATGTAGACTTAGCACACGAAGGAGGAAGAAATTATGAAACCTAAGACAAGAGGAAGTATTTTTACTAGGGTATGATAGGGCATATACTTAAGGACAAGGGCAAGAACGAGGACAGGATTTTCAGAAGGACAAGTACATGCTTTCGCCACGAAGCGCACCTAGGAGAAAGGTAGTAAAGTTCTGTTGGAAGAGTCTAGTTTTCTGTTCGTACTATTTCCTTAGGTTCCAGCGCTTCTTAATTGTTCATACCCACTTCCATAGTTGAGTCTCTGCACCATAGTACGTGTATAGTAGAAAGATCCCACTAGAGTCTCAAATCCAATTGGTGGTCCGACCAGTTTTTGGTTAGTAGGGATTTGAGGATAGCTATCGAGTTTGCTTATATCATCTCACGTAGATCGTCTAAATTCGGTGAAGATATTCTTTGGATGCTTGTCTGATATTGGTTTAGGCCTTTGGGGCTTGTACTTGAGGAATGTCGAGTTCGGTTTGGATGGTTTGCATGAAAGATGAATAGTTGTGGTAGGTACTCTAAAAAGTACGGAGTGATCTTTTGACTCTCATAGTTATGGCGTGATGGATAAGCTAAGAGGGAGGCCTCTAATCATCTTAGTACATATACTTGGCGCCGTGATTGACATCTGTTTATTTTGGAAATGGAGATTAGGAACTTCACAATCGTGAAGATAAATTGGTTAAGATACGGTGGAGTAAAGCTCAAGAAGGCTAGATACTAGCAACATGCCCTTTTTCCTTAAGGGTGCATCCTTGATTTCTCTGTTTAGGAGCTTTACGCGTAGTTGTTTCTCTCTTTCCAAAGTATATCCTCTAGGTCGTATCTGCGATCCTTAGGTAGAAGCCAATGGATGTAAACATGTATTTGAAACATGTTATGGTTGAATGGTTGCAAGTGGTTGCAAATGGTTGCTCGTGGATGCATATGCATACGTATTAGGCACTAGATCAAGTTCGGACGCTCTCATATTGCATTTACATATATGCATTTGTTTATAAGTTGAACTTGATATGATATCATATGGACGTTGCATATGGATGAATGGCTGTGCACGCATGTAGTATTTACATGACTAGGGATGTTTGCATGCATGATTGGACGCATGGCACTAACATGATTTGCATTAAGGAGGTCAACTGAATCAGTAGACCGCCTGATTTTGCATTAGATAGAGACATATACACACACTATGCATATGAACGTGAAAGCATTAGAAATCTTTTAAGGACAATGAATGCCTGTGATTGAATGGTTGAGTAGATGGGTGATTGGATGGTAGGACACATTCTTCCTAACTTGAAGATTTCGGGGACGAAATCCTTTTAAGTGGGGGAGAATGTAACACCCCGTAATTCTGCGACATTAAGATTCTCAAATTAAAGTATAATTAATTTTTAAAAGAAAAATTAAAAGAAAAAGATCCATGCAGTTGTTTAATTTAAGTATTGTAACTAACATGAAAAAGAGAAGTAAGGAGAGAACAATAATTATTATTGTTCTAAGACTTATTAACAAAAGCCTCTGTAGCTCAGTTGGTTAAGGCATTGGATTTGTAGCATGGAGGTCGGGGGTTCGAACCCCGGCGGCGGCATAATTTTTTTATCTTTGTTTTAGAGAGGGCCAACTGAACATGCAAATATATGTACGTATACAAATTCAAAATTTGAAAGGATAAGAACGTACATATAAGGAAATAAAGAATATATATATATACATATGAGAATATAAATATATATATATATATGCAAAAATATATGTATACGAAAGATAAAATTCAAGATAAGGCTACAGTCAATGAAATATGGCAACATCATTTGAATTTTGAAAATAAAATGAAAGTTGTGCGTATATATATACGCGTAAAATGGTCGTTAGAGGAATTGTATACATATAAGAATATTTCATGTGAATAAAACAGTTAAATAAATTCCAGAAATTCAAAAGTTTGAAAATCAAACTTTTACGCCAAAATAGCTTGTGGGACCCAATGCTGACTCAGCACTGCGTGTATGATAAGGTTTGGCTAGATTCATCTACGTACCTGGACTATTTTCTTAACTAGGTTCAATGCTGACTCAGCGCTGCGTGTACGATAAGGTCTTAAGCAGCTATATAAACAGCCCTAGTCTTCATTCTCTTTGCACCAATTCTCTTCTATCCTTATGTTGCTAAGATTCATGGCTTCTTCCCCTCCTCTAAATTTTCTTAAATAAATAAAATAAAATATGATTCAAGACGAGGAGATGCTGCTAAAAGACTTTTAAGGAGGGATTCAAATCAAAGTTTCAAGTGAAGAATTCAAAGGCTAGCTCAAACAAGTTTCAAGCAACGACGCACGAATCATAGCCACGCTTTCCTTCTTTTCTAGATCTATTTTCTGTAAGTTGGTTATTTCTAGATCTGAATATTTTGTTTTATTTGTGACATGAAATTAAAGGAATAAAGGAATATGCCAAATCTCTCTCTCTCTCTCTCTTCGAATCTGTGTTTATACTCTTGGACTGAATTAAGAACTGTTATGATTCGAGGACAAATAAGACTGTAACCGTGACTATGACTATAGAACTGTGGCCTTTGAAAGCATATGCCTTTGGACTATGACATAAGCCTTTGATTTTGGGACATATAAACATTGCCTATGACAATGACTTAGGACTATGGGAATTATTTTCCCTTTTGGACTATGAACATCGCCTATATTGCCTATGACCATGGACATTACTTATGACTAAGAACATAAGCCTTTGAATTGGACATAAACTATTGCTTATGACATAATGAGGACAATTGTGATTTTGACACCCATGATTCATGATTAGGAAAATATTGCTTTAGTTTGGTGATTGTGAAATTGGGTCTAAACCCAATTATTTATTCTACCTGTTCCTTGGTTTTTTTTCTTTGGTCTTAAGACAGTGGGAATTTACCTATTAAGTTAGGTCTACCCACGTTCTTGAACCTATTTTGCCCATTCTTTGGTTTTAAGACAGTGGGAATTTACCTATTTAGTTAGGTCTACCCATATTCTTGAACCTACATTGTTATCCAAACCTTTTTATGCCAATTATTCCTTCTTGTCATTTTGATTCATTCCCTTTTTATCTACGAATCTAGATTTATTTATAATCTAGGTTGAATCACGATTATTCGAACGGTGGGAATGCGATTTGGGGAAAAACATGGAAATGAATATGAACGTAATTGTAAACTTGGAAATTGGCCTAATTTGGAATATGTATTATGACATGCATATTAAAATGAAAACGGGGAAATTTGACATGGATTAGGGAATATGTGATTTTGACATATTAAATTTAGCGTTAGTAAGTAAGCTAAATTTTAGGCATAAAATGTAAACTAGAAAAATAATTCTAGTTTTGCCATAAATTGTGAATTAGGAAGTTAAACCAAGATTGGGTTAATTAAGGTGGATTTGGAATAAGTATATTAACACAATTTTGAATTTATTCATAATTGTGAGCAACTGTCATGTTTAGAATAAATTATGGTTAGCAACACTAAATTTGGTATAATTTACATACCAAAAAATATAAATATGATAAATAAGAGAGAATGGACCATAATAATAAATGTGACAATGTACATTAAAAGAGTAGTAATGAAATAAGTAAATTAGGAGTAATTTACTTATAGAATTCGTCATAAATGTTAAATTGTTCATTTACCACAAAATATGTAACTTGGTTAAGTTTTGGCCATAAATTATAAACTAGGATATTTAATCTAGTTTCGGCAATGAAATAGGAAATGGCCTAAACTGCATGTTGGGTTAGGACTTGGGCCTAGAATATAAGTATACTAGTAGGCTTGACAAATAAATATAGGCCAAATTTGTCTAAAAAGGGGAAATGGGCTTTTGAAATAAATTGTTAACAATTTATAAACAAAAGAAAAGTATTTTGATAACATCCCTTTTTATAACACATAGACCAGAAGGTTCTAGGGTGACAGAGAGGATAGTGTCTAGGCTTGGGTTTGGAAAATACAAGTTTCCTGCCCTCCCTGGCTATCCCTAACTGATCCGAAGGACGGGATGGTTGTTTTCAAAACCAGATTTGGAAATTAATCAAAAACCCTTTGAACTTAGAAAACATGAATATGCCTAACCCGAGGTTAGACTGAGTTGCGGTGTAAACCTGCCCGGAACCGACCGGCACATCCAGTAACCGCAGCAATATCTGTCTAATGTGAGAGGTTGCGGCTTTAATTTATTAATTAAAGCTAGAACAAGAATGGGAGAGTCAAGTCCATAGGAACACTTAACCAACCTAACACGGTTAAGCTAGAATGGGAAGGTTAAGGAACACTTAACCAACTTAGCACAGTTAAAGCTAGAATGGGAGGGTTAAGTCCATGGGAATACTTAGCCAAATTAACATGTTGACTAGACTAGAAGGTGGGGTTAAGTAAAGTTAATACACTTAGCCAATTTAACATGTTAATTAGACTAGAGGTTGGGGTTAAGTAATACACTTAGCCAAATTAATATGTTAACTGGACTAGACCATAGGGTTAAGTAAACTTGAACGCTTAACCATCAGAATATGATAAATGAATAGGGTTAAGTAAAAAGCATGAAGGGATAACACTTAACCAGTGTAATAGGATAAGGGAAGAGGGTTAAGATAGCTTGAATCGACTAAAGACACTTAACCAACCCAACCTGGCGAGAAAGAAAACTAAGTAGTAGACCTCAGTTGAAAAAGGGACTAAGTAGTAAAACTTAGTTAAGAAAACAAGGAATTTGGAAACTAAGTGGTAAACCTTAGTTAGTAGAACTAAGTAGTAATTCTTAGTATAACACGAAGGAGCAGACATCCATCTGGTTTTAAGAAGGCTCCAACGAATTGGGTTACGAAGCCCGAGGCTTCGAGGGGACGTGAGGGTACTCTTGGTATCCCTCTGTGAGGCTGCAGATGATCATCCTGGGCTCACAGAGGTTAAGGTCTGCGTTAGAAGAACCGAGGGTATGCCTTGGTTGCAATATATATGTGGCAACCTAAAGACCAGGATGGACCAGCGTGATTCGGCGAGAAGACGGTAGCCCTGTGATAGCAACTCGTCGTCTACCATCCATCTTGAGTCAATCGAGATACGTGAAGCGGAAAGGCGGAGAACTCCAAAAGACCATATACTTGCTATCTAGTTATGGTTGCGGATGGCCATAGGATAGTGGGGCACCGGGGGCCGGCGTATAGTTCTCATTTTACAAGGTGTGCCTTTCATTAGCTGAGGGAGGGGTCAAGTGGGACCATAGCCACTGGAATAAAAACAGACCTTAGCATCTGCATCGGCAGATATCTGAAAGCTCCCGACCGAGTTCTGTATTCCTTGATTTGCCCTGTCACAGGACTCGGATCGCACATTACAGGACATGTGCATCTAGACAAGCGATAACGATTCGCGATACATGCGTGGGGAAGCCTAGGAGCATATACCACTCTAGGTAGTGTGTCCTAGACTTGGGGGCATTGTTCGACAGGTAGCGTAATCCCTAGTTGGACTAGGTGGTATAAACCCTGAACTCGAAAAGCGTTCAGAAGATAGCGTAAAACTCTAGTTAAATCTAGAAAGCACTTGATAGGAAACCCTAGATTAGATCTAGGTAATAAATAATAAATGTATGCCTGAAGGCAATGGAAACTACAGGGGTTGGGATCACGTTATCGTTACTAGTTGAACACTAGTTAGGTGGTGCAGAGATATAGAAACCAATATAACAAGGAAATAGCGAAGCTGTGAAAGTATTAGAGCGTATCCAGTCATCTTAGCATATCTTGTGACTACCTTGACTAATCTTGTTGACCCTATCGTCATGGTGTAATCTTGTATTCAGTTAATTCATGTCGTTTTGTTTTTCTATGTTCACATGCTAGAAGTTACTGAACTTACTCAGGCTTTATGTCTGACTCTGTTTTTCTTTCGTCTTCTTTTCTTCCGTTTCCCCCCCCAGGTAGTAGAGGAGGGAGTAGTATAGCTCAGGTTAAGTTGGACCGTCACTCTTTCCCAGCTTGAAGATTTGTCGAAGTTTTGCTTGGATTCTCTTTTTCAGATGCTATGGCTGGCTTATGCTACATTGGGGAATATAAATGTATTTTTATGCTTCTTTATCTAGTAAAGACAGATGATACTCTGATATTGTAAAGCAATCTTGTACAATCTATTTTATCAATAAAGCAAAGTTTTATTTTCCGCTGTTAATTGTTTGTCTGTCTTGTAATTTATCTGCATCTTTTACCCATAATGCTCCACAGAACTTAGTGCATTCCCTTTGCGAGTGACACTAACGGACGTGGGGTGTTACACGTGGTATCAGAGCTGAAGGTTACCGGATCAGATAAAAGATTTGAAAAATTGTTTTCAAAAGGTTTTTAAAGAAGCATTTTTAAAAGAAAGGATTTGTTTTAAAGGCATATTCCCCAAAGCCATACGCATTGTCTCCTCTTCCTCTGTTTGAATTCTTGTCTCCTTCTTTCTTGAGTCTCTGGGGCTCCTAGCTTTCTGGGAGGTAACCTCATCGAAGGGCGAAGTAGTGCCCGACTTCCGTCTATAGCCGTAGTTGTTTCACTTACGGCCAGTCTTCTTTCAAGGTTATAGGGTTTTGCGTGCGATGGAGGTGGCTTTCGAGAGATTTGCCAATGTGGTTACACACGGAAAAGGATGAGGAGTTTGGCAAAAGAGCACAACCCAAGGATGAGGAAAATCATGGATGTAGACTTAGCACACGAAGGAGGAAGAAATTATGAAACCTAAGACAAGAGGAAGTATTTTTACTAGGGTATGATAGGGCATATACTTAAGGACAAGGGCAAGAACGAGGACAGGATTTTCAGAAGGACAAGTACATGCTTTCGCCACGAAGCGCACCTAGGAGAAAGGTAGTAAAGTTCTGTTGGAAGAGTCTAGTTTTCTGTTCGTACTATTTCCTTAGGTTCCAGCGCTTCTTAATTGTTCATACCCACTTCCATAGTTGAGTCTCTGCACCATAGTACGTGTATAGTAGAAAGATCCCACTAGAGTCTCAAATCCAATTGGTGGTCCGACCAGTTTTTGGTTAGTAGGGATTTGAGGATAGCTATCGAGTTTTCTTATATCATCTCACGTAGATCGTCTAAATTCGGTGAAGATATTCTTTGGATGCTTGTCTGATATTGGTTTAGGCCTTTGGGGCTTGTACTTGAGGAATGTCGAGTTCGGTTTGGATGGTTTGCATGAAAGATGAATAGTTGTGGTAGGTACTCTAAAAAGTACGGAGTGGTCTTTTGACTCTCATAGTTATGGCGTGATGGATAAGCTAAGAGGGAGGCCTCTAATCATCTTAGTACATATACTTGGCGCCGTGATTGACATCTGTTTATTTTGGAAATGGAGATTAGGAACTTCACAATCGTGAAGATAAATTGGTTAAGATACGGTGGAGTAAAGCTCAAGAAGGCTAGATACTAGCAACATGCCCTTTTTCCTTAAGGGTGCATCCTTGATTTCTCTGTTTAGGAGCTTTACGCGTAGTTGTTTCTCTCTTTCCAAAGTATATCCTCTAGGTCGTATCTGCGATCCTTAGGTAGAAGCCAATGGATGTAAACATGTATTTGAAACATGTTATGGTTGAATGGTTGCAAGTGGTTGCAAATGGTTGCTCGTGGATGCATATGCATACGTATTAGGCACTAGATCAAGTTCGGACGCTCTCATATTGCATTTACATATATGCATTTGTTTATAAGTTGAACTTGATATGATATCATATGGACGTTGCATATGGATGAATGGCTGTGCACGCATGTAGTATTTACATGACTAGGGATGTTTGCATGCATGATTGGACGCATGGCACTAACATGATTTGCATTAAGGAGGTCAACTGAATCAGTAGACCGCCTGATTTTGCATTAGATAGAGACATATACACACACTATGCATATGAACGTGAAAGCATTAGAAATCTTTTAAGGACAATGAATGCCTGTGATTGAATGGTTGAGTAGATGGGTGATTGGATGGTAGGACACATTCTTCCTAACTTGAAGATTTCGGGGACGAAATCCTTTTAAGTGGGGGAGAATGTAACACCCCGTAATTCTGCGACATTAAGATTCTCAAATTAAAGTATAATTAATTTTTAAAAGAAAAATTAAAAGAAAAAGATCCATGCAGTTGTTTAATTTAAGTATTGTAACTAACATGAAAAAGAGAAGTAAGGAGAGAACAATAATTATTATTGTTCTAAGACTTATTAACAAAAGCCTCTGTAGCTCAGTTGGTTAAGGCATTGGATTTGTAGCATGGAGGTCGGGGGTTCGAACCCTGGCGGCGGCATAATTTTTTTATCTTTGTTTTAGAGAGGGCCAACTGAACATGCAAATATATGTACGTATACAAATTCAAAATTTGAAAGGATAAGAACGTACATATAAGGAAATAAAGAATATATATATATACATATGAGAATATAAATATATATATATATATATATATATGCAAAAATATATGTATACGAAAGATAAAATTCAAGATAAGGCTACAGTCAATGAAATATGGCAACATCATTTGAATTTTGAAAATAAAATGAAAGTTGTGCGTATATATATACGCGTAAAATGGTCGTTAGAGGAATTGTATACATATAAGAATATTTCATGTGAATAAAACAGTTAAATAAATTCCAGAAATTCAAAAGTTTGAAAATCAAACTTTTACGCCAAAATAGCTTGTGGGACCCAATGCTGACTCAGCACTGCGTGTATGATAAGGTTTGGCTAGATTCATCTACGTACCTGGACTATTTTCTTAACTAGGTTCAATGCTGACTCAGCGCTGCGTGTACGATAAGGTCTTAAGCAGCTATATAAACAGCCCTAGTCTTCATTCTCTTTGCACCAATTCTCTTCTATCCTTATGTTGCTAAGATTCATGGCTTCTTCCCCTCCTCTAAATTTTCTTAAATAAATAAAATAAAATATGATTCAAGACGAGGAGATGCTGCTAAAAGACTTTTAAGGAGGGATTCAAATCAAAGTTTCAAGTGAAGAATTCAAAGGCTAGCTCAAACAAGTTTCAAGCAACGACGCACGAATCATAGCCACGCTTTCCTTCTTTTCTAGATCTATTTTCTGTAAGTTGGTTATTTCTAGATCTGAATATTTTGTTTTATTTGTGACATGAAATTAAAGGAATAAAGGAATATGCCAAATCTCTCTCTCTCTCTCTTCGAATCTGTGTTTATACTCTTGGACTGAATTAAGAACTGTTATGATTCGAGGACAAATAAGACTGTAACCGTGACTATGACTATAGAACTGTGGCCTTTGAAAGCATATGCCTTTGGACTATGACATAAGCCTTTGATTTTGGGACATATAAACATTGCCTATGACAATGACTTAGGACTATGGGAATTATTTTCCCTTTTGGACTATGAACATCGCCTATATTGCCTATGACCATGGACATTACTTATGACTAAGAACATAAGCCTTTGAATTGGACATAAACTATTGCTTATGACATAATGAGGACAATTGTGATTTTGACACCCATGATTCATGATTAGGAAAATATTGCTTTAGTTTGGTGATTGTGAAATTGGTTCTAAACCCAATTATTTATTCTACCTGTTCCTTGGTTTTTTTTCTTTGGTTTTAAGACAGTGGGAATTTACCTATTAAGTTAGGTCTACCCACGTTCTTGAACCTATTTTGCCCATTCTTTGGTTTTAAGACAGTGGGAATTTACCTATTTAGTTAGGTCTACCCATATTCTTGAACCTACATTGTTATCCAAACCTTTTTATGCCAATTATTCCTTCTTGTCATTTTGATTCATTCCCTTTTTATCTACGAATCTAGATTTATTTATAATCTAGGTTGAATCACGATTATTCGAACGGTGGGAATGCGATTTGGGGAAAAACATGGAAATGAATATGAACGTAATTGTAAACTTGGAAATTGGCCTAATTTGGAATATGTATTATGACATGCATATTAAAATGAAAACGGGGAAATTTGACATGGATTAGGGAATATGTGATTTTGACATATTAAATTTAGCGTTAGTAAGTAAGCTAAATTTTAGGCATAAAATGTAAACTAGAAAAATAATTCTAGTTTTGCCATAAATTGTGAATTAGGAAGTTAAACCAAGATTGGGTTAATTAAGGTTGATTTGGAATAAGTATATTAGCACAATTTTGAATTTATTCATAATTGTGAGCAACTGTCATGTTTAGAATAAATTATGGTTAGCGACACTAAATTTGGTATAATTTACATACCAAAAAATATAAATATGATAAATAAGAGAGAATGGACCATAATAATAAATGTGACAATGTACATTAAAAGAGTAGTAATGAAATAAGTAAATTAGGAGTAATTTACTTATAGAATTCGTCATAAATGTTAAATTGTTCATTTATCACAAAATATGTAACTTGGTTAAGTTTTGGCCATAAATTATAAACTAGGATATTTAATCTAGTTTCGGCAATGAAATAGGAAATGGCCTAAACTGCATGTTGGGTTAGGACTTGGGCCTAGAATATAAGTATACTAGTAGGCTTGACAAATAAATATAGGCCAAATTTGTCTAAAAAGGGGAAATGGGCTTTTGAAATAAATTGTTAACAATTTATAAACAAAAGAAAAGTATTTTGATAACATCCCTTTTTATAACACATAGACCAGAAGGTTCTAGGGTGACAGAGAGGATAGTGTCTAGGCTTGGGTTTGGAAAATACAAGTTTCCTGGCTATCCCTAACTGATCCGAAGGACGGGATGGTTGTTTTCAAAACCAGATTTGGAAATTAATCAAAAACCCTTTGAACTTAGAAAACATGAATATGCCTAACCCGAGGTTAGACTGAGTTGCGGTGTAAACCTGCCCGGAACCGACCGGCACATCCAGTAACCGCAGCAATATCTGTCTAATGTGAGAGGTTGCGGCTTTAATTTATTAATTAAAGCTAGAACAAGAATGGGAGAGTCAAGTCCATAGGAACACTTAACCAACCTAACACGGTTAAGCTAGAATGGGAAGGTTAAGGAACACTTAACCAACTTAGCACAGTTAAAGCTAGAATGGGAGGGTTAAGTCCATGGGAATACTTAGCCAAATTAACATGTTGACTAGACTAGAAGGTGGGGTTAAGTAAAGTTAATACACTTAGCCAATTTAACATGTTAATTAGACTAGAGGTTGGGGTAAAGTAATACACTTAGCCAAATTAATATGTTAACTGGACTAGACCATAGGGTTAAGTAAACTTGAACGCTTAACCATCAGAATATGATAAATGAATAGGGTTAAGTAAAAAGCATGAAGGGATAACACTTAACCAGTGTAATAGGATAAGGGAAGAGGGTTAAGATAGCTTGAATCGACTAAAGACACTTAACCAACCCAACCTGGCGAGAAAGAAAACTAAGTAGTAGACCTCAGTTGAAAAAGGGACTAAGTAGTAAAACTTAGTTAAGAAAACAAGGAATTTGGAAACTAAGTGGTAAACCTTAGTTAGTAGAACTAAGTAGTAATTCTTAGTATAACACGAAGGAGCAGACATCCATCTGGTTTTAAGAAGGCTCCAACGAATTGGGTTACGAAGCCCGAGGCTTCGAGGGGACGTGAGGGTACTCTTGGTATCCCTCTGTGAGGCTGCAGATGATCATCCTGGGCTCACAGAGGTTAAGGTCTGCGTTAGAAGAACCGAGGGTATGCCTTGGTTGCAATATATATGTGGCAACCTAAAGACCAGGATGGACCAGCGTGATTCGGCGAGAAGACGGTAGCCCTGTGATAGCAACTCGTCGTCTACCATCCATCTTGAGTCAATCGAGATACGTGAAGCGGAAAGGCGGAGAACTCCAAAAGACCATATACTTGCTATCTAGTTATGGTTGCGGATGGCCATAGGATAGTGGGGCACCGGGGGCCGGCGTATAGTTCTCATTTTACAAGGTGTGCCTTTCATTAGCTGAGGGAGGGGTCAAGTGGGACCATAGCCACTGGAATAAAAACAGACCTTAGCATCTGCATCGGCAGATATCTGAAAGCTCCCGACCGAGTTCTGTATTCCTTGATTTGCCCTGTCACAGGACTCGGATCGCACATTACAGGACATGTGCATCTAGACAAGCGATAACGATTCGCGATACATGCGTGGGAAAGCCTAGGAGCATATACCACTCTAGGTAGTGTGTCCTAGACTTGGGGGCATTGTTCGACAGGTAGCGTAATCCCTAGTTGGACTAGGTGGTATAAACCCTGAACTCGAAAAGCGTTCAGCAGATAGCGTAAAACTCTAGTTAAATCTAGAAAGCACTTGATAGGAAACCCTAGATTAGATCTAGGTAATAAATAATAAATGTATGCCTGAAGGCAATGGAAACTACAGGGGTTGGGATCACGTTATCGTTACTAGTTGAACACTAGTTAGGTGGTGCAGAGATATAGAAACCAATATAACAAGGAAATAGCGAAGCTGTGAAAGTATTAGAGCGTATCCAGTCATCTTAGCATATCTTGTGACTACCTTGACTAATCTTGTTGACCCTATCGTCATGGTGTAATCTTGTATTCAGTTAATTCATGTCGTTTTGTTTTTCCATGTTCACATGCTAGAAGTTACTGAACTTACTCAGGCTTTATGTCTGACTCTGTTTTTCTTTCGTCTTCTTTTCTTCCGTTTCCCCCCCCCCCCCAGGTAGTAGAGGAGGGAGTAGTGTAGCTCAGGTTAAGTTGGACCGTCACTCTTTCCCAGCTTGAAGATTTGTCGAAGTTTTGCTTGGATTCTCTTTTTCAGATGCTATGGCTGGCTTATGCTACATTGGGGAATATAAATGTATTTTTATGCTTCTTTATCTAGTAAAGACAGATGATACTCTGATATTGTAAAGCAATCTTGTACAATCTATTTTATCAATAAAGCAAAGTTTTATTTTCCGCTGTTAATTGTTTGTCTGTCTTGTAATTTATCTGCATCTTTTACCCATAATGCTCCACAGAACTTAGTGCATTCCCTTTGCGAGTGACACTAACGGACGTGGGGTGTTACAAAGACTGCCCATTTCATCCCTGTCCGATCCAACAGAACGGCTCAAAGTCTGGCATAGATTTACTTCAAAGAAATAGTTAAACTTCATGGAGTACCGCTTAGTATATTCAGCGATAGAGATCCCCTATTTACTAGCAAATTCTGTGAAGCATTCCAGACAGAATTGGGAACCAAATTGAATCTAAGCACCGCTTATCACCCACAGACAGATGGCCAAACTGAGCGGGTGAATAGAATTTTAGAAGATTTACTGCGGGCTTGCGTTATTGATTTTGGAGGCTCATGGGAAGATCACTTACATTTAGCCGAATTCTCTTACAACAATAGCTATCAAGCAAGTTTGGGAATGTCTCCATTTGAAGCATTATACGGTAGACCGTGCAGATCTCCCGCATGTTGGGTAGAACCTGGCAACAGACTTGTGTTAGGGCCCGATATGATTCAAGAAGCATCGGATAAAGTCTATTTCATTAAGAAGAGATTGAAAACCGCACAGAGCCGACATAAAAGTTATGCTGATGCGAGAAGAAGGGATATATCGTTTGTCGTTGGCGATTATGTTTATTTAAGAGTTTCTCCAATGCGAAGGGTAATCAGATTTGGCAAGACTGGGAAGTTGGCACCGAGATTTATTGGTCCCTTTCCTATACTTGAACGGGTTGGAACTCTTGCATATAGGGTTTCATTGCCTAATTGGTTGTCTGGTATTCATGATGTGTTCCACGTGTCTCAACTCAGAAAACATGTTCATGATCCCGACCTTATTGTGGAAGAAGCAGCGCAGCATGATATTGACATAACTCCAGAATTAGCACTCAAGAGAGAGCCATTAAAGATAGTTGGCAAAGAAACCAGAGAGCTAAGGAGGAAAAAGATTCATCTAGTCAAAGTGCAGTGGAGTAGTGATCCTAGAGACTGTACTTGGGAGACTAAGGAAAGCATTAAACAAGCCTATCCTAAATGCAGAGTGGACATCTCTGACTAATTCCGGTGCAAGGTACCTTTACAATACTTTGCATTTACATTTTATTTCCTGCTTAACTGTTATTTCCTTTTCGAGGACGAAAAGTTTTAAGTGGGGGAGATTGTAATAACCCGGAAAATGTGAACTAGTTTAAAATTTTTAAATTAGGTTATTACCAAGAAATTTGAATAGTTGAAATAGCATATTTCAATAAAATATAGAATTTGGTATGGTACGACAGTTTGAAATTTTGAATACAAACTTTGTCTGACTGTACCGGGTGGAAAATATAAGGGATTTTAACGAAACTGAAAATATTTAAATCTGTTTATCAATACCTTTCTAACGAATCTGAAAAATCAAAGTTTCATAGCGTGAATCAAAAGTTATGGCCAAATGAATTTTCAGAAAGGTCGCTATATAGTATATATAGCCCTTGAAAATTGATATTTTGCATACGACCTCGGAATTCGACGAAACCACTTTTGTTGGGTCCGGGATGTCAAATTATTGCTAAGTTTCAAATTTCATAATTTTTGAAGCTAGTATGTGAGCGGGGCAAAAGATAATGTGTTTGGTCAAATTCTGTTAAAATGGGTCGACCTAAAAATGGCCGTTTTTCAAACGAGCTCAGAATTCAACGAAACTGGTTTCGTTAGGACCGTATCGTCAAAACAAAGCTAGAATTATTTTTCTGGAATTTTTCGATTCAGTTTGTGGCCCTGGCAAATTGAAATGTACGTTTAAATTAAATATCGAATGTTTTATATTTTAATTTGAAAAATAACTGACTGTAGCAGTCGAAATGGCCAACGAAACGTATCCCATTGTGTCCGAAATGGGGGTATTTAGCTAGGGGCGACAGTCGTTGGGTTTAAAAAGGAGTCCGTTTGCAAAAACACTATTTAAAAATTTCTATAAATCTCTGGCCAATAGGAAATTTTCTTTTATAAAAAAAAAACCCCAAAACCCTCCATCATTCAAAAGAACCGACGATCCACGTCGTTCATCTCTTTCCGCCCACGCCGCCACCACTACAGGCCGTTCCAGACCTTGCCACCACCGCCGTTCGCTCCGCCTCTCCCCCCTCTACAAATCCGACCCATCGCCGACCCCCATCGCCTCCGCCATCGTCGAAATCGCCCCCACGAAGTTCCAAACTTCCCATCGCCAGATCTGCTCCGATCTGCCACCATCTCCGACCCCACCACCAGCGACCTGACGCCCTCGACCTCCTCTACGACGCCATCACCTCCGATCAGACCCACGACGCGCAGATTTCGCGAAAACAGCGAATCCCCTTTTGAACGAATAATAAAGGTAATTCCTTTATACGTTTTTAACACTTTAAAGCGTTGCAAAGCTTTGAAAAATAATATCTTTTTCGTTCTTTAACGAAATTTGATGAAACAGGAGACACCGTGACCACAAGGAGGCTCTCTACATTCTAGAAGAAGCCGCGGATTTTTCTGACCTTCCTACGATTTTTAGCACCGCAATAACCAATGTGAGGAATCTAAACTATTTGTGTGAATGAAATCGCATTGTATAAATTATATAAGCGAAGTGTAAATTATATACGCATTGTATACCTCATGTAAATGTGTTGTATAAGTTATATTAGCGATGTATAAATTATACAAGCGTTGTATGAAACATATATGCTTTGAGTTGTGATGAAATGCAAGTGAATTATTATATTATATATATATATATACTCCCCTCGTCCACAGACCATGGACGATATTTATTGCTTGTGATTGACGTGATGTTATATGGTATGACGAATGGTTGGAAATAATTGTTTGTGGTTGATATTGTGGTTGAAAAATACCTTTATGGTTGAAAAATACCTTTGTGGTTGAAAAATACCCTCTTGTGGTTGAAACAAAATAGAATAGGATTGTGGAATTGAAAATAAAACATGCCGCCTGCGTGCGAACTAGATGCATGATCCCCATTGTCAAAAACCGCGAGGTTTTAAGGTAGAGCGAGGAGCCGTACTAGGGACGGTCCCGGTTTTAACTACCCTGCCGTTATGCTGCCGAAATTTTCTGAAATATTTATGTGTTAGAATAATTTTCATTCGTTGAAATAAATATACAAACTATATAGAATATTCATGTGTTGAGTTGCAATTCATTCGTTGAGTTGAAATTCATGTGTTGAATATTATTTGAATTAAACAAATGGCTTTAGCGATAAAAATCATATTTTTATATATATACAAACTATATAGAATATTCATGTGTTGAGTTGCAATTCATTCGTTGAGTTGAAATTCATGTGTTGAATATTATTTGAATTTAAACAAATGGCTTTAGCGATGAAAATCAAATTTTTATATACATACAAACTATATAGAATATTCATGTGTTGAGTTGCAATTCATTCGTTGAGTTGAAGTTCATGTGTTGAATGTTATCATCTTTTAAAAATAAAATGAATCGACAACGAAAACTATATTTTTATCATGTATATGAAGAGTTAAAAATACACACGTGTCGAATAAATATTTTTGATGATAAAAATATTTCTTTTATCATGTATATGAAGAGTTAAAAATACACACGTGTCGAATAAATATTTTTGATGATAAGAATATTTCTTTTATCATGTATATGAAGTGTTAAAAATACACACGTGTCGAATAAATATTTTTGATGATAAAAATATTTCTTTTATCATGTATACGCTTAGTTAAAAATACACACGTGTTGAAACAAATAATAGTTTGCTAGAAATATTATTATTAGCTTTGTTCTGCATATATATACATGTGTTGAACAGGAAAAATGGATTAGCTATAGAGTAAAGAAATTACTTGCGTGCCCGACAAATAGGTAAGCCTTGATGAGTTGGCTGCGCAATTTTATTTATATATCAACTCCTGTGAATGCCATTGGATGCGGAGTGCTGGTTATTCTGTGTGAAATAATAAATAACGCCATAGGATAGTAACAATTAATTTTGAACTACACTACATGGCATACTTCTTGACGATAGGCATACTTCATCATATTCCACATAAGCAATTGGAGCTTGTGTGACGAGGTGGAAGATTTACCATACAAGCAAGAGGCTTGTATGGCGATGACTATGTACTACAGGTTGAACTGATGACAGATATGGACTATATAAATTATAACGATAAATTGCCAGATTAATAAAAACCCCACACAGGTCTGGAGTTGACAATAATCACGTCGCTCTAGTTATTAGATACGGCACATGGACTATTTATTTCCACACGGAAACGGGGTGACGAGAATTTATTCTCTGGAGTGATTATCAGTACATACTCCCCCGTAAACACCAGAATATATCACTATAAATATGTGAATGCTTTTTAGGATTTATTGGGTACCTAATACGGCCCAATAAATTTCCAAACCCCTCCCCGTACTAAGGAGGTTATGGCGAAATTTTTCGAAATATTAAGGCGTTAGTGAAATATTTGAAGTGAAAACGAGGTTGAAAATATAAAATGAACTATAGTTAAAAGAATAGAATGAACTATATTTATATATATAAATATAAATATAATTAAAAGGAATAGAGGCCGTGCAGTTCGCGTTTCGGAATCGTAATTTGAAACGATTAGTACGAGAAATCCGACCATCGGATTTTCCCGAAACCGCAACCGCTGGGTTCGCCTTGGAAATATCTTTCCAACGGCTCCAACCTTGTAAAAATCCAACGGTTGGATTGTCCGGAATGTTTAATTCAAATCTGAAGAAAAACAGCGCCAGAATCGTTTATATTTATATATAAATATAAATATAATTAAATTAAATCGAATAACGACGCTGTAGTTCGAATTTTGAAACGGTAACTTCAAACGACTAGTGTGGAAGATCCGACCGTCGGATTCTCACGAAACTGGAACCGTTGGGTTCGCTTTGGGAATATCTTCCCACTGATATAGACTTTGTAGAAATCCAACGGTTAGATTTTCCGATATGTGTAAAACAAATTAGGGGAAAAACAACGCCAGTGCCACGGCATGACCTGAAACGTCGTTTAATTAAATATGGCCATTTTTAAATAAATAAAAATGGCGAAAAATCGTTATAAAATATTATAAGCAATATTGATTGAAAATAAACCAATTGGGCTTGAATTGTTTG
Source organism: Allium sativum (assembly GCA_030737875.1). Taxonomy (NCBI): domain Eukaryota; kingdom Viridiplantae; phylum Streptophyta; class Magnoliopsida; order Asparagales; family Amaryllidaceae; genus Allium; species Allium sativum. The sequence goes on from CM060910.1 coordinate 433,797,802, forward strand.
ATATTTGATGGTTGTATGTGTATGACATGAAAATAACACTAAAGAACCGAAAGATGGATGTCGAATAATATAACCACAAAATGAATCGATTTAAATTCTAATGACGTGGATTATTTGAAAAGGCCGAGCTAACCCTCATTTCAAATAATTTATCGAGCGATTCGAATTGGAAAATGCAAAGACGATTCAAGACCGACGATCTTCGTATCGGTTGGATGGGCGCTACTGAGGTTCCTAACCGGAGTAGCTACCGGAAGGGGACGAAAGTAGTAGCCGTCTGAATGTATGTGTTGATTGGACGGATATACGAGGAATTTGATGCCTCCGGTTTCGTTCAGACCCAGGACGGACTTGTAAATGGACTGTGTGTCTGACATTGGATTTTGTTCTATACTGATTGATCTCTGTTAAATATATATCTATTTGGCGGCGGAGAATTTATTCTTTTGCTTAACGCCCTTCTCTGAGACGTACGAGCTTAGAGGTTATATATCGATGGAAATCAATCGTATGGAGTGGACTGCCTATGTGGCATGCCAAGATGTTGTGATCAAGGCTTTTGTTGCAAAGCAAAGTCTTGTGAATGATGATCAAAGCAAGGCCTTCGTGACCTAGCTTTGTGTATTTCATAGATTCGCGAGCCTCACACCCCGGTATGAGTTAAAAACGGGATACGGACCGCTGGGAGAGCACGACGTTTCTTTCTAGCTATGGTGGTGTCAGTGACTTACCAGCCCTGACATATATATCTACTTTTCACCTTTGTGGTTGTTGGAATGCGAGGCGCCTCAATTATAGGTCTGTAAGGACCGGGAAACGTGTGTTCAGGAATAACCAATCCTCTAACGTAAGTGAGGACCGGCCCAGCCGCATCCAGGGGTTGCCCAGAGTGTGTAGTCCTGAGGCATTTGCTAGAGTGTCTCAAAGCGGAGAGGAGCTTGCCCCTTGCCTCGACTCATGACGGAAATCCAATTTCCAATACGAAATAACGGACTCGATTGTAGAACTAGTATGGCGACATAGTAGATGGTAGCTATGCCGCCTATGATTGATATTTATGATGCTATTCGTTTTTGAAACATATATGCACTAGTAATAATATCAATTGATTTTTGCTTTATACGTATCAAGCATATTTGGCTATTATAAGGTAAAACTCTATCCTCTGGCTTGCGTTGCATTGTGTGATGGGACCTGAGTCTTATAATGGCTTCATTCTTTTTAAAAGCATTGCGTTGTTTTAAAAGAATCTATTTTGTTCTAAATGCACTAGCAATCACTGGAGTAAACCCGTTCCGCGAAAGTGGCGTGGTCCTATGATTTGCTTACTACTATTGTTAAACTGTTAAATAGATTCCTCATACCAGTCCCCATGACTGACTCGTTGTTTGTTTCACTTTGCAAACGCGGGTGCCCTTATTTTCACACGGGCAGCCTAGTACACAGGTGACAGGTTGCTTTTGGCTCTGCACTACTGCATAGAGTGCATTTTTGGCTCATGGCGAGGCTGACTTCACAGAGATGACTTTGACATTTTCCGCCATTACTATACTTATATTATGATTCTGCCACTGGCTATGCAGACTGATTTACTTTCTGTACTTCTTATTGTATGTATATGTACCGCCTTCGGCGATGTAGACTGATACCCTTATTGTGTCTCACTGCATGTATGTATTCCGCCTCTGGCGATGATGACTGATCACTTTCCTTTTTATTTACTAAGTTATATCCCACGCTATGCTATTCTGATGTTATTACATGTTGTGATTCCGCTGTCATATCCATGTAAAATTATTCTATTTATTGTTTCTGCTATTATCTGTTCTCTGCTATGATGATTAATGTGTTATTTCCTAATGATTATCCTTAATACCGCCCCTCGGATTTTGGGATCGTCACATGTAACATCCCATATTTTTAGCCATTTAATATTGTTTATTTAAATTCATTTTAAATATTTGTTTGGGATAATAATATGAATTTTCATTTTAATTTTATCGATTTAATAATCAATATACGAATTCATATCGAATATGTCAGATATCGTAATACGAAAACAACAAAGAATTGAATTCACTGTTAAAACTGAATCAAACCAATTCAGTCGATTAATATAAATTCTTTATTGAATTTGAACGATAATAATAGTTTATTATCGATGAATTTAGCTGTTTGAAATCTCCTTATATTTTTAGTCAAATTTATATACAAACCGTTAATTTAAATTGTTATCTCTTCTATACAGTCGAATTAAATTTCAGAATCGGTTCCATTGAGTTTGGAATAGCGATATAATCTGGAAATACCAGTTGTTATGTTAAAATAGAGGTTTAGAATTTCCAGGTCAGGGACTGCGAGATATTTTGGTTACTTAATTAATTAAAATCACTTCAAAACTCATATCATATTAAAAAGGAGCCGACCTATACTATGCATACCTATATTTCTACGCTGTCTTCTTCTTTCGTTCCGCATAATGTCTCCCTTCTTGGGAATCAAGGAAATAAAAAATTTAATGGTTGTCGTACCTATGTTCCCTCGTGTACCAATAAAACCAACCCAATAGCTTTGTATCTCCCATTTCAAAATCCACGAAACCAAATTCAACTCCTCTCTATTTTTCCTTCCGTTCTCTTCTCCCTATTAAAATCCAAAATCAGAATCCCCAAACAAAAAAATGTTGCCCCCTTTCAATCTATTTCCTCTTCGCGAATATGAAGCTTCGAAAAAGAAAAAGGGGAAATCAAATACAAAGTCTATCTCGAATTCTTGTGTCTTGAAAAAATTACAACGCGGTGAGCTTGAGAGGATAGAGCGAGGGTGAAGTGATAGGCGAGGTGGGTTCTAGGAAGGTAAGGAGCAATGTTGGTAGAAATGGGTGGGGACCAATGCTTAGAAGTCGTTGCACCTCTCGATGTAGGGTTCCAACTCGAGGTCGCGATGGTGATAAAGTGAACTGAGTTTGATCTATTTATGATACCTACATGGAGATTGAAAAAAATCGATTGTTTTGCTGTAGTAAGCAGATAGGTTTTAACAGTGGAGTAGCGGTAGAGACATTGTAAATTTGGGAAGTTAGTCTCTGATGAACTCGACAATAGGTGATGACTTGAGAAGGGGTTCGATGCACACGGGTTTGGATTTTTGTCATCAAGGCAGTGTAGGATTTTGGTGATGCACTGTATCATGTCGATTTAATTTTCTATACTGTCTTGGTTTGAGAAGAACGTGAATAGAAGAGGAGATAAAGTCAGACCCTGCATCGAGAAGCCGGGAAGTTTAGCTGTGTTGGAGTTACTAAGTTCGGGATTTCCAGTGAGTATGCAAAGGGAATGTGGTGGTTTGTAGAAATGATTGGGCTACAAAATATTAGTTCAAAGGTGTAACAACCCAAAAAATCTGAACTAGTTTGAAAATTTTTAATTTGGCTATTTTAGTGAATTTAAAATATTTAATATAAATATTTTAAATAATAACGACGAAAAGTGTGTTTGAATCGACGTTTGGAAATAAATTTAATTAATTCTAATTATAAACAAGGCCTGAAATGGCGCGGTAGTTTCAAAATTTGAATTCAAACTTTGACTGACTGTACCAGGTGCAAAATAAAACGGATTCTAGTGAAACCAAAAATATTTAAATCTGTTAGTGAATATCTTTCTAACGAATCCGAAAAATCGAAGTTTCGTAGCGGGAACCAAAAGTTATGGCCAAATGAATTTTCAGAAAGGTCGCTATAGAGTTTATATAGCCCGTGAAAATGGCCGTTTTGCAAACGACCTCAGAATTCGACGAAACCACTTTTGTTGGATCCGGGATGTCAAATTATTGCTAGGTTTCAAATTTCATAATTTTTGAAGCTAGTATGTGAGCGTGGCAAAAGAAAATGTGTTTGGTCGATTTCTATTAAATTGGATCAACCAGAAAAGGGCCATTTTTCAAACGGTCTCAAAATTCGACGAAACTAGTTTTGTTGGGACCGTATCGTCAAAACATAGCTAGATTTATTTTTCGGGAATTTTTATAATCAGTATGTGGCCCCGGCAAATTGAAATGTACGTTCAAAATAATTATTGAATGTTTTATATTTTAATTTGAAGAGAAACTGACTGAAACAGTCAAGTGGGCCTTCGAAACATATCCAGTGTGTTCGGAATGGGGGTATTTAGCTAGGGACGACAGTTGTTGGGTTGGAATTGGTGTTCGTATTAGAAAACCCTATTTTAAAGATTAAACAAAGCACGGACCAATGAAATTATTCCTTTCATAATTTATTTTAAAATAAAAATTCAAAAACCCCTCGCTCCCTATCTGATCGATGGCGGCTTCCCATTTCTTCCTTCTCTCCTCCTTTCTGCTCGATCCACGCACCAGTACCCATCGCTCCTTTGCAACTTTTTGAAGAGCCCCTCGAGAGCTTCAGATCCATGTAAGGATCCCCTCCTATCGCGCCGTAGTTTTCGAGATCCAGGGCCACGAATTCCGGCTGTTTGAAGGCCCGCCGCGTGTAACAACCCGAATTTTAACAACATGTTAAAATCATAATCAAGGAAGAATTAAATTTTAAGATCAGAATCAAGGGAAACAGGTTGTGCCATTGCGTCCGTCTCGAAATTTTGCTTGGAAACGAGTCCGAGTTGGCGAGAATCGGAGTCCGTATGAGGGAGATATGACCCTCCGAAGTTTCAGGAATTTTCAGAGTTCAAAACAGCTCGAATTCGAGTTCAAAATTCGAATTTCAAAACCTAGACAGACTGGGCGGGAAATTTCCCGCCCAGCACCCAGGTCGACTGGGGAGTCGACTGGGCAGTCGACACCCCCAAGACCAGGGCGACTGCACAGTCGACTTGGGTGTCGACCTGGTCCCCGAATCTGCTTTTGGGCCTGGGTGCATTCTGATGTACCTGGTCTCGTTTTCTGCCTAGGTTCATCCGCCTAATCCTATATAAACAGTCTCTCACCTCATTCTCTCTACACCATTTCATTATGTCCTTATGCTGCCTCTGAGAAAATGAATAAAATAATACATAAGTCTGAGATGAGGATATGCTGTTCAAGTCCTTCAAGAGGAGTTTCAAATCTAGTTAGGATTCAAATAAAGATTCAATGGCTTCAAGCAACGACGCCTAGACCATATTGAATCAAATCAGAAGATTAATCAAGTTAGACGTTTCAACGCGACAACGAATCGATTTGTCCTCTCTTAGCTAATCAATGCAAGTTCTAGTTACTTTTTAGATTGAAATGCTTAATTATAATATGGCCATGGAATAAAGTGTAATTGGATGTAAGCATGTTCATCGGTTCAAGTCTATTTCTGTTTCCTCTTGAATCTTGAGTTCTGGGCTTTTCTATCTTTATTCTTTTGTCAAGTTCATGATCTATTCAGCCTGTTGTAAATTAGTTCATGTTAATGTTATTCTCAAGATCTATCTTTTATGCCAGAGATGACGTTTTTATGCTAGTTTCCTCTCTATACCTATTGTTATACAAATTCTACCTTCCCCTATTTATTTTCTTTGATGAACCTAGATCAATTTCGGATCTAGGCCTAAACCGCGATTTGCGTGCGATTGAATACGGGGGAATCTTGGGATAATACCTATTTGGATATATGTGTTTGGTGGAATTGATGGCATAACATAAAAATTGTATATTTGGGTATTATCATTATAAGAGTAATTGCAAGAATGGGGATTGGCATATATAATTTGACATGGATTTTGATATATGTAATATGACATGGATCTTGATATATGTAATTTGGCTAGAACTCGTTATGGGTAAATTGGTGTAAACATGTTATACATGTAATTTTGGTTATAAAACTGGATCTATGTAAATTGAGCATAGCTTTGTAAACATGAAAATCATGAATCTTGACATATGTAAAACGACATGAATTGAACATATGTAAATCTGGTATGAATTGGGCATATGTAAAAACTGACATGTAACCTAGGACTTGGGCATATGTTAATTATGTAAAATTTGGAGTAGAAACATATATGATAATTTATGACTTGGAGAAAGTTTAATATGAACGCGCCTAAGTTGGGTTCTGGGTAGTTGGTACGTATTGGACATCTAGAAGGCACGTAAACATGCTTATGAACTTGAAACATGAATTGGTTATGAATATGAATCATTAACTTGATAATAGGCATAAGTGAAAACATGAAACTTGACATGAAACTCGCCATGAAACTAGACACGAACTTGGCATGAAACTTGAACATGGACATGACATTTAGAATGAACTAGAAAATGGCCAACTCGAGGTTGGGTTGAGTTTGCAGTGTAATTCTGCCCAGAACCGCCCGGCAAATCCAGTTACTGCAAACAATAGGATCCAATGTCGGTAGTTGGTCATATCGCACTTGAAAACCCGGGGTCAGACTGAGTTGTGGTGTAATTCTGCCTGAAATCGCCCGGCATATCCAGTGACCACAACAACAGGTCTGATGTGAGATGTTGGGGTGCATAAATGAATTAATGACTTGATAGGGTTAAGTCATGAACCGCTTGAATATACTTAACCAATTTGACACGATGGTTTGGTGGGGTTAAGTCACGAACCGCTTGAACATACTTAACCAACTTGACACATGATTCGTAGGGCTAAGTCATGAACTTGGACGACAACACTTAGCCAATTTGACATGACACGTAGACGGGTTAAGTCACGAACTTGAATGACCACACATAACCAACTTGACATGCTAGACTGATGGGGTTAAGTCTCGAATTTAAATGACAAAACTTAACCTGCTGAACGGAAACCCTAGTTACGCGGTCCTTTTCAGCAGTAACCCACTAGATGTATCATGGTACCCTGGAACTAGGCAGGGTGGGGCACGATTTCTGGGCTGATTGTCAGCGACCAGAACTGAAACACCCCACCTCCGTTAGGTCACTCACAAAGGGAATGCCCTAATTTTGGTGGAGGATTATAAGTATAAGTCACAGATACACAAGACAGATATAAATACACATATTTTTAAACAGCGGAAATAACAGCAACTTTTATTTCATCAAAATACGTGTTACACAAACCATACCATAATTGTCTTACAATACTTCCAAAAAACATTACATTTCTATAACTGTCTTAATTTCATAACTTAAAGAAGCATAAAAACATAAGTAAACTGCATAAGTCCCCATAGTTGCTATCCAAAGCCATAGTTCAAAACGAAAGAGATCCAAGCAATACATTCTCTCTCTTCAAGCTGGATGTGAAACTGGTCAAGCTACGGTATTCCCTCCCTGTGGAACTGGGGGGGGGGGGAACGAAAGAAAAGAAGAGTCAGACATAAAGCCGGAGTAAGTCTAGGACTATTCAGTCTATGAATATGAAAAAGAGCATGATAAGTACAAACTCGAAATGGGAAAGCACCATAAACTAAGTTAAGTTGTCTAGATCGTACCCCATATTAATCTGTGTACCCCGTATAAACTAGTTCCCAACTGGCACCCCACAATCAGGGTGAAGTGATCCTTTTTATTGATCGCCTCCTACTCGCATAGTTACATGTGTCTTACGGCCCCCGATGTTGTAGCTACCTATGCTGGTCCCACCATGGGGTGTATCAAGTCCCATGGTGGTGGCCCGACACAGTTCTAGAATGCACAGGTATACTACTGGTGCATAATGCCTAATTTTTCTGCGCCGGAGTGTGTGCATGCCCGCACCCCGTTAGAACCTACACTGCTGCACCACCGCCGTCGATTTGACCTCTTACAGTCAGCCCATTAATCGTGCCACACCCTGCCTAGTTCCCGGTATCCTGATACACCTTGTAGGGTTACTGCTGAAAAGGGTCCCCCGTTACTAGGTTTTCTATTTCTAGCCAACATGCTAAGTTGGTTAAGTGTTCTGTATAAATCTAACCCCCAATCAGTCTGTATAGTTTAGCATGTTGTATTTGATTAAGTATTAATTCAATTTACTTAATCCTATCAATCCTGACTTAGCCTTAATTGTCTTATTAAAGCTCCAACCACTCACATTAGACAGGTATTGTTGTGACTGCCTGTTGCCGGTTGGGTCCGGGCAGTCTTACGTCACAACTCAGTCTAACCTCGGGTCTTTATGGGGCTCAATGCTTAATCACTCACATTGGATAGGTATTGTTGTGACTAATGGATAGTCGCGCGGGTCCGGGCAGGTCTATGTCACAACGCAATCCAACCTCGGGTTAAGCATGTCGTATTTTCTAAGTTCACATATTTTGTCTCTTTTTCTTTTATATTTAAATATTTGCGGCCCATTATTCAAATTCATTATTCTTGGGTATAGTAATTTATACCATTTTAAATGCCATGAATCGTTGGCATGTGCCAAACATGCCAACACATATATTCTAATTAACCCCAACGTATTCCCCCGTTTGTACGTAATAATATAACATATGTTGGGCTTCAACATTTTAGCCCAACTTAGCCACATAAAAAGGGGAGGCTTAGAACATGATGTATATATATTCTAAGTAACATCAAAAAGGGGTGTGTAAACGCATGAACTTGCAACATAGCGGTCTAATTAACATAAATTAGGCACTTGTGAACTTGCATTGTAATAGCATAAAATCTTGACATAAAACATACCTAAACATGAATCATGGTTTTAATCTAATCATGTAAACTTTTATTTAAAGTATGAATCTAACTTAATTACGTGCCACATATATTATCTTATGTTTTCTAACAACAACCTAAGACTAAAACATATTTTGTTTGGGCATAAAGTTAAACATGAACCAGCCATGTTCATAAAGTCAACACAAGTTCACAAAGATGCTTACTTTTGTCACTAATACACAAGTATGGTTTTCACTTGAATCAATGATGCCTATTCCAACATAAATTCATATGAATCATAATACCCAATTGGATCCAACTACACTAAAAGTGATCATAAAAATATATATAGAAGGATCTAAAATCATGTTGGCATAATAGTGAATCATATACTTGCATAAGTCTTAACTTGGTTGCAACGAAATATGTATAACTTCTCATTAACCACAAAGTATAAGTATCAAATTTCCAACATAAGTTATATACTTGTATCGCAACTATTCAATAGATCCAATATCATGTTAATTACACTACCACATCCCAAAATCCATTCATAGCAAATCATAGCAACATACAATTATGAATTAACATCATTATAATTAAAGTACAATCCCATTTCTTATTCTACACAGATCAAATCTCAATTATTCATTCACATCGGAATAGCACTCTACTTACAACGTATGACGAGTCTTGTATTTAGGACTCTGAATTCTGAATTTGGTGGTGCTTATCCTTTGTTGTAGGCGTTGTTTTGATTCAATTGTCGTGGCTTTAAGATTTTGAATCAACTCCTAATTGTCTCTTGATTTGACGGCTACTCCTAGTCTTTCTTCAGCAGCATGACGACTCCATACTCATTTTTATTTGTGTGAATTAGGTGGAGTCTTAGGTCCTTTTTATAGAGTTTGTGAATTGATTAGAGCCGTCGATGGAGCCAAGATTAATATAAGTCGTTCGTTTTAAAGAGAAACCAATCAAGGGTTGACAAATAAGCCCTAGTGACAAGACCAAGTCCAGAAATTCGGCCAAGCACAGACCAGGCCAGCCAGGAGGGGCTGGGTTCGACCTGGCTCAGGGGCCGGGTCGACTACCCAATCGACACCCAGGTCTGCTGCCCAGTCGACCTGGGTACCCCAGGTCGACTACCCAGACGACCTGGGTCTTGGGCGGGAAAATTCCCGCCCAGCCCAATCTGGGTCCGATTTTGAATTTGAATTCGTTTTTTTCTCAACTGTTTCTGCCTGTTTGAATTTTAAACTGAATTCTGAAACTTCCAGAGGTCATATCTCTCTCATACGGAGTCCGTTTTACGCAAACTCGGACTTTATCTCAAGCAGAATTCCGAGACGAACGAAATGGCGTATCTTTTTTCCCTTAATTCTTTGATTTGAAATTAATTATACTTTAATTTATGAATTTCACTGTTATAGAATATACGGCGTGTTACATTCTCCCCCACTTAAAAGGATTTCGTTCCCGAAATCTTCAAGTTTAGGAAGAATGTATATCCTAACGTCCAAACGTCCATCTACTCATCCATCAAACACGAGCGTCCATTGTCCTTAAAAGACTTCTAATGCTTCATAATCATATGCGAAGTGTGTGTATATGCACTTATCTAATGCAAAATCAGTCGGTCTACTGATTCAGTTGACCTCCTTAATGCAAATTATGTAGGTGTCATGAATCCATTATATATGCAAACCATCCTATTCACAATTCTACATGAGTGCACAATCATTCATATAAATGCAACATTCATATGACAACACCTTAAACTTCAACAACATAAGAATGTAAATACATATATGCATATGCAATATGAAGTGACTGAGCCAATCTAAAACCTAGATTGTGTGTGTAAATGCAACCACGAGCAACCACTAGCAATCACTTGCAACCACTTGCAACCATCATCCATAACATGTTTCAATTACATGTTTTCATCCAAAGGGTTTCTACCTAAAAGATAAGGTCGAGGAGATATACCCTAGAAGATAGATAAAACACAACTTAAGGAAAAAGAAAGATTAAAGATGTACCCTAAAAAAGAAAAGGGTAGGCTGCGCGTATTCTAGCCTCAGTTTCCCAAGTCGCGTCTTCCTCGGCGTCGCTCCACTGAACTTTGACGAGCTTGACTTCGCGGTTGCGTAGCTTTCTCACTTCAGTTCCTAAGATACGTGTTGGAACTCTTCTCACAGTTGCGTCACGTTCCACTTCGGCTTCTTCTAGAATGCTAGGCTCTACTATTTCAGCAGACTCGTGTAAACACTTCCGGAGGTGAGAAACATGAAAGACGTTGTGAACTCCGGCCAGTTTTTCGGGTAGCTCTAATTTATAGGCCATCTTCCCAACCTTCTCGATGATAGGAAATGGTCCTACAAATCTCGGTGCTAGCTTTCTAGTGGATCCAAAACGAACAACGTTCCTTAGAGGAGATACCTTAAGAAAAACTCTGTCCCCAACCTCAAACTCAAGGTCGGTCCTTCTCTTGTCGGCGTAGGATTTCTGTCTATCTTGGGCCGTCTTCATCCTTCTTCGTATCAAGTCCACTTTTTCTGAAGTTTCTCTGATCATGTCTGGGCCAAGAATAACCTTATCTGTAGACTCCCACCAACAAGTTGGTGACTTGCACGGTCTTCCATACAATGCTTCGAAGGGCGCCATGCCTATGGTAGCTTGGAAGTTATTGTTGTAGGAAAACTCCACTAAGGGAAGGTGATCCTCCCATGTCCTTGCAAAGTCTAGAACGCAAAGTCTCCAAAGATCCTCTAAAACTCTATTCACCCTTTCCGTCTGTCCATCGGTCTGGGGGTGATAGGCCGTGCTCAAACATAACTGTGTGCCTACAGCTTCTTGCAAACTTCGCCAAAACTCGCTTGTGAAGATAGGGTCTCGGTCACTAACAATGCTGGAGGGTATCCCATGGAGCCGAACTATCTCCTTGATGTAAAGAGACGCTAAAGATGAGGCGGTCCTCCTACTCTTGACAGGTAAAAAGTGGGCACTCTTAGTAAGCCTATCCACTATTACCCAAATGCTAGTATTGCCCCTTCTTGACCTAGGCAGCCCATCAACGAAGTCCATTGAAATTCTATCCCACTTCCACTGTGGGACCTCTAGGGGATGAAGCAGTCCTCCAGGCTTTTTCAGTTCCGCTTTAACTTGTTGGCATACTATACACTTAGAAACGAAATCTGCCATGTCCTTCTTCATGCCGTTCCAAAAGAAAACTCTTTTCATGTCCTTGTACATTTTGTCTCCGCCTGGATGTATCGTCATCTTGGAGTGATGTTCTTCCTCGAGAACCGTCTTTACTAAATCTCTTGTCCGTGGGACGCATAGTCTTCCGTCTCGCCTTAGCCAACCCTTGGAGTATCTGTTGAGGTGACTTGAAGTCTCACCCCTAATTAGCCTATCAATCGTCTCCACAAGCTGAGGGTCTTCACGTTGTGCTGTCCCTATTGAGTCCAAAAGAGTAGGGCGCACCTCAAGAGATGCTAATAAACCAGGTACGAAATTAGAGGAGGGCCTAAAGTTAAAACTGGCTATATACTCTAGGCTTTGCCTTTCAACAAACAGCGGGCTTAATGTTAGCTTCTTTCTGCTCAAAGCATCTGCAACTTCGTTGCCTTTGCCCGGAGTGTAGGAGATCTCGAAATCGTACGAGGCAAGAAACTCCATCCACCTTTGTTGCCTCAAGTTAAGGTCCTTCTGCGAGAAAAGTTATTTCAACGATTTATGGTCAGTGTAAAGTTCGAACTTCTCGCCTAGGAGATAATGTCGCCAAGACTTAAGTGCAAAGACGATGGCGGCTAACTCAAGATCGTGGGTCGGGTAGTTCTTTTCATGAACTTTCAATTGCCTTCCACCATAAGCTACTACCCTCCCTTCTTGCATCAAGACAGCGCCTAGCCCTGTCCCACATGCATCTGTATAAACTGTGAACATCTTGCTTCCGTCCGGCAGAGTCAGGACTGGGGCTGTTGTAAGAGCCCTTTTTAGGCATTGGAAAGCCAACTCGCAATCCAAGTCCCAATTGAATACTAGATTCTTCTTTGTCATCCTTGTGAGTGGAGCTGAGATTTTCGCAAAATCCCTTATGAATTTTCGGTAGAAACCTGCTAGTCCTAGAAAACTTCGGACCTCAGTTGCATTCCTTGGTGTCTTCCAATCCTGTACCGCTACTACCTTAGCAGGGTCCACAGCTAACCCTTCTTTGGATACTACATGCCCAAGAAACCTTACTTCCTCTATCCAAAAGTGGCACTTGGAGAATTTGGCTTTTAGCTGATGGACTCGCAGAGTTTCCATGATTGCCCTTAGGGGCTGAGCATGTTCTTCTTCACTCTTTGAGAAGATCAAGATATCGTCTACAAAGACTACCACGAAATTGTTGAGGAATTCTCTGAACACCTTACTCATCAGGTCCACGAAGTAAGCGGGTGCGTTTGTCAAGCCGAAAGGCATGACAAGCCATTCAAAGAAGCCGTCTGGGGTTCTGAATGCTGTCTTATCGATGCTATCTTCAGCCACCCTTAGCTGATGAAATCCGGTCGCCAAATCGAGTTGGGAGAAAACTGACGCTCCTACAAGTTGATCAAACAGATCGTCAATTCGGGGGAGAGGGTGCCTATTCTTTTTCGTTAGCTTGTTGAGCTCCCTATAGTCAACACATAGACGGAGTGAACCATCCGCCTTTGTAGCGAACACCACTGGAGCGCCCCATTCTGAAATGCTCCTTCTAATGAACCCCTTCTCTAGAAGCTCTTTAACCTGTTTACTGAGCTCTTTCCTTTCCCGTGGAGTCATGTGTCTAACGGGCAACGCAACGGGCTTTGCATTATCTACAAGATATATGCGGAAGTCTATCTCCCGCTTCGGAGGTAAGCCCTTCACCTCTTCGAAGACGTCCGGATATTCATGGACCACTCTAACCGATTGCAAACTCTCAACCGAAGCATCTAACGATTCAAGATAACTAAGCATAACCGCATACGAGGGATTACAAGTAATTTCCAGAGTGTTACCGAGTTGGGTAAAAAGCCTAACCACCCTTTTCTCACAATCAAGGATGGCACCATTACTGGATAGCCAATCCGTGCCCAAAATCAAACCATATCCCGAGAAGCCCAAAACAAAGGCACTACATCTAAATTCTACGCTTAGAATAGAAATTTTCAATCCCACACAGATCATAGACAAATGAGTTGGGCCCCCGATTGGATTTGAAACAGTTAAGGGGTCCTCTACCATACTAGTTTCTAGGTGCAGAGATTCTACTAAAGCATATGAGATAAAGGAGTGTGATGCGCCAGAATCAAATAAAGTGCGAACTGGGTGATCATAAAGATAAACTACACTTTCTACAGAAGTATTTATACCTCGCTGTTGCAAAGGCGGTGCTTCTAGCGCATGAACCTGTGCCCCTGAGGTGGATCCAGCCTTCTGCCCCTGCCCTCGCTTCTTTGGGCAATCCTTAGCCATGTGGCATGTCTCACCACAAGAAAAGCACCCACCATTCAACTTGGCCTTCTTTTTCCGGCAGTCTTTCACTAAGTGCCCCACTTTGCTACAGAAATTACACTTCCTCTTCTCTTGGGACTTGTTGTCTTTCCCGCCCTTCTTAAAGTCTGTCTTCTTAGGCTGTAAACCTTCTTTCTTCCCTTTAGACCTTTCTGCCTTTGTCTCCTTCTTGCCCTTATCCTCTTCGTTCAGCAATGCCATCTGCACCAACCTTTCATACGTAGCTCCCATAGGTATATGGGTCATGGCCATGCTGTGTAATGGATCATTCAATCCTTTGACAAAGCGGAGAGCCTTCTTGTGCGGAGTGTTGACTAGGTCCAGTCCGAACCTAGCCAGTTGATCGAACTGATTAACGTACTCTTTGACTGTCATGTTCCCTTGCTTAAGAAAAATTCCAATTGGAGGCTCCTTTCAGCTTCTGAGAGAAATTTAGCCTCAAACCTCGCCCTAAAGTCCTCCCATGTTTCCACTGGTCTTTCTGCATTGGTAACTTCCCACCAGTAGGCCTCGCCTTTAAGTAGCCATACTGCCAGCTGTACCTTCTGCCTATGTTCTACCTCAAAGATGACGAATAAGTCCTCGGTTTCCTTCAGCCAGTTCCTGGCTGCCACGAAGGACTCGGTTCCATGAAAGTCCTTCCCTCCCATAGCTTTGAAATCTTTACATGTCTTAGCAAAAGAATTACCATGCGGAGGAGGTGGAGGAGGAGGTGATGCTGCTGCTGGGGGAGGAGGATGATTTTCTACAGCTGGGGGAGGAGGAATAGCAGGACCTGGCTGATTGGCCCTTGCTTCTAAGAATCGTCTGAACCAACCAGGTATTGGTACACCCTCTGGCAAGTTAAGTTCTTCGGACATGCTGAAACAAAAAGGACAGATTCAAAACGAAGGATAAAAGATAGTACCTATGGCTTTGGGGGACTATGCCTTTTTAAAATAAAATAACATTTTATCTTTAAAAATGCTTCTTTAAATTTTCTTTTGAAAATAAATTTTCAAAACTTTTTATCTGATCTGGTTAACCTATGCTCTGATACCAAGTGAAGCACCCCATCTCCGTTAGGGTCACTCACAAAGGGAATGCGCTAATTTTGGTGGAGGTTTATAAGTATAAGTCACAGATACACAAGACAGATATAAATACACATATTTTTAAACAGCGGAAATAACAGCAACTTTTATTTCACCAAAATACGTGTTACACAAACCATACCATAATTGTCTTACAATACTTCCAAAAACATTACATTTCCATAACTGTCTTGATTTCATAACTTAAAGAAGCATAAAAACATAAGTAAACTGCATAAGTCCCCATAGTTGCTATCCAAAGCCATAGTTCAAAACGAAAGAGATCCAAGCAATACATTCTCTCTCTTCAAGTTGGATGTGAAACTGGTCAAGCTGCGGTATTCCCTCCCTGCGGACCTGGGGGGGGGACGAAAGAAAAGAAGACGAAAGAAAAGTAGAGTCAGACATAAAGCCTGAGTAAGTCTAGGACTATTCAGTCTATGAATAAGAAAAACAACATGATAAGTAAAAACTGGAAATGGGAAAGCACCATAAACTAAGTTAAGTTGTCTAGAGTCGAATACACTATCGTACCCCAAATTAATCTCTGCACCCCCTATAAACTAGGTCCCAACTGGCACCCCACAATCAGGGTGAAGTGATCCTTTTTATTGATCGCCTCCTACTCGCATAGTTACATGTGTCTTACGGCCCCCGATGTTGTAGCTACCAATGATGGTCCCACCATGGGGTGTATCAAGTCCCATGGTGGTAGCCCGACACAGTTCTAGAATGCACAGGTATACTACTGGTGCCCAGTGCCTAATTTTTCTGCACCGGAGTGTGTGCACGCTTGCACCCCGTTAGAACCTACACTGCTGCACCACCACCGTCGATTTGACCTCTTACAGTCAGCCCAGTAATCATGCCCCACCCTGCCTAGTTCAGGGTATCCTGATACACCTTGTAGGGTTACTGCTGAAAAGGGTCCCCCGTTACTAGGTTTTCTATTTCTAGCCAACATGCTAAGTTGGTTAAGTATTATGTATAAACCTAACCCCCAATCAGTCTGTATAGTTTAGCATGTTGTATTTGATTAAGTATTAATTCAATTTACTTAATCCTATCAATCCTGACTTAGCCTTAATTGTCTTATTAAAGTTCCAACCACTCACATTAGACAGGTATTGTTGTGACTGCCTGTTGCCGGTTGGGTCCGGGCAGTCTTACGTCACAACTCAGTCTAACCTCGGGTCTTTATGGGGCTCAATGCTTAACCGCCCACATTGGATAAGTATTATTGTGACTACTGGACAGCCGGGCGGGTCCGGGCAGGTTTATGTCACAACGCAATCCAACCTCGGGTTAAGCATGTCGTATTTTCTAAGTTTACATATTTTGTCTCTTTTTCTTTTATATGTAAATATTTGCGGCCCATTATTCAAATTCATTATTCTTGGGTATAGTAATTTATACCATTTTAAATGCCATGAATCGTTGGCATGTGCCAAACATGCCAACACATATATTCTAATTAACACCAATGTATTCCCCTGTTTGTATGTAATAATATAACATATGTTAGGCTTCAACATTTTAGCCCAACTTAGCCACATAAAAAGGGGAGGCTTAGAACATGATGTATATATATTCTAAGTAACATCAAAAAGAGGTGTGTAAACGCATGAACTTGCAACATAGCGGTCTAATTAACATAAATTAGGCGCTTGTGAACTTGCATTGTAATAGCATAAAATCTTGACATAAAACATACCTAAACATGAATCATGGTTTTAATATAATCATGTAAACTTTTATTTAAAGTATGAATCTAACTTAATTATGTGCCACATATATTATCATATGTTTTCTAACAACAACCTAAGCCTAAAACATATTTTGTTTGGGCATAAAGTTAAACATGAACCAACCATGTTCATAAAGTCAACACAAGTTCACCAAGATGCTTACTTTTGTCACTAATACACAAGTATGGTTTTCACTTGAATCAATGATGCCTATTCCAACATAAATTCATATGAATCATAATACCCAATTGGATCCAACTACACTAAAAGTGATCATAAAAATATACATAGAAGGATCTAAAATCATGTTGGCATAATAGTGAATCATATACTTGCATAAGTCTTAACTTGGTTGCAACGAAATATGTATAACTTCTCATTAACCACAACGTATAAGTATCAAATTTCCAACATAAGTTATATACTTGTATCGCAACTATTCAATAGATCCAATATCATGTTAATTACACTACCATATCCCAAAATCCATTCATAGCAAATCATAGCAACATACAATTATGAATTAACATCATTGTAATTAAAGTACAATCCCATTTCTTATTCTACACAGATCAAATCTCAATTATTCATTCACATCGGAATAACACTCTACTTACAACGTATGACGAGTCTTGTATTTAGGACTCTGAATTCTGAATTTGGGGATGCTTATCCTTTGTTGTAGGCGTTGTTTTGATTCAGTTGTCGTGGCTTTAAGCTTTTGAATCAACTTCTAATTGTCTCTTGATTTGACGACTACTCCTAGTCTTTCTTCAGCAGCATGACAGCTCCATACTCATTTTTATTTGTGTGAATTAGGTGGAGTCTTAGGTCCTTTTTATAGAGTTTGTGAATTGATTAGAGCCGTCGATGGAGCCAAGATTAATATAAGTCGTTCGTTTTAAAGAGAAACCAATCAAGGGTTGACACATAAGCCCTAGTGACAAGACCAAGTCCAGAATTTCGGCCAAGCACAGACCAGGCCAGCCAGGAGGGGCTGGGTTCGACCTGGCTCAGGGGCCAGGTCGACTACCCAGTCGACCTGGGTCTTGGGCAGGAAAATTCCCGCACAGCCCAATCTGGGTCCGATTTTGAATTTGAATTCGTTTTTTTCTGAACTGTTTCTGCCTGTTTGAATTTTAAACCAAATTCTGAAACTTCCGGAGGTCATATCTCTCTCATACAGAGTCCGTTTTACGCAAACTCGGACTCTATCTCAAGCAGAATTCCGAGATGAACGAAATGGTGTATCCCGTTTCCGTTAATTCTTTGATTTGAAATTAATTATACTTTAATTTATGAATTTCACTATTATAGAATATACGGGGTGTTACAAGAACGACGGCTGAGTTGGTGCGCCATTGTAGGTTCAGGCGGACTACGGTCGTGCACGTAGTCCGGAGTTGAAAAAGCAAGCATTGGGCACCAGTAGGTTTACACTGTGCGTGCTTGATTCGTTTCGGTGGTTGGCACCCTAGGGCTTGATACACCCTATGGTGGACCTAGCACAGGTGACTACATTCGTGATAGGGCCGTATAACACAGACACATGAACGAGATAGGACTTATAGGGAGCCGATCGATTAATAGATCGTTTCGTGAGACCCAGTAATGGATCATTTCATGATATTGGGCAAGGGATCATTTTATAATCAACACATGACACTGGTTGGGATACTAGTACGGTTGGTGCAGAGCAAATAGATATCATAGAAATATTTTAATGGTAAAGCAGAGAAATCTTGCGATGCTTGATAGAAATCTTGCGAAATTATACTTCGTTTATCATGAATGGAAACCTGGCGATGTTATACTTGACAAAAACCATATGAGGTTATTCTTAGTTATCTTTCCTGTAGCTTATCTTGTCATCATGCTTATGTTTACTTTCAGTTTATTCATGCCATGTTATCTTTACCTGTTTTTATGCTGAAAGTCACTAGGACTTACTCAGTCTTTATGACTGACCCGTTTTGTTTCGCCTCTTTTTCTTCCGTTTCCCCCCTAGGTTCGCAGGGTGGGAATACAGCTTAGTTTGGATCTTACCAAGCTCCAAAGCTCTTTCATGTACGGCTTGGATTTTTCTTGGCTATGGATTGCTTTGCTTTGTTAGTGAATGATTTATAACTATGGTTTTATGCTTCTTTACTATTGCAAGACAGATTTCGATGTAATTGACTTAATAGCATTTTGATGTAAAAGGCTTTAGACCTTACTAGATTTTAAAGCAATGAAATTTGGGTTTTTCCTTCCGTTGTTTTATTTATGTTCTGTCTTGTAATATTTCTGTGCATGTTTACCTAGATAATACTCCACCAAAGCTAGTGCATTCCCTTTGTGAGTGACCCTAGCGGAGGTGGGGTGTTACATTTGGTATCAGAGCAGAAGGTTACCAGACTGGTCAAAAGCTTTTAAAAAACCTTCTGAAACTATTTTCGAAACGTTTACAAAGAAGCATTTTTCTAAAGAAAAGTTTTGTTTTACGAAAGGCATGTTCCCCAAAGCCATATGCACTATCTTTTGATTCTCTCCTTGAGTTACTTCTCTCTTTCTTTTTCACCATAGTTTGTAGGCATACAACACATGTCGGCGGGCAAAGTGGTGCCCAACCTCCATCTGTAGCCGCAGTATTTCCATCTGCGACTAATCTTATTCCAAGCTTTGTAGGGTTGCCGTGAGATGGAGGTATCTTTCGAGAAACTTGTCAACAAGCTATACAAGGATAGTAAGAATGAGGATAAAGAACACAAGCCTAAGGATGAGAAACTTGTTGATAAGGCGTAATCCACGAAGGAGGAAAAGGTGAAAGGGAAGAGGTCAAAGAAAAAGAATAATAAAACCCATGACAAGAAAGAACATCGTTGGTATGGTAAAAAGGGACATGTAGTTAAGTATCATAGGACAAGGACAAGGGCAGAGAACAAGATCGTCGAGAGGGCAATTGTATGCTCTCACTACTAGCATACCTAAGAGAGGTGGTAACGTTTCTGTTAAAAGTTTAGATTCTCTTTTCTATCATACCATGGGAACTTTGTTTTTATACATCGCATTCTTTTAATTCTGCCTCGATAGTTGAGTCTCTGCACCTTAGTACTAGCGTAGTAGAGGATCCCATTTTTGTCTGAAATCCTGTTGGGGAATCGGCTCATGTATTCATGATTTGTTTGGATTTGAGAATGTCTATGCTAAGCGTTGAGTGTAGAAGTAATGCTTATGTTTATGTTTTGGGCTATGGGTTGATTCTAGCGATGGAGTAGTTATCCAGTAAGGGTGACATTCTCGGTTTTGAAAAGAGGGTAGTTAGACTCTTGACTTGCCTCGGTAATACCCTCGAAGTCGCGTGTAACCTTTAGGGTTCTCTCATGATTAGTTACCTAGAATCTCTTGATACATTTATTAATCCACTCGAGTAGTGTTCACCACTAAGGCGGATGGTTCATTTCACTTATGCATGAGTTGTAGAAAGTCACCATAGTAAGAACATTTGGCAACATGGTTGATATTTGTTATTTTCAAGAGATAGTTCTTCTGCGTGGAATACCTCTTAGTAAGTGAACGAGATCCAAGATTCACTAGTGAATTTTGGAGAGCTTGCATGAAACCATGAGTACGTAGTTAAGTTTGAGCCGAGTATACTAGAAGGAGGATAAGTGAAAGTGGAACGAGAGGCAACAGTGAAATGAGTTCCAACTCATATTTTGGAAACAAGAATTAAGAATCTGTGAAGTTAAAGACGGTCAAAGCACAATGGAGTTAAGCTCAAGGAAACGCGACTTAGAAGATTGAAGACTAGATACGTGCATCATATGTCTTTTTAAGAGTATATCCTTGGTCCCTCTTTTCCTGTAGAGCTTACTTGCATGTTATCTTTTTCCTCTCGGTCCTATTCTCAATCAAATTTCTATTGCAAACCCCATAGGGAGTATGACTCATCTGTTAGTAATACATTTTGGGGCTTGAGGGTGTCCATTGGGTTGACTAAACTCTTTGGGTTTTATAGGATACTGGTTGGTTTTAGGAAGGGATTCCCTTGTGACCTAAAAGGAGTCCATCATGCTTAGTTTCCTCGAAATGTATATTGGTTTGATTGAGTAATTCTTTGGGTGTGTCAGCCTAATGTTGATTTCGGTCTCCAGGGCTGGTGCTTAGGGAGTTCTTCTCCTGATCAGTATATATGTGACATATATTTCCAGTTTTGACATGGCCTAATGGGCACAAAGTTTTTACTTGCTTCTATCATTCGGCTATACCTTTAGGTAGGAACAATTGGGTGTAAACATGTATTTGAGACATGTTATGATTGATGGTTGCAAGTGGCTGCAAGTGGTTGCTAGTGGTTGCTCGTGGATGCATTTACACATTAGGCACTAGATCGGCTCAGTCACCTTTCATATTGCATATGCATGAGTGTTTATACTTGTTTATGGATGAATTTGAATGTGTTATCATGTGGATGTTGCATATGGATGGATGTTTGTGCACACATGTAGTGTTATTGTGACTAGGACTGTTTGCATACATGTTGGACTCATGGCACTAGACGTATTTTGCATTAAGAAGATCAATCAGGCCTGATCATTTGCAATAGACAAGGAACATATACACACACTTTCTGCATATGTTCATACAGCATTAGAAATCTATTAAGGACGATGGATGCCTGTGATTGATGATTGAGTAGATGGATGATTGGATGGTAGAACACATTCTTCTTAACTTGAAGATTTCGGGGACGAAATCCTTTAAGGAGGGGAGAATGTAACAACCCGAATTTTAACAACATGTTAAAATCATAATCAAGGAAGAATTAAATTTTAAGATCAAAATCAAGGGAAACAGGTTGTGCCATTGCGTCTGTCACGAAATTTTGCTTGGAAACGAGTCCGAGTTGGCGAGAATCGGAGTCCGTATGAGGGAGATATGACCCTCCGAAATTTCAAGAATTTTCAGAGTTCAAAACAGCTCGAATTCGAGTTCAAAATTCGAATTTCAAAACCTAGACAGACTGGGCGGGAAATTTCCCGCCCAGCACCCAGGTCGACTGGGGAGTCGACTGGGCAGTCGACACCCCCAAGACCAGGGCGACTGCACAGTCGAATTGGGTGTCGACCTGGTCCCCGAATCTGCTTTTGGGCCTGGGTGCATTCTGATGTACTTGGTCTCGTTTTCTGCCTAGGTTTATCCGCCTAATCCTATATAAACAGTCTCTCGCCTCATTCTCTCTACACCATTTCATTATGTCCTTATGCTGCCTCTGAGAAAATGAATAAAATAATACATAAGTCTGAGATGAGGATATGCTGTTCAAGTCTTTCAAGAGGAGTTTCAAATCTAGTTAGGATTCAAGTAAAGATTCAATGGCTTCAAGCAACGACGCCTAGACCATATTGAATCAAATCAGAAGATTAATCAAGTTAGACGTTTCAACGCAACAACGAATCGATTTGTCCTCTCTTAGCTAATCAATGCAAGTTCTAGTTACTTTTTAGATTGAAATGCTTAATTATAATATGGCCATGGAATAAAGTGTAATTGGATGTAAGCATGTTCATCGGTTCAAGTCTATTTTTGTTTCCTCTTGAATCTTGAGTTTTGGGCTTTTCTATCTTTATTCTTTTGTCAAGTTCATGATCTATTCAGCCTGTTGTAAATTAGTTCATGTTAATGTTATTCTCAAGATCTATCTTTTATGCCAGAGATGACGTTTTTATGCTAGTTTCCTCTCTATACCTATTGTTATACAAATTCTACCTTCCCCTATTTATTTTCTTTGATGAACCTAGATCAATTTCGTATCTAGGCCTAAACCGCGATTTGCGTGCGATTGAATACAGGGGAACCTTGGGATAATACCTATTTGGATATATGTGTTTGGTGGAATTGATGGCATAACATAAAAATTGTATATTTGGGTATTATCATTATAAGAGTAATTGCAAGAATGGGTATTGGCATATATAATTTGACATGGATTTTGATATATGTAATATGACATGGATCTTGATATATGTAATTTGGCTAGAACTCGTTATGGGTAAATTGGTGTAAACATGTTATACATGTAATTTTGGTTATAAAACTGGATCTATGTAAATTGAGCATAGCTTTGTAAACATGAAAATCATGAATCTTGACATATGTAAAACGACATGAATTGAACATATGTAAATCTGGTATGAATTGGGCATATGTAAAAACTGACATGTAACCTAGGACTTGGGCATATGTTAATTATGTAAAATTTGGAGTAGAAACATATATGATAATTTATGACTTGGAGAAAGTTTAATATGAACGCGCCTAAGTTGGGTTCTGGGTAGTTGGTATGTATTGGACATCTAGAAGGCACGTAAACATGCTTTTGAACTTGAAACATGAATTGGTTATGAATATGAATCATTAACTTGATAATAGGCATAAGTGAAAACATGAAACTTGACATGAAACTCGCCATGAAACTAGACACGAACTTGACATGAAACTTGAACATGGACATGACATTTAGAATGAACTAGAAAATGGCCAACTCGAGGTTGGGTTGAGTTTGCAGTGTAATTCTGCCCGGAACCGCCTGGCAAATCCAGTTACTGCAAACAATAGGATCCCATGTGGGTAGTTGGTCATATCGCACTTGAAAACCCGAGGTCAGACTGAGTTGTGGTGTAATTCTGCCCGGAACCGCCCGGCATATCCAGTTACCACAACAATAGGTCTGATGTGAGAGGTTGGGGTGCATAAATGAATTAATGACTTGATAGGGTTAAGTCATGAACCACTTGAATATACTTAACCAATTTGACACGATGGTTTGGTAGGGTTAAGTCACGAACCACTTGAACATACTTAACCAACTTGACACATGACTCATAGGGCTAAGTCATGAACTTGAACGACAACACTTAGCCAATTTGACATGACACGTAGACGGGTTAAGTCATGAACTTGAATGAGCACACTTAACCAACTTGACATGCTTGACTAATGGGGTTAAGTCTCGAATTTAAATGACAACACTTAACCTGTTGGACGGAAACCCTAGTTACGCGGTCCTTTTGAGCAGTAACCCACTAGATGTATCATGGTACCCTGGAACTTGGCAGTGTGGGGCACGATTACTGGGCTGATTGTAAGCGACCAGAACGACGGCTGAGTTGGTGCGCCATTGTAGGTTCAGGCGGACTACTGTCGTGCACATAGTCCGGAGTTGAAAAAGCAGGCATTGGGCACCAGTAGGTTTACACTGTGCGTGCTTGATTCGTGTCGGTGGTTCGCACACTAGGGCTTGATACACCCTATGGTGGACCTAGCACAGGTGACTACATTCATGATAGGGCCGTATGACACAGACACATGAACGAGATAGGACTTGTAGGGAGCCGATCGATTAATAGATCGTTTCGTGAGACCAAGTAATAGATCATTTCATGACATTGGGCAAGGGATCATTTTATAGTCAACACATGACACGGGTTGGGATACTAGTACGGTTGGTGCAGAGCAAATAGATATCATAGAAATATTTTAATGGTAAAGCAGAGAAATCTTGCGATGCTTGATAGAAATCTTGCGAAATTATACTTAGTTTATCTTGAATGGAAACCTGGCAATGTTATACTTGTCAAAAACCATATGAGGTTATTCTTAGTTATCTTTCCTGTAGCTTATCTTGTCATCATGCTTATGTTTACTTTCAGTTTATTCATGCCATGTTATCTTTACCCGTTTTTATGCTGAAAGTCACTGGGACTTACTCAGTCTTTATGACTGACCCGTTTTGTTTCACCTCTTTTTCTTCCGTTTCCCCCCTAGGTTCGCAGGGTAGGAATACAACTTAGTTAGTATCTTACCAAGCTCCAAAGCTCTTTCATGTACGGCTTGGATTTCTCTTGGCTATGGATTGCTTTTCTTTATTGGGGAATGATTTATAACTATTTTTTTATGCTTCTTTACTATTGCAAGACAGATTTCGATGTAATTGACTTACTAGCATTTTGATGTAAAAGGCTTTAGACCTTACTAGATTTTAAAGCAATGAAATTTGGGTTTTCCTTCCGCTGTTTTATTTATGTTCTGTCTTGTAATATTTCTGTGTACGTTTACCTAGATAATACTCCACCAAAGCTAGTGCATTCCCTTTGTGAGTGACCCTAGCGGTGGTGGGGTGTTACACCGCGCCTCCATACCAGCGACGAACTGGACCCCCTTCCTGGCGCACGTCCGCCTCTCCAGGCCCTACCTCGTGGTGAAATCCGATCGAGCAACCGCTACACGGTTTGGTTAGTAATTCGAAACCTAGTTTCGAATATAAGTTGAAAAGGTACGGCTTGTCTATTCTGAATTGATTTCAACGCTGTAAAACCGTCGCAAAACTAATTATATTTGTAAAAATCGTATCTTTTTGCTATGTGGTCGAAATCCAGTGAAACAAGAGACAGTGGGCTCGTGTGGACGTCTTCTACATTCTAGAAGATACCGCATATTTGTCTGAGCCTTCTGCTATTTTTGGTGGAGTGGAACCCAATGTGAGATTTCTGAATTATAAACGATATGGAAATGACGATGTATAAATTATATATTCGAAGTATGAGTTATATAAGCATTGTACACCTCATGTATAAGCGTTGTATAAGTTGTATGTTCGATGTATAAGTTATATATGCGTTGTAAAAATTATATATGTGTTGAAATAGAAGTGAAATATACTTATTGGTTGTGATTGGTGTGATTGGTTGTGATTGGTGTGAAAATTGGTTGATAGCGAATGGTTGATTAGAATTGTTTGTGGTTGAAATTGATTGATTGTGGTTGAAAAATACCCGTTTGTAGTTGAGAATTGTTTGGTTGAAACCACATAGGATTAGTTTGTGGAAAAGAAGATAAACATGCCGCCTGCGTGCGAATTAGATGCATGAAATCCCCATTGTCAAAAGCTGCGAGGCATTAAGGTAGAGCGAGGAGCCGTACTAGGGACGGTCCCGGTTTTAACTACCCTGCCGTTATGCTGCCGAAATTTTCAATAATATTCACGTATTAGAATTATTTTCATGTGTTGAAACTATATTCGTGTGTTGAATAGAAATTCGTGTGTTGAATAGAAATTCATGTGTTGAGTAGAAATTCATGTGTTGAACGACATTCATGTTTTGAAATAAATTGTTTTATAGTAAAAATCATATTTTTATCGTCTATATGAACTAAATAAAATAATCGTGTTTTGAAATAAATTGTTTTATAATAAAATATCATATTTTATCATCTATATGAACAAAATAAAATAGTCGTGTTTTGAAATAAATTGTTTTATAATAAAAATCATATTGTATCATCTATATGAACAAAATAAAATAGTCGTGTTTTGAAAGAAATTGTTTTATAATAAAAATCATATTTTATCACCTATATGAACTAAATAAAATAGTCGTGTTTTGAAAGAAATTGTTTTATAATAAAAATCATATTTTTATCATCTATATGAACTATATAAAATAGTAGTGTTTTGAAATAAATTGTTTTATAATGAAAAATCATATTTTTATCATCTATATGAACTATATAAAATAGTCGTGTTTTGAAATAAATTATTTTACAATAAAAATCACATTTTTATTATAAACATGAATTGTTAAAAATAGTGAAGTGTTGAAATAAATGTCTATTGGATAAAAATATCATTTTTATCAAATGTATGAAAAGAATATGGTTTTGAAATCGAAAAATAGATTATATATATATATATATAATCAAAATAAATCGAATAACGAAGCTGCAGTACGTGTTTTGAAACCGTGATTTCAAACGATTAGTGCAGGAGATCCGACCATCGGATTTTCCCAAAACCGAAACCGTTGGGTTCGCTTTGGAAATATCTTTCCAACGACACCAACTGTGTGAAGATCCAACGGTTGGATTGTCTGGAATGTTTAATTCAAATCTGAAGAAAAACAGCGCTAGAATCGATTATATATATATATATAATTAAATTAAATCGAATAACGACGCTGCAGTTCGTATTTTGAAATCAAAACTTCAAACGAGTGTACCGGGAGATCCGACCGTCAGATTTTCCCAAAACTGAAACCATTGGATTCGTTTTGAAAAGATCTATCTAATGATGTAAAATTTGTGAAGATCCAATAGTTAGATTTCTAGATATGTGTAAATCAAATCTGAAGAAAAACAGCGCCACGGCCGCGTTATGGCCTGAAGCGTCGTTTGAATAAATTGGCTATTTTTAAATAAATAAAAATAGCGATAAATCATTATAAAATATCATAGATGATATGGAATGGAAATAAACCGAATTTACCCGGTTTATTAGATATTTGATGGTTGAATGTATTTGACATGAAAATTATACTGAAGAATTTATCTTTGATAAAAATAATGGGAACCTTTCCCAAAGAATGTGAATTTAGAAACTAACTGAAGGTTAGCTAAGTCGAATGGTTTCATGGGTTTTGATCTGATGTTGGTTTCGGCCTTTGGGGTTAATACTTGGGAAATCGTTCTCTTACTAATTTACGGTTAGTGACTGATGAATTGGAATGAAGCGTATGTTGTGTTTGTGTAGCACTTGTTTATTATATACGCGAGTTGCTCAGAAAGACCGGGTTTATCCCATTCTGAATAACTGAATCGACGATAAGAGGTCGATGATGAATACGGTGGTTGAAGACCGGAGATCTTCACCTCGGTTGGATGGTAACTGATGTCTTGATTGGGTGGCATCCCGAAATATAGATAATAAGTGGTGATCGTCCAGACGTACGTTGAGATCGATGGATATGCAAGGTATGTGGTGCCTCCTGTTTCGTTCAGACCCAGAACGGACTTGTAAATGGATTGTGTGTCTGACATTGGAATTCATTCTGTGTGATTGATAGCCATCAGCTGAATTGTGTGAATTGCCAATGTGGCATGCTAAGATGCAGTGATCAAGGCTTCTATTGAAAAGCAAAGTCTTGTGGTTGATGATCAAAGCACGGCCTGTGTGGCGTAGCTTTGTGTATAACGTGAATTCGCGAGCCTCACACCCCGGTATGAACCAGAAACGGGAGAGGACCTCAGGGAGGACATGCGTTTCTTTCTAGCTAGAGGTGGTGTCAGTGCTTAAACTGGCTGACATATATATTATTTTCACCTGTGTGGTTGTTGCTGTTGCGAGGCGCCTCATATATATATCGGTGACTATGTGAAGCCGATGGATTCATTCGTTGGCTCATTTACGCCCCAAAGTGCGGGGAAACGCAGTGTTCAGGCATAATAATCCACATCGGTGGACCGGCCCTGACGATCCAAGGGGCAGTTGCGGCTGTTCTTGAGGGGCGGGCTAGAGCGTCTCGAATTCGGTGAGGATGATCCCTTGCCTCGGTTCATGACGGAAATCCAATTTCCAAATACGTGACTGTGCGGTTTTGATTGTATACCTATATATGGCGACATAGTGGTATGGGGCATTAATGCTGTCTATGATTGATATTTATGATTTGAAATTGTTTTTGAAATATATAAACACTAGTAATAATATCAAATTCTTTTGTTTTATTCGTATCAAGCATATTTTGGCCATTATAAGGTAAAAACTCTATCCTCCAGTTTGCGTTGCATTGTGTGATGTGAACTGAGTCTTATAATGGCTTCATTTTTATAAAAAGCATTGCGATGTTGAAAAGAATTACTGTTTCAAAGCACCGGCAATCCAATGGAGTAAACCCGTTCCGCGAAAGTGGCGTGGTCCTGTGATTAGCCATATTATAAAATGTGTTAAGTAGATTTCTTATACCAGTCCCATGACTGATTCATAGTTTGTTTCACTTGCAAACTCGGGTGCCCTTATTTCTACACGGGCAGCCTTGTCTTCAGGTTTTAGGAGGCTCTTTCTGGATAGCTGGAGCTGAGGATGGATTCTATCATTTATCTCTTTTTATGATATTCAACTCCTATTGTACATATTATGTTTGTTTTCCGCTGTAGACATTTATGTATAGCTGAACTGTATTTGTACTAAGTATGATCCTGTATACTGTGTAACTCTGATGATTATGTTTATCCAGTGTATTATTTGTACATTATCTGGTGTATTTATTTAATTCTGTTCTGCTATTATCTGCTTATTTGTTATATTCCAAAGATTACCCTTGCCACCGTCAGTATGGGGTTTGGGGTCGTCACAAAAGGAATAGTAGATTATCCGTATGGTGTTTGGTAAAATGCCAAAGTGTGCTGATGTAGTGTTCAGGGCAGTTTTTGGGCTGATTTCGAAATATTTGGGGCTGTTAAGGATGCTTTGTCGATTAGTTGAGGTGAAGTGCAGTAACCGCAAGGTATATATTGTTACAGAAATTTATATTTCATAGATTTATTTATTCATGTTAACGGTTAATTTAAATGAGTAAGAGTCAATTGATATTAATAGTTGTTAATCGATAAATCAAATCAAACAACCGTAGGTACAAGGCATATTCAACTCGAGTAGTTCGTAGCTGATGATATGGAAATTAAATGTAAATTCAGCAAAGGAAAATTAAGGTGAGTAAACTCACTCTCTGGTTCGATTATAATTTATTATAATCAAATTTTTATTTAATACAAATACTTTTTTGTTGTTTGTTGGTTGCTTGGTTGCATTGCGGTTTATTGATAAATTGTGGTTATTATATATATATATATATTAGTAATTTAGGCTTGGTAGTTGTGGCTATTATATATATATATATATATATTGGATATTCCCGTAGTACCATTAGTGGATGCCCGTAGTATCATTAGCATATGACCCTATCGCCCCACGATATATGAGTGGATGATCTTATAAACCACGATATCCTGCCTTGAAGTAGGATTGGTATTATTTACGTTGCTTAACATTTGTGGATGCAGCGAAAACAGGTTGGAGGGATCCAACTAGATTCCTTAAATTTATTTATTATTCTTTACATATTTATATGTGTGTGATGTGTTGAATTGGATTGATGGTTTGTGTATTTGTATATTTTAATATCACTGGCCCTAGATATTAATATTTCAAATATCATACAAAGGGATGTTTAGATTTAAAAAGGAAATTTTATTGTTCCAAAATATAAATTGAATTTCGGATTTGCTAGAAAAATATTAACTTGTTTTTAGAAATAAAAACAAGTAGTTGAATTTATAAACGATGTTTATAATTTAATAGAAAATTATCATTGGACAATTTAGAAATGGAAACCCAAGTGCTAATTCGAAAAGGGAAATTATTTTCCAAAAGTAGAAACAGAATTTGAAATAGAAATATGTTTCAATATTTGAAACAAGTGGTTGAAATTTATAAACGACTTTTATAAATGGAAGTGAATAATTATCATGAAATAATTGGATTATTTAAATTCAAATATGAATTAAAAAGAAGAATTGGGAATCATTTCAAAGGAAACGATAAAATCATTTTCGATGTTCTGAATATAAATAAAATTGGAATAAATACATACGGATTTATGATTAGGATTCGACTATGTCAAATTTATATAAATGAATCATTTCAGTAATGATGTTGAAATTATGTTAATAGAATCTAGAATTTATATTTTAATATGAAAATAAATTCAATATATAAGTTATAATAGTGTAACAAAGTGAGAATTGAGTTTCAAATAGGATTATTAAATGGGAATTTGTTTTAATATATAAATTAAGGAAGTTAATTTATAAACAATGCTTATAAAAGCGATGAAATAATTTTCGTTACATAATATGGAAATATATTTCTCCGAAATAAGTATGGTTTATAAAACCATATTTTTAATGAAATAAGCGGTGAGATTATAATCGAATTTTTGTATTACAAGCTTTTGTTTATCTCTAGATAAGAACGTTGTTGGTCAAGGTCTGAGAGGTAAATAAAATACCCCAACTTTAACGACTTCACTATTATCAAGGGATGATATTAATTTGTAATGGTGAAGGATGTTGAATAAATCGATTATTCCCATAAAAGGAATTTATAATTGGAATTCGATTATATCGAATTTTAATAAAATAATGTATGGAAATTGGAACTTAATTATAAGTTGAGTTGTGAATAATTTACAACCGAGTTATGAGTTTTTAATAAAGTAATTGATGATTTTGGAAAATCGAGATGTTTTGTAATGACCCGCAGATCCGTACCCTTCGAGTTGACTAATAACACCACACGTCCAACCCAAATTGCACAAAAATACGAATCATTATTAGAAAGAAATTAGGGGATGAGAAATAGAAAGAAAGAAATATTAGAATAGAAGAAAACAAAGAAGACAAATCTCACAGCGGAACGAATAAAATATATTATATAACATAACTTTTGAAATACAAATCAGTAACTGTATATACGTACCATCATCAGAGCACAACAGTTATTCTTGGAACAGTTATAAACATCTTTTTCCAGATACCACATAGTACACAATAAAAATATGATAGTCTATAGCTAACTGGTGAAGCCTCCTGCTTCCAGCTGAATCTGAAAAATCCCGACTACTTGACTGCCCGTACAAATTTGGACACCCAAGAGTTTAGGGAAAACAAAACAAAATAAACTCTGGGTCAGTCATGGGACTGGTGTGAGTAAACTCCAACCACTTGTTTAACTTTCAAAATCCATTTGAAAGAAAGGATAATCGTAAGACCGATCCACACATAAACACGGATGGTTTTTACCTTACGGTAACCCAAAATATTTTTTGATATCAAATCCAATGATATTATAATAATGTCTACATCAAATAAATAGAATCTAGCAGAACGCTTGCATCTCACGCTGCATATATAATATAAAATCAAAAGCTACATGGCGCTTATTGGAGTTTGGAATTCCAACATGACAAGATATGGAACCACCTTCCGATAGTGTACCTCTGGAGAGGAATACACTGGGTTCAACAAGAACATTTTGCAACTCGGCCCACACATGACCGACCACTCATTTCGCTTGAGTGTATCGAATGTATATCACCAACGGTTGGGATCAGCAACCGTTTCCCGAATGTGACAGCATCAAATAGATTAAGGAATTAAATGAATATCTAGATAGGTGATAATACACCCTAATTGGAGCGACCCACATAGCCATGTTGCCTACCCGATTTTTGTCATTTCCCGGTTGTTGAGGCCTGAGGCTACGGTTTCTTGTCATTCATTGATAGCACAATCACTTTGAATGCCACATTGTCAGATCCGTTAATCACTAATTGATTTGCAAAAATATATTCTGGATATTATGCTAAGGGAATAAATCCGTTGCCACCATATATATTTATACATACCAACATATTCGATCATTGGAAATACTTTGTCGGACATTCGTCCATATACGTTCGTTCTGGGATTGAACGACACCGAAGGCACAATTTTCTATTAATAGAAAAAGCCCTTGCAATTTACTCCGTCTTCGTTTATCTTCATATAATCTGATTCACAACGCTACTGCCAATACAGAGTGGTTCTCAGATAACAATCCAACCGGTCTCTCCATATTGACAACGATATTGGCAAACACTTCGATAATCGGTTATTTAACTATCGAAGAAAGACAAGCATCCATTCAAAACATCACACAATCACTGGGCCGCTTAATTAATATTTTATTAATTATTTCACTTCTCCATTTCCTTATCAGTATTTGTTAAACAAATATTTTCAATTATCATCCCGGTCTCTTACGTTCTTTGGAAAACATTTCAATATCTCGCCTTCTTTTATTTTCCATATTTAGGAAATATCTTCTATTAATAATTGGAAAATATTCCAATTACTAATCTCTTTCACGACCATTCATTTCTATACTTAGTAAATATTTATTATTATATTTCCAAACTTTCACTTCTTCGGGTTAAAATGAATGTTATGTAAAACATCGTCACAACAACCCAAAATACTGCATTGGACTAAATCTCTTTAAACATTTCTCTTCGAGACTGAATCTTGCTATTTATCTGCGATGACCCCAAACCCCGTACGACGGTGGCAAGGGTAATCTTTGGAATATAACACATAAACAGATAATCAGCAGAACATAAATAAATAAATACACCAGATAATGTGCAATAGAATACACTGGATAAACATAATCATCAGAGTTACACAGTATATAGGATCATACTTAGTACAAATACAGTTCAGCTATACATAAATGTCTACAGCGGAAAACAAAACATAATATGTACAACAGGAGATGAACAACATAAAAAGAGATAAACGATAGAATCCATCTTCAGCTCCAGCTATCCAGAAAGAGCCTGCTAAAACCTGAATACAAGGCTACCCGTGTAGAAATAGGGGCACCCGAGTTTGCAAGTGAAACAAACTATGAGTCAGTCATGGGACTAGTATGAGAAATCTACTTAACATATTTTATAATATGGCCAATCACAGTACCACGCCACTTTCGCGGAATGGGTTTACTCCATTGGATTACCAGTGCTTCAAAACAAGTAAATCTTTTAAACATCGCAATGCTTTTTATAAAAATGAAGCCATTATAAGACTCAGTTCCCATCACACAATGCAACACAAACCGGAGGATAGAGTTTTACCTTATAATGGCCAAAATATGCTTGATACAAATAAAACAAAAGCATTTGATATTATTACTAGTGTTTATATGTTTCTAAAACAAATATCAATCATAACTTTCAATCATAGTCGGCATGGGTACCATATATCATGTCGCCATATATATATATATATATATATATATATATACACAATCAAAACTGCACGGTGTCGTATTTGGAAATTGGATTTCCATCATGAAGCAAGGCAAGAGATCGTCCTTACTGAATTCGAGACGATCTAGCCCGCCCCTCAGGCAAGCGCGCAGGCAAGCCTTGGATCGTCAGGGCCAGTCCACCGATGTGGATTAAAATTCCTAAACACTGTGTTTCCCCGCCCTATGGGGCGTAAACTGGTCATATCTGACCACACCATCTGCTCTGAAGAGACCGAAGCAACCGAGGCCTCGTTTTCCATCATCCACATAAGTAAAATACTCGGGCGTGCAAAACCCAAAGCACCACTCCTAGCTAGAAGGAAACGCATGTCCTCCCTGATGTCCTTCTCCCGTTTCTAGCTCATACCGGGGTGTGAGGCTCGCGAAACAACGCTATACACAAAGCTATGCCACACAGGCCGTGCTTTGATCATCAACCACAAGACTTTGCTTTTCAACAGAAGCCTTGATCATCTGCCACTTAGGCATGCCACACAGGCAATTCACTCCATGCGACTGATTTCTATCGATATATAACCTCTGAGCTCGTACGTCTCAGAGAAGGGCGTTAAGCAAGAGAATAAATTCTCCACCGCCAAACAGATATATATTTAATATAGATCAATCAGCACAGAACAAAATCCAATGTCAGACATACAGTCCATTTACAAGTTCGTTCTGGGTCTGAATGAAACCGGAGGCACTCAATACCTCACATATCCGTACGATCAACAAGTACATCCGGACGGTTACTACTTCAGCCCCCTCAAGGTAGCTACTCCTATCATGAGCATCAGTAGCATCCCTCCATTCGACGTGAAGATCATCGGTCTTGCACCGTCTTCATATCTTCGACTTTCAATCGTCGATCAATTATTTGAAATGAGAATTAACTCGGCCTTTTCAAATAATTCCCGTATATTTAGAATTTCAAATCAATTCATTTCAATGGTTAAATTATTCGATATCACTAATTCTGTTCTTTAATGTAATTTTCACGCCAAACACATTCAACCATCAAATATCACATAAATCGAGCAAATTCAGTTTATTTCCATTCCATATCGTTTATAATATTTTATCACGATTTATCGCTATTTTTATTTATTTAAAAATAGCAAATTCACTCAAACGACGCTTCAGGCCATAATGCGGCCATGGCGCTGTTTTTCTTCAGATTTGATTTACACATACCTGAAAATCTAACCGTTGGATCATCACAAATTTTATATCATTAGAAAGATCTTTTCAAAAAGAATCCAACAGTTTCGGTTTTGGGAAAATCCGACGGTCGGATCTCCCGCACTAATCGTTTGAAGTTACGATTTCAAAATACGAACTACAACATCGTTATTTGATTTAATTTAATTATATTTATTTATATATATATAATCGATTTTGGTGCTGTTTTTCTTTAGATTTGAATTAAACATTCCAGACAATCCAACCGTTGGATCTTCACAAAGTGGGTGTAGTTGGAAAGATATTTCCAAAGCGAACCCAACGGTTTCGGTTTCGGGAAAATCCGATGGTCGGATCTCCCGCAATAATCATTTGAAATCACGGTTTCAAAACACGAACAACAGCTTCGTTATTCGATTTATTTTAATTATATTTATATAATTATATATAAATATAATTCTTTCTTCGATTTCAAAACTATATTCATTTCATATATTGATAAAAATGATATTTTTATCATCAAAAATATTTATTCAACACATGAATATTTTTAGCATTTCATATTCACAATAAAATTGTAGATTTTATTGTTCAATCTATATATTCAACACATGAATGTTTTTTACTTCACACATACGACAAAAATACGATTTTTATCATTCTAGTCCTTTATTCAACATGAATATTTTCTATAGTTGATATATATAATAAAAATGTTATTTTTATCTTTCAAAGAATTTATTCAACACATGAGCTTCATTCAACACATGAATTTCTATTCAACACATGAATATTTTCTATAGTTTATATATATAATAAAAATGGGATTTTTATTGTAAAAAAATTATTTTAAAACACGATTATTTTATATAGTTTATATATATAATAAAAATGTGATATTTTTATTGTAAAACAATTTATTTAAAATACTAATATGTTATATAGTCTATATATATAATAAAAATGTTATTTTTAATTTTTATAGAATTAATTCAACACATGAACTTCATTCAACACATGAATTTATATTCAACACATGAATATAGTTTCAACACATGAAAATAATTCTAACACATGAATGTTATTGAAAATTCCGGCAGCATAACGGCAGAGTAGTTAAAACCGGCACCGTCCCTAGTACGGCTCCTCACTCTACCTTAAAACCTCGCGGTTTTTGATAATGGGGATTTCAATATCTAGTTCGTACGCAGACAAATTTTCCCATATACTAATCCTATTGGGATTTCAACCACAATCAATCATTTCAAATCAACCATTCATGATTTTCACCAAATTTCACATCAACCAATAATCCAAACAATATCACTACCAATATATATCGTCCATGGTCTATGGACGAAGGGAGTATATATATATAGATATACGTATATAACTATATTTCAATTTCATTTCAATTTATTTCAACGCATATATAACTCATACATCGAACATACAACTTATACAACGCTTATACATGAGGTGTACAACGCTTATATAACTCATACATCGACTATATAATTTATACATCGTTGTTTTCCATATCGTTTATAAATTTGAAATCTCACATTGGGTTCCACTCCACCCAAAAATTGCAGAAGGCTCAGAAAAATATCCGGTCTCTTCTGAAATGTAGAAGACGTCCGCACGAGTCCACTGTCTCTTGTTTCACTGGATTTCGTCAACAAACGAGAAAGATATGATTTTTATTGTAAAGTCATAAACCGTAGCGCTTCAAAGTGCTATAAACGATTAAAATAATATACTGACGTTACCTTCCTTGAAGCTTCGAAACTAGGTTTTGATTTTACTTCGAATCGGTGTAGCGATATGAAGATCGGCCTACACCACGTCGTAGTGCTTGGAGGGGTGCGCAAAACGAGGGTGAAGTGGTGCAGCTTGGTGGCGGATCGAAGGGATGGTGGCGGCTTGAAGTTGCGGTGCTTGAGGAGGTGGTTCTCGTCGATGGCGCCACGATAGGAGGAGAACCTGGTTTGGATTTGAAGAGGGGAGTGAGGGCTTCAAAAAATTGCGAAGGGGGGTGGGCAAAATCGCCATGGTTTCACCGGAATCGGCCTGGGAAGGGATGAATGGGTTTTCGCAGTCGATCATGGAGAGGGAGAGAGAGAAAGCGGGTTTTCCTTCTTTTTTTAAATTTTCTGATTGGCCCATGGTTTAATAACTTCAAAAATACCTCCTTCCACACACAGACCCCAATCCAATCCCAACGACTGTCGCCCCTAGCTAAATACCCCATTCCGAACACAATGGAATATGTTTCGTAGGCCTATTCGACTGTTTCAGTCAGTTTTCCTTCAAATTAAAATATAAAACATTCAATATTTGATTTGAACATACATTTCAATTTGCCGGGGCCACATACTGATCCCCAAAAATTCCAGAAAAATAAATCTAGCTATGTTTTGATGATACGGTCCCAACAAAACTAGTTTCGTCGAATTCTGAGACCGTTTGAAAAATGGCCATTTTCTAGTCAATCCAATTTAACTAAAATCAACCAAACACATTTTCCTTCGCCACGCTCACATATTAACTTCAAAAATTATGGAATTTGAATCCTAGCAATAATTTGACATCTCGGATCCAACAAAAGTGGTTTCGTCGAATTCTGACGTCGTTTGCAAAATGTCTATTTTCACGGGCTATATATTCTCTATAGCGACCTTTCTGAAAATTCATTTGGCCATAACTTTTGACTCCCGCTATGAAACTTCAATTTTTCAGATTCGTTAGAAAGATATTCACTAACAGATTTAAATATTTTTGGTTTCACTAAAATCCATTTTATTTTGCACCCGGTACAGTCAGTCAAAGTTTGAACTGAAATTTTGAAACTGCCGCGCCATTTCAGGCCTTGTTTATAATTTAAAATAATTATATTTATTTTCCAACATCGATTCAAACTAATTTTCGTCATTATTATTTAAAATAATTTATTTTAAATATCTAAAATAGCCAAATTAAAATTTTTAAACTGGCTCAGATTTTCCGGGTTGTTAGAATCTCCCCCACTTAAAACTTTTCATCCCCGAAAAGGAACAAAGTTGAAAGTGGTTTTACAAATCAACTCAGCTTTCAATCTGGCTTCCATTCTTCAACTTTTCAGTTTCTAAGAATTTTCAAGTTCTTCAAAAATTTGGCTAACACCCTAAATTTTCGAAAATTTTCGCCATAACCTCCTTTGTACGGGGAGGGTTTGGAAATTTATTGGGCCGTATTAGGTCCCCAATAAATCCTAATAAGCATGCACATATTTATAGTGATATATTCCGGTGTCCACAGGGGAGTGTGTATAGATCATAACTCCAGAGAATAAATTCTCATCACCCTATAAATGGTTTTTGTGCCTTAATGACCAGAGAGATGTGTTTATTGTCATCTCCAGACCCGTGCGGGGTTTTTATTAATCTTGCAATTTACCATTACAATTTATATAGTCCAGATCAGTCATCAGTTCAACCTGTAAAATATAGTCATCGCCAAACAAGTCTCTCGCTCGTATGGTAAATCTTCAACCTCGTCACACAAGCTCCAAATGCTTATGTGGTATATGATGAAGTATGCCTATATTCAGGAAGTATGCCATGTAGTGTAGTTCAAAATTAATTGTTACTATCCTATGGCGACATTTATTATTACACATAGAACAACCAGCACTCCGCATCCAATGGCATTCACAGGAGTTGATATAATAATAAAACTGCGCCTCCAACTCACTAAGGTTTACCTATTTGTCGGGCACGCAAATAAAATGTTTACTAATAGCTAATCCACTTACATATTCACACATATATATATTATACATGTATATATTTCTATCTATTTTTAAATCAGTTCAATACTTGATTTAATTGCATAGATTTACCATTCGTTCTCTTATTGATTAAATTAACTATCATTCTAATAAATTAATTAATCAAGTTCACAATCACACAACACAAACAACAATCAATTTGTTTTTAACTTTAAAAAATATACTAATTAATTCATATACTCTTTTAACATCTGGTTCCAACCTACCTCTTCTACTTCTGCCACTCATTCTTCAATGTTCGCAAATAGCAGACAAAGTGTTAGGCCATCAGAGAAGGTAATTTTAAAACATAGAGACATATACTTTAATGTAAATGTGTCTATCGAGGTGTATCTCATTCTATTATACTCATACTAGGATATTACTGATCCCATCTGTAATGAGCTATTCGTCCTAGAACACTACTGGTTCTATTTCAGATGAGTTCGTTAATATGTTATATTCCAGAACTAAGCTTAACCAAAGCTCTGATACCACTTTTGTGACGACCCCAAACCCCGTACGACGATGGCAAGGGTAATCTTTGGAATATAACAAATAAACAGATAATCAGCAGAACAGAAATAAATAAATACACAAGATAATGTGCAATAGAATACACTGGATAAACATAATCATCAGAGTTACACAGTATATAGGATCATATTTAGTAAAAATACAGTTCAGCTATTCATAAATGTCCACAGCGGAAAACAAAACATAATATGTACAACAGGAGATGAACAACATAAAAAGAGATAAATGATAGAATCCATCTTCAGCTCCAGCTATTTAGAAAGAGCCTGCTAAAACTTGAATACAAGGCTTCCGGTGTAGAAATAGGGGCAGCCGAGTTTGCAAGTGAAACAAACTGCGAGTCAGTCATGGGACTGGTATGAGAAATCTACTTAACATATTTTATAATATGGCCAATCGCAGGACCACACCACTTTCGCGGAACGGGTTCACTCCATTGGATTGCCAGTGCTTCAAAACAAGTAAATCTTTTAAACATCGCAATGCTTTTTATAAAAATGAAGCCATTATAAGACTCAGTTCCCATCACACAATGCAACACAAACAGGAGGATAGAGTTTTACCTTATAATGGCCAAAATATGCTTGATACGAATAAAACAAAAGCATTTGATATTATTACTAGTGTTTATATGTTTCTAAAACAAATTTCAATCATAATTATCAATCATAGACGGCATGGGTACCATATGTCATGTCGCCATATATATATATACACAATCGAAACCGCACGGTGTCGTATTTGGAAATTGGATTTCCGTCATGAACTAAGGCAAGCGATCGCCCTTACCGAATTCGAGACGCTCTAGCCCGACCCTTAGGCAAGCGCGTAGGCAAGCCTTGGATCGTCAGGGCCGGTCCATCGATGTGGATTAAAATTCCTGAACACCGCGTTTCCCCGCCCTATGGGGCGTAAACTGGTCATATCTGACCACACCATCGGCTCCAAAGAGACCGAAGCAACCGAGGCCTCGCTTTCCATCATCCACATAAGTAAAATACCCAGGCATGCAAAACCCAAAACATCACTCCTAGCTAGAAGGAAATGCATGTCCTCCCTGATGTCCTTCTCCCGTTTCTGGCTCATACCGGGGTGTGAGGCTCACGAAACAACGCTATACACAAAGCTATGCCACACAGGTCATGATTTGATCATCAACCACAAGACTTTGCTTTTCAAAAGAAGCCTTGATCATCTTCCACTTAGGCATGCCACACAGGCAATTCACTCCATTCGACTGATTTCTGTCGATATATAACCTCTGAGCTCGTACGTCTCAGAGAAGGGCGTTAAGCAATAGAATAAATTCTCCGCCGCCAAACAAATATATATTTAATAGAGATCAATCAGCACAGAACAAAATCCAATGTCAGACACACAGTCCATTTACAAGTTCGTTCCGGGTATGAACAAAACCGGAGGCACTCAATAACTCGCATAT
The DNA here is from genome assembly GCA_030737875.1 of Allium sativum. Lineage (NCBI taxonomy): Eukaryota > Viridiplantae > Streptophyta > Magnoliopsida > Asparagales > Amaryllidaceae > Allium > Allium sativum. The sequence goes on from CM060910.1 coordinate 433,838,438, forward strand.
TCGTAGAATCAACAAGTACGTCCGGACGGATTCTACTTCAGCCCCCTCAAGGTAGCTACTACTATCATGAGCATCAGTAGCACCCCACCATTCGACGTGAAGATCATCGGTCTTGCACCGTCTTCATATCTTCGACTTTCAATCGTCGATCAATTATTTGAAATGAGAATTAACTCGGCCTTTTTAAATAATTCACGTATATTTAGAATTTCAAATCAGTTCATTTCAATGGTTAAATTATTCGATATCACTAATTATGTTCTTTAATGTAATTTTCACGCCAAACACATTCAACCATCAAATATCACATAAACCGAGCAAATTCAGTTTATTTCCATTCCATATCGTATATAATATTTTATCCCAATTTATCACTATTTTTATTTATTTAAAAATAGCCAATACGACGCTACAGGCCATAACGCGGCCGTGGCGCTGTTTTTCTTCATATTTGATTCACACATATCTGAAAATCTAACCATTGGATGATCACAAATTTTATATCATTAGAAAGATCTTTTCAAAACGAATCCAACGGTTTCAGTTTTGGGAAAATCCGACGGTCGGATCTCCCGCACTAATCGTTTGAAGTTACGATTTCAAAATACGAACTGTAGCGTCATTCGATTTAATTTATTTATATTTTTTTTTATATATAAATATAATCGATTATGGCGCTGTTTTTCTTCAAATTTGAATTAAACATTCCAGACAATCCAACCGTTGGATCTTCACAAAGTGGGTATCATTGGAATGATATTTCCAAAGTGAACCCAACGGTTTCAGTTTCGGGGAAATCCGATGGTCGGATCTCCCGCAATAATCGTTTGAAATCACGGTTTCAAAACACGGACTGCAGCTTCGTTATTCGATTTATTTTAATTATATTTATATAATTATATATAAATATAATTCTTTTTTCGATTTCAAAACTATATTCATTTCATATATTGATAAAAATGATATTTTTATCATCAAAAATATTTATTCAACACATGAATATTTTTAGCATTTCATATTCACAATTAAAATGTAAATTTTATTGTTCAATCTATATATTCAACACATGAATGTTTTTTACTTCACACATATGATAAAAATACAATTTTTATCGTTCTAGTCCTTTATTCAACACATGAATATTTTCTACAGTTGATATATATAATAAAAATGTTATTTTTAGCTTTCAAAGAATTTATTCAACACATGAGCTTCATTCAACACATGAATTTCTATTCAACACATGAATATTTTTTATAGTTTATATATATAATAGAAATGTGATTTTTATTGTAAAACAATTTATTTCAAAACACAATTATTTTATATAGTTTATATATATAATAAAAATGTGATTTTTTTATTGTAAAACAATTTATTTAAAATACTAATATGTTATATAGTCTATATATATATAATAAAAATGTTATTTTTATTTTTCAAAGAATTTATTCAACACATGAACTTCATTCAACACATGTATTTCTATTCAACACATGAATATAGTTTCAACACATGAAAATAATTCTAACACATGAATATTATTGAAAATTTCGGCAGCATAACGGCAGGGTAGTAAAAACCGGCAACGTCCCTAGTACGGCTCCTCGCTCTACCTTAAAACCTCGCGGTTTTTGACAATGGGGATTTTCAATACCTAGTTCGTACATAGACGAATTTTCCCATATACTAATCCTATTGGGATTTCAACCACAATCAGTCATTTCAAATCAACCACTCATGATATTCGCCAAATTTCACATCAACCAATAATCCAAACAATATCACAACCAATATATATCGTCCATGGTCTGTGGACGAGGGGAGTATATATATATAGATATACGTATATAACTATATTTCAATTTCATTTCAATATTATTTCAATTTCTTTCAACGCATATATAACTTATACATCGAACATACAACTTATACAATGCTTATACATGAGGTGTACAACGCTTATATAACTCATACATCGACTATATAATTTATACATCGTTGTTTTCCATATCGTTTATAAATTAGAAATGTAACGACCCGTATTTTTGCCTATTTATTCGGATTATTTTAAATATTTTATTTATTTAAAATATTTGTTTGAATTTAAATAGTGGAATTTAACGATTTATTTGTGAATATACTATTTAAATAAATAATAATTTAAATTCCAGAATAATTAGAAAATGTGAAATTGGCAATATAATCTGAACGGGCAATTTGAAATGGTCAAATAGTAGTTATATTGGAAAATAGCGACGATTTCGACTCGAAACGACATTTCAATATTTATAGTTTAAAATTTAATTAAATAACGAGCTACAGCGGTGCGGTAGTTCGCGTTTTGGCGTTTTGAACTTCAATTGGTCATACCGGGTTCAAAATAAGTCGGATTTCCTCGAAACAAGAAACGTCGGGACCGGTTTGATGATATCTTTCCAATGAAAGAGAAAAATCCAGTTTTCGTCGTGTAGATTTTATTGTATGTCCAAATCAAATTTTGAAAAAGGTCGCTATAGAATTCCTTTATATACTATATCGTTATTTATATTAAATAAAGGGGTTTTTAATTATTTTTAATATCGATTTGGCTTCAAACTCAACACGGGATATTTTGTCTGGGTAATATACGATATTCTGGTCGTGTATGGCCGATTTCAATATTTTAATAATATTATATTGTGGTATTTTAAAATTGGTTTATTTTCTTTGAATTGGTCAGTTATAAAAGGGACTTTCTTCAAACGACCTCTGTTTTCGACGAAACAAATTCTGTTGGGACCGTAACAGTAAACTATTGCTAGATTTTCAAACTACACGTCAATCGGTGTTATTCTGTGAGCGTGGCAAAATAAAATGTAAAATAAATCGATCAATTTGGACGTGAACAAGGGCCATTTGAGCAAACAGGCTCGGAATTCGATGAAACAAGTTTCATTAGGACCGTATCGTCAAATTATACTATGCCGCCCATTCGCATCTCGAACGGGGTTCGTATGTGAGCGCAGCAGCGAATAAACGACGTTCGAAAACGCGATAGGTACGAAATAAAAATCGTTAGTCAACGTCGCTCGTCACATCAACTTAAACAAATATTTTCCCACACTATATAAGGCCTAAGGATGAAACCCTAGCCTCCGAAATCAAAAATTCTCATGTAATTCTACAAAAAACACCCCTAAACACAAAATCATTTATTTCTTCCAATCAGTGATGAATTCGAGGGGGGTACCAAAGGGAAAGTGGTAGATAGGGGAGTCCTCTAGCTACTGTAAAAATCCGGGGTGGAACAGTCGCCTGAGGTGGCGGGAAATCGCGAAGAACGGACACAGACCAGTTTCATTTTTGGCAGAAATTGGGGAGACTAGGCTGATTTGCGGTGGTGGGACCTTAGGGCTTCCGAAGAGGGGAGATAGACCTTTCGTTTGGCTGAGGTCGCAAGTCCTCCGGTGGTCTGTGGTGGTCGGGGCGAAGAATTGAATGGAGAAGCATTTTTTGGGGTTCGGTTTTGAAAGTAAGGTCGGTTTTCCTCATTTTTCGGCGAACATGGTTCATGGGATGGTCAGGGATCTGAAGGGGATGATAGGGGGGAGGCCGGCAGCCACATCAGAGGAGGTCCAGCGGTCTGCTTCCATCGCTGGTGGCGGCTTTCTCGAGTTAAACGGGGAAAATGGGGGCTCGGGTTTTGGGTTCGTACAGGCGGCTCAGGCCATCTAACGTGGCGAGGCCCGGCCGAGGCGGAAGCCGGATGGAAGGCGATCACGGCGGGGATAGAGGTTGGCCGTCCGATGGTCAGGAGTGTCGACGGTGATCGGTTAAAGTAAAGGCTGGTGTTCGTTTTTCCAAAGCAAAGGGAGGATCGGGTTTCAATTCTTTGCAAAGGGGAAACCGCGTTCCAGGTGATGACGTGGCCCAAGGTAATGTTAATTAAGGTAGTTAAGGTAATTAGTTTAGGAATTAATAATTTAATTAATTTATAAATTGTTAATTTGTTCAAAACTTTGAATCGGCATATATCATTCATTTGTGAACGGAATCTGACGAAACTGGATCTGTTGGGATCGTAGGGACGAGACCTATGCGATGGCACTGACTAGGCACTGATTTGAGACAGTTGAAAATTCAGCTAATTTTGAACGTCCGTTCAAAATAAAAGCGACAAACGCGTCAACCGTCGACAGAATAAATATGGTGAGTTAATTCTCACACCTTCTAGAATTCTGTGATGTGGTAAATTCATATAAAAATATAATTTACCATTTAAAAATATAAATTGGTTGCTATTGGGTGCTATTGGCTGATTATCATTGATTGGTTGCTGTTATTAGATTTAATCTATCATATGGAATTTATTTCATATATTATTATGAAATGTGTAACGAGCTGTGATGCAGGGAAGGACAGGTTGGAGGGGTCCGACCGGATTTCTCAAACATTATATATGTTGTTTGTTGTTTCATATTATTATTATTTGAACTGATTGAACACCATATGGTTGAAAAACCGGTATTGAGTGTGATGGTTGGACAAGTATTCACCCGTGTTGTGTTTTATATCAACTGACAGTGTTGATTTGGAAATTGGCAGTGAATGGCCTAAAATGTGTTGTTTAGCCGTCGGTTTACCGTTCGGTGAATTGACGCAGTTTAAAAGTTATAATTTTTTTTATAACAGAACTGAAGCTTTTCAGTTATTTTATATTAATAATTAAATTAGAAATTAATAAAAATATATATTAAATCAAGTTTATAAAGGAAATCATTTAAAATGGTTTAGACTAGTTTTTAAAGCAGAAAGCCAAATAAATCATCTACGAGTGGTAAAATGGGATGATTGTTTTTAAAACAATTAAATGGTGTTTTAAAATTAATTAAAGTTATTTAATTAATTTAACAAGGGGAAATGACAAACGAAAATCAGTTAATGGTTAACTGATATGTACGATTGGTAAGATCCACCGTTTTCGAGTAAAATGGGCAAATGAATAAATATTGATTTAGATATTCGTTAAAATTTAACGAATAGTATTAGATATTAGTTAATCTTCGATTAACTATAATCTAAGAAAATTATTGAATTGATTATTGTTAATAACCTTAATTATCATTGAATGAGCTCGTAAAAATGACGATAATCCTATTTTTTGATTAAAGTCGAAGTTAACTATATCTTAATATAGTTAAGGTTAAAGCTAATTATTCTTTTAATTTAAAAATGATTCAAAGTAATGTTTTCAATTATAAGCCAAGTAAGAAGTGATTAGACGACGATAAGTTAGTCGAAAGGGTGATAAGAGTTTTATCAAAGGGATTTATAAATCCAAGTTTTCATAACGAGAGTGGTAAATGAAAATTGACTATTGGGCGTGGGATTTCAATTAAACCCAAAGGTATAAGTGGAAAGATGTTTCAAGTTCAAAGTTACGTTTTAATGGGGATTTACTTAATTAAAGGAATTAAGAAAAGAGATTATATTGAACGAGGATTTCAATGTAAGAAACGATTTATAAAATCAGTTGAAATCGAGGTGGTAAATGAGATTTTGAAATCAGTGGTTAAGTTTCAAATAGGTATTCATTCTGAGATAAGAACTTTGTCGATCAAGGTCTGAGAGGTAAATAAAATACCCCAACTCGAACGGCTTCGTTATTATCGAGGAATGGTATTGGTTAGAAACGAGTGAAAGACATTGAAATTGGTTTATCTTATACGAGGAATATCAAACTCTAATGCAAGGTTTTTGGGAAATAAATAATATCGTAACATTAGTTTCAAAAGAAATAAGAATATTGATTTCAAATTATATAGAATATTTGTTGTTCAATTAGAGTAGATCGAATATCGTATTTGAGGTAGAGTTAGTCAAACATTGTTATTCAGGAAGTGATGCCATTTCGTACGAATGCTAGCATAATTCGCAGGGCTGCAGATAGCCTACGGTGGTCGGATGTTTCCTGAGGGAATCAGGCGTAACCATTGTGATCGCTGCGATCTAGAGTCAAGCGAATGTAGTTAAGTCGACAGAGTCAAGTTAGAGTTAATCGATCAAAGTAAATCAGTCAGAGTTAATCAGAGGAAATTTGGTTTATATCATTAAGTATATACGTATATGGATATCGTGAGTTGCTCGATTATAAGAAAAAGGGAAAATGTTTTAAAGAAATATATCGGTACTTTCAAAAGGGAATGGGAAGCTGGGTTTATACATATACATATATATATATATATATATATATATATATATATATATATATGCTCGAAAGTATTTAAAATGGTTTTTGAGTATAATTGAGAATAAATTTAAGGTTTAATTATATTGAAAGAATTTAAGGTTAATTAACCATTTTGTTAAATATATTGTAAAGGGCCAAGTCATGCCAAGTACTGAATCGGCAAACTCAGTTTATTCACACTATTGATATTTGATAGTTAAAACATCGACTATCAAACCAGACCAATACGGTTGTTGGCATGGAAAGACCGGGATCGAATTTATATTCGAAAACCATTCCGACCAACAAATACGTGAAGATATTTGAAGATGATCGAGATGGAGCATTGAAGACCGTGGATCTTCATAAGCGGAAGAACAGCTAAAAATCTTTGGTTAGCTCCCAGAGGTAAACTGTGGTTCTGTCGTGGTTGGAATCCACGGGTTGCAAGGACTTCTCGCTACTGATCCATGGGGTGATTCCTAGATGAGATGCAGTAGGAGAGTGCCTTCGATTCATCCTGTTCCTGGATGACTTGTATGGACGAGTGTCTGACAGAGTATTTCCAAAGGAGTCACGTACGCTGATATTTTCAAACGTACCAGGTTGATGGCGGGGAAGTGCACATTCTCTTAGCTTATCAACTGGAGTATTTTTGCGGATGTCAATTAGTGATATCCAGAGGATCTGACGATGTGGCATTCAAAGTGAATAATGACCAGATGTATTCTAGCCTCAAGCCTCATCAACCAAGAAATGACAAAAATCGGGCAGGCAGCATGGCTATGTGGGTCGCTCCCATTAGGATGTATGATCACCAATCTAGAGAAATTCCATTTGCTTCTTAAATCTATATTCGATGCTGTCCCTTTTCGGGCAGGCGGTTGCTGATCCCAACCGTCGGTGATATACATTCGATACACTCAAGCGAAATGAGTGGTCGGTCATGTGAGGGCCGGGTTGCAAGACGTTCTTGTTGAACCCAGTGTATTCGCCTCTAGAGATACATGTGCGGAAGGTGATCCCATACCTTGTCATAGTTGGAAATCCAAAATCCAATAAGCACCCCCGGTTTTGGTTTGTACACTATATATGGGGAGCGTGAGATGCAAGCGTTCCTCTAGATTGATATTTATTTGTATTTAGACATTATGATAATATCTGATCAAAGTATGTTTTCGAAAATGGTTTGGGTTATAGTAAGGTAAAAACCATCTGTGTTTATGTGTGGACTGGTCCTACTATTATCCTTTGATTTCGTAAGGATTTCCCAAAGTTAAACAAGTGTGTGTTATGTGAATTCATCACTGATAGTATTCCAGACTGACCCGGTGTATTTTGTTTTAAATCAAATGTGCTCGGGTTAGACCGAGTATGTTCCAGGTTAGGTTTTACTTGGAGTTTCCGGAGCTAGAAGCAGGCGGCTTCACCGCTAGTTATATGAACTTATTTTTCCGCTGTGATTGATATATGCTGTACTCTGATGATTGGTGTAACACCCCATGAATTCTATAACGTTAAGCTTCACAAATTAAAGTATAATTAATTATAAATGATGAAATCAAGGGAAATAGGTTACGCCATTGCGTTCGTCTTGAAATTCTGCTTGAGATAGAGTCCAAGTTTGCGTAAAACGGATATCGTATGAAGAAGATATGGATGAACGAAGTTGGGCAGAAAAACCAGAAAACGGGTCAGAATGCACTGGCGCTCTTGGGAAGTGCGCCAGAACAAAGTTGAACTGGCGCACTTGGGAAGTGCGCCAGTACATTTTTAGCCTGACGCACCTGCCAAGTGCGCCCAGGTCAGAATGACCTGCTGGTCAGGTCCTGGCTGGCCTGGTCAGGGTCTGGTCGAATTCTGATGCTTGGTGAGTCACTAGGGCTTACGTGTCACCTTTTGATTGGCTCTTTGAACCTTGTATGGTCTAGATTCCTCCTATCTTAATCTGATGGCTCAAAACAATTTAAAATTCAATAAATACAACTCAAGTCTAACCCTAAATTCACACAAATAATAGAATACAAAAGCCGTCATGCTGCTGGAGAGGAACTAGGAATGGCCGTCAATTAAATAGCCTAGAGACAAGCCAACACTAAAGCCTAAGAGACGAATCAAATTAAAGTATAATCAAATCAATCAACGCAACGTTAGTCTACCCAAAGTAGCGCATCTCAGTTTCAAAATTCAGAATCCTGAATTCAAGATTCTGCATTCGTTGTAAGTATAGTGACCTTTCAGAATATGAATAAAAACTGTGATGTGATTCGACGTAAATGAAAATAGAATCGTGTTGTTATATCGTATAAATTTTGTGTATTGTAACGGTTCTATCATGACTTGTGTATTGATGTTTGTGGCATAAATTGATTGATGCAAGCCTATTGAACAATTGTATATGAAATGGCACCGGCAAGTTTGTGGAAAAAACTTGGAATTGATCCCTTTTTGTATATGTCGATGGCATGGACTATGTATATTCCCTTAGTCTAAATTAGAATTTATGTAAACATGTTATAGACCTTTTATGCCTACATGACCCAAAACCTATGATATCATTCTTATGTTTATTGGCAAGTACAATTAGATCTATGTTTGCAAGTATAATTGGATCTATGATTCATAAACCATGCAAGTTCATGTTTATTTGCAAAATATAATTGGTTCTATGTCAAACATCGTTTGGGTTTCATAAACTATGCAAGTTCATGTTGAAATAGGCTATATGATTAGATGTAAAAATTGTACATTTTTGATGAATATATAACGTGCTAGTTTTGTGGTCGATATTGTGCCAAGTTAAACATGTTTAAACACAAGTTTGTATTTTCCTAAACTATGCCATTTCATACGTCACCTACTTAGTCATACTTTGATTTGAATGCAAGTTCACATGACCCATGTTATATGTTATTTGAATCGCCAAATTGCAAGTTCATGCGCCACACACCTTTATGTATTACAAGTTCTTGATTTCCCCTTTTCCTCACGTTTATAAAGTTGGGCTGAATTGTGACAAGCCCAACACATGTTATAACGTTGCGAATAAACGGGGGTAATAACGTTGGGTGTAAAATATGAAAATATATGTTGGCATGTTTGGCACATGCCATTGATTATGACACATAGCGGTATGAATTGAAATACCCAAAAATAAAAAGATATGACATTTACATATAGTTGAGAAGTAATAAAATATGTAAATTTAGAAAACACGATATGCTTAACCCGAGGTTGGATTGAGTTGTGATGTAAACCTGCCCGGACCCGCCCGGCTGTCCAGTAGTCACAACAATACCTATCCAATGTGGGTGGTTAAGCATTGAGCCCAATAAGGACCCGAGGTTAGACGGAGTTACGGTGTAAACCTGCTCGGAAACGACCGACACATCTAGTAACAGTAGCAATACCTGTCTAATGTGAGTGGTTTGGTGCTCCTAAGAGGCTAAGGATAGATGGTAGGGTTAAGTCAATTATAACACTTAACCAAATTCAACATGTTAACAAGAATTGATGGGTGGGGTTAGGTAAATACAGAAACTTAACCACTTAACATGGTTGACTAGAAAATCCTGGTAACGAGGGAGCCGTTTCAGCAGTAACCCAAAGTTAGGTATCAACGGTACCCTGAAACTAGGTAGGGTGGGGCACGATTACTGGGCTGATTGTAAGCGGTCAAACGACGGCGGTGGGTGCACAGTGCAGGTCTAATGGGGTGCGGGCGTGCACACACTCCGGAGCAGACAACCAGGACACTGGGGACACCAGTAGTATAACCTATGCCTTCTAGTTTTGTGTCAGGGCCGCCACCATGGGTCTTGATACACCCCATGGTGGGACCAGCATAGGTATCTACAATTCTTGGGGGCCGTATGAAACATGTTAACGCGAGTAGGAGCCGATCTTTCAACAAGAATGGGAATCACTTCACCCTCACCAGAGGGTGCCAGTTAGAATAAATTCCAATAGGTGCAGAGATATAGTATGGGTGTGACAGTACATTCGACACTTCCTTAGCTTGTGACACTTTCCTATTTTTAGTTTATGTCTATCATACACTTTTCTTATTCACATACTGAAGAGTTACTAGATTTACTCAGGCTTTATGTCCGACCCTATTTTCTTTTCGTCTTCTTTTCTTTCGTCCCCCCCCTAGGTCCACAGGGAGGAAACAGCTCATCTCAGTCAGACTCTTTACAAGCACCAAGAACGTAGATGTATGATTTGGATCTTTCTTGCTCGGATAATGGCTTTGGATATCACTATGGGGATTTTTGTCACTTTATTTATGTTTTCGTGCTTCTTTAATAATCAAGGCAGTTATGAGGTTGTAATGTTGGAAGTATTTTGAGACAATTATGGAAATCTTTTGTTTGATACACGTATTGATGAAATAAAAGTTTGTTTGGTTTCCGCTGTTTAAAATATGTGTATTTATATTTGTCTTGAGTTTATATGTGGCTTTTACTTATAAACCTCCACCAAAGTTGAGGCATTCCCTTTGTGAGTGACCTTTAATGGAGGTGGGGTGTTTCACTTGGTATCAGAGCATAGGTTTACCAGATAAGATAAAAGTTTTTGAAAATTGTTTTCAAAAAGAAAGTTTAAAGAAGCATTTTTCAAGAAAAAGTGTTATATTTATAAAAAGACAAAATCCCCCAAAGCCATGTGCCCTATCTATCCCTCTCTATCCTTAGTTTTGAATTTTTCCTTTCTGTTTCAGCATGTCTGGAAACCTTAACCTTCCAGAAGGAGTGTCGATTCCCGGCTGGTTTAGGAGGTACTTAGAAGCAAGGGCCAATGGCGCGGGCCCAGCAGACATCCCTCCTCCAGTAGCCGCGGTTCCTCCTCCTCCTCCGCCTCCTCGTGGAAATGCCTTCGCAAAAACATGTAGAGACTTCAAGGCTATGGGTGGAAAAGACTTTTATGGGACAGAATATTTTGTTGAAGCAAGAAACTGGTTAAAGGAGACTGAGGATTTGTTTGTCATCTTTGGAGTGGATGACAGGCAAAAGATACAACTTGCGGTATGGTTACTTAAGGATGAAGCTCCCTATTGGTGGGAAGTTACCAATGCTCAGAGGGCGGTGGAAACATGGGAAGACTTCAGGACAATGTTTGAGATGAAATTCCTCTCCCAAGCCGAAAGAAGCCTGCAAATGGAAAAGTTTCTAACTCTGAAACAGGGAAGCATGACGATCAGGGAATATGTTAATCAGTTGGCTAGATTTGGGCTAGACTTAGTAAACACCCAACACAAGAAGGCACTTCGCTTCATCAAGGGTTTGAATGATCCTCTACACAGCCTTGCCATGACCCATGTATCCACGAGAGCGAGTTATGAAAGCTTGGTGGACATGGCGTTGCTACACGAGGAAGACCACGCCAAGAAAGAAACTAAGGGGAAGAGAAGAAAGAAGGTCTACAAGCAAAGAAAACAGACTTCAAGAAAGGAGGGAAGAACAATAAGCCCCGTGAGCAGAGAAGGTGCAATTTCTGTGGCATTGTGGGCCATATATCAAAAGACTGCCGGAAAAGGAAGGCGAAGATGGGTGGTTGCTTCCATTGTGGAGAGACTGGGCACCAAGCTAAGGACTGCCCAAAGAAGAAAGGGCAGGGACAGAAAGCCGGATCCACTTCAGGGGGTCAGGTTCATGCGCTAGTGGCACCTCAGCAGGAACGAGGTAGTAATATTTCTGTAGAAAGCGTAGTCTATCTTTATGATCATCCAGTTCGTACACTTTTTGACTCTGGTGCATCACACTCTTTTATTTCATCTGCCTTAGTAGAATCTCTTCATCTAGACACTAGTATGGTAGAAGATCCCTTAGTAGTTTCAAATCCAATTGGGGGCTCCGCTTACTTGTCAATGGTTTGTTTGGGTTTGAAAATCTCTATTCTCAACGTTGAGTTTAGTTGTAGTGCCTTTGTTTTGGGCTTCTCGGGATATGGTTTGATCTTAGGCATGGACTGGTTATCCAATAATAGTGCCATTCTTGACTGTGAGAAAAGAGTAGTTAGACTCTTGACTCGACTTGGAAATACTCTAGAAATTTCTTGTAATCCCTAGAATGCTGTTATGCTTAGATATCTAGAGTCGCTTGATGCTTCTGATGAGAATTTGCAATCAGTTAGAGTAGTCCGGGAATATCCGAATGTCTTTGAGGAAGTGAAAGGCTTGCCTCCGAGGCGGGAAATAGACTTCCGCATATATCTTGTGGATAACGCAAAGCCTGTAGCTTTACCTGTCAGACACATGGCTCCAAGGGAGAGAAAGGAGCTCAGTAAGTAGGTTAAAGAACTTCTCGAAAAGGGGTTCATTAGACGGAGCATTTCAGAATGGAGTGCTCCAGTGGTGTTCGCAACCAAAGCAGACGGTTCGCTTCGCCTTTGCATCGACTATAGGGAGTTAAACAAATTGACCAAGAAAAATAGGCACCCTCTTCCTCGAATCGACGGTTTGTTTGATCAGCTTGTAGGTGCGACGGTCTTCACCCAACTTGATCTGGCAACTGGGTTCCATCAGCTAAGAGTAGCTGAAGACAGCATTGATAAGACAGCGTTCAGAACCCCAGACGGTTTCTTCGAGTGGCTTGTCATGCCTTTCGGCTTGACAAACGCACCCGCTTATTTCGTAGACCTAATGAGCAGGGTGTTCAGAGAATTCCTCAACAAATTTGTGGTTGTCTTCATAGATGATTTCTTAATCTTCTCAAAGAGTGAGGAAGAACATGCTCAGCATCTGAAAGAAATCATGGATACTCTCCGTGCACATCAACTAAAAGCCAAATTCTCCAAGTGTCACTTCTGGAGAAAAGAAGTAAGGTTTCTTGGGCATATAGTGTCCAAAGAAGGGTTGGCTGTGGACCCCGCGAAAGTGGTGGCAGTGCAAGATTGGAAGACACCAAGAAATGCAACCGAAGTTCGAAGCTTTCTTGGGCTAGCCGGTTTTTATCGAAAGTTTATTAGGGATTTTGCGAAAATCTCAGCCCCACTCACAAGGCTAACAAAGAAGAATTTGGTGTTCGCTTGGGATTGGGACTGTGACATTGCTTTCCAACGATTAAAAAGGGCTCTTACAACAGCCCAAGTTCTAACTCTGCCTGATGGAAGCAAAATGTTCACAGTATACACGGATGCATGTGGAACGGGACTAGGCGCTGTTCTAATGCAAGAAGGAAGGGTAGCAGCTTATGGCGGAAGACAATTGAAAGTTCATGAAAAGAACTACCCAACCCACGATCTTGAGTTAGCCGCCATCGTCTTTGCACTTAAGTCTTGGCGCCATTATCTCCTAGGTGAGAAGTTTGAACTATACACTGACCATAAATCGTTGAAATATCTCTTCTCCCAGAAGGATCTTAACTTGAGGCAGCAAAGATGGATGGAGTTTCTTGCCTCGTATGATTTTGAAATTTCCTATACTCCTGGAAAAGGCAACGTGGTAGCAGACGTGTTGAGCTGAAATAATCTGACCCTAAGCCCTCTCTTTGTGGAAAGGCAAAACTTGGAGTATATAATCAGTTTTAACTTTAGGCCCTCCTCAGATTTTGTACCGGGTTTGCTAGCACCTCTCGAAGTACGCCCTACTCTCTTGGACTCTATAGGGGCTGCACAACGTGAAGACCCTCAACTTGTTGATGTGATTGATAAACTTATTAAGGGTGAGACTTCTAGTCACCTCAGTAGATACGCCATCGATGATAAGAGTTGGCTGAGACGAGATGGAAGATTATGCGTCCCACAAGCAAGGGAGTTGACAAAGAAGGTTCTCGAGGAAGCGCATCATTCCAAGATGACACCCTGGCGGTGATAAGATGTACAAGGATATAAAAAGGACTTTCTTTTGGAGCGGCATGAAGCAAGACGTGGCAGATTTCGTTTCTAAGTGCATGACCTGCCAACAGGTCAAGGAGGAACAAAAGAAGCCTGGAGGACTACTTTACCCTCTAGAGGTCCCACAGTGGAAGTGGGATAGCATTTCAATGGACTTCATTGATGGACTGCCTAGGTCGAGAAGAGGCAACACTAGCATTTGGGTAATAATGGATAGGCTTACTAAAAGCGCCCACTTTATACCTATCAAAAATAGAAGAACTACCTCATCTCTAGCATCTCTTTATCTCAAGGAAATAGTTCGACTCCATGGGATATCCTCCAGCATTGTTAGTGACCGAGACCCTATTTTCACAAGTGAATTTTGGCGGATTCTGCAAGAAGCTGTATGCACACAGCTATGTTTGAGCACGGCCTATCACCCCCAAACAGATGGCTAGACGAAAAGGGTGAATAGAGTTTTAGAGGATCTTTTAAGACTTTGCGTTATTGACTTTGGAGGGACATGGGAGGATCACCTTCCTTTAGTGGAATTTGCCTACAACAACAGCTACCTAGCTACCATCGGCATGGCACCCTTCGAAGCTTTGTATTGAAGACCGTGCAAATCACCAACTTATTGGTGGGAGTCTACAGATAAGCTTATACTTGGGCCAGACATGATTCGAGAAACTTCAGAGAAAGTGGACTTGATACGTAGGAGAACGAAGACAGCCCAAGACAGATAGAAATCCTACGCCGACAAAAGAAGGACCGACCTTAAGTTTGAGGTTGGGGACAGGGTTTTCCTTAAGGTATCCACTTTAAGGAACGTCGTTCGCTTTCGATCCACAGGAAAGCTAGCACCAAGATTTGTACAACCGTTCACTATCATCGAGAAGATTGGGAAAATGGCTTATAGAGTAGATCTGCCTGAAAGATTGGCCAGAATTCACAACGTCTTTCACGTTTCTCATCTCCGGAAATGTCTACATGAATCAGCGGAAGTGGTGGAGCCAAGCATTCTAGAAGAAGCTAAAGTGGAACGTGAAGCAACTGTGAGGAGAGTTCCAACTCGAATCGTAGGAACTGAAATCAAAAAGCTACGCAACAGCGAAGTGAAGCTCGTTAAGGTTCAGTGGAGCGACGCCGAGGAAGACGCGACTTGGGAAACTGAGGATAGAATACGCGCGGCCTTCCCTTTTCTTTTTGAGGGTACATCTTTGACCTCTCTTTTTTCTTAAGTTGTGCTTGTATCTATCTTTTTAGGTATATCTCCTCGATATTATCCTTTATCCTTAGGTAGAAACCCCTTTGGATGTAAACATGTATTTGAAACATGTTATGGTTGATGGCTGCAAGTGGTTGCAAGTGGTTGCTAGTGGTTGCTCGTGGATGCATATACACACACAACCTAGGTCTTAGATCAGCTCAATCACTTCATACTGCATATGCATATATGTATTCTTATTTGTATATGGTTGAAAACTTGATATGCTGTCATATGGTCATCGCATTTGTATGAATAGTTGTCCACTCAAGTAGAATTATGAGTAGGAAAATTTTGCATACATAATGGATTCATGACACTTACATGATTCGCATTAAGGAGGTCAACTGAATCCGTAGACCGCCTGATTTCTGCATTAGATAAGGACATGTACACACACTATGCATATGATCATGAAGCATTAGAAGTATTTTAAGGACAGTGGATGCATGTGTTTGTTGGTGGAGTAGATGGACTATTGGATGGTAGAATATACATTCTTCCTAACTTGAAGATTTCGGGGACGAAATCCTTTTAAGGGGGGGGGGAGAATGTAACACCCCGTGAATTCTATAACGTTAAGCTTCAAAAATTAAAGGTATAATTAATTATAAATGATGGAATCAAGGGAAATGGGTTACGCCATTGCGCTCGTCTCGAAATTCTGCTTGAGATAGAGTCCAAGTTTGCGTAAAACGGAAATCGTATGAAGAAGATATGGACGAACGAAGTTAGGCAGAAAAACCAGAAAATGAGTCAGAATGCACTGGCGCACTTGGGAAGTGCGCCAGAACAAAGTTGAAATGGCGCACTTGGGAAGTGCGCCAGTACATTTTTAGCATGGCGCACCTGCCAAGTGCGCCCAGGTCAGAATGACCTACTGGTCAGGTCCTGGCTGGCCTGGTCAGGGTCTGGTCGAATTCTGATGGTTGGCTGAGTCATTAGGGCTTACGTGTCACCTTTTGATTGGCTCTTTGAACTTTTTATGGTCTAGATTCCTCCTATCTTCATCTGACAGCTCAAAACAATTTAAAATTCTATAAATACAACTCAAGTCTAACCCTAAATTCACACAAATAATAGAATACAAAAGCCGTCATGCTGCTGAAGAGGAACTAGGAATGGCCATCAATTAGAAAGCCTAGAGACAAGCCAACACTAAAGCCCAAGAGAAGAATCAAATTAAAGTTTAATCAAATCAATCAACGCAATGTTAGTCTACCCAAAGGAGCACATCTCAGTTTCAGAATTCAGAATCCAGAATTCAAGATTCTGCATTCGTTGTAAGTATAGTGACCTTTCAGAATATGAATAAAAACTGTGATGTGATTCGATGTAAATGAAAATAGAATCGTGTTGTTATATCGTATAAATTTTGTGCATTGTAACGGTTCTATCATGACTTGTGTATTGATGTTTGTGGCATACATTGATTGATGCAAGCCCACTGAACAATTGTATATGAAATGGCACTTGTAAGTTTGTGGCAAAAACTAGGAATTGATCCCTTTTTGTATATGTCGATGGCATGGACTATGTATATTCCCTTAGTCTAAATTAGAATTTATGTAAACATGTTATAGACCTTTTATGCCTACATGACCCAAAACCTACGATATCATTCTTATGTTTATTGGCAAGTACAATTAGATCTATGTTTGCAAGTATAATTGGATCTATGTTTCACAAACCATGCAAGTTCATGTTTATTTGCAAAATATAATTGGTTCTATGTCAAACATCGTTTGGGTTTCATAAACTATGCAAGTTCATGTTGAAATAGGCTATATGATTAGATGTAAAAATTGTACATTTTTGATGAATATATAACATGCTAGTTTTGTGGACGATATTATGCCAAGTTAAACTTGTTTAAACACAAGTTTGTATTTGCCTAAACTATGCCATTTCATATGTCACCTACTTAGTCATATTTTGATTTGAATGCAAGTTCACATGACCCATGTTATATGTTAGTTGAATCGCCAAATTTTAAGTTCATGCGCCACACACCTTTATGTATCACATGCTCTTGATTTCCCCTTTTCCTCACGTTTATAAAGTTGGGCTGAATTGTGACAAGCCCAACATATGTTATAACGTTGCGAACAAACGGCGGTAATAACGTCGGGTGTAAAATATGAAAATATATGTCGGCATGTTTGGCACATGCCAATGATTATGACACATAGCGGTATGAATTGAAATACCCAAAAATAAAAAGATATGACATTTACATATAGTTGAGAAGTAATAAAATATGTAAATTTAGAAAACACGATATGCTTAACCCGAGGTTGGATTGAGTTGTGATGTAAACCTGCCCGGACCCGCCCGGCTGTCCAGTAGTCACAACAATACCTATCCAATGTGGGTGGTTAAGCATTGAGCCCAATAAGGACCCGAGGTTAGACTGAGCTACGGTGTAAACCTGCCCGGAACCGACCGGCACATCCAGTAACCGTTGCAATACCTGTCTAATGTGAGTGGTCTGGTGCTCCTAAGAGGCTAAGGACAGATGGTAGGGTTAAGTCAATTATAACACATAACCAAATTAAACATGTTAACATGAATTGATGGGTGGGGTTAGGTAAATACAGAAACTTAACCACTTAACATGGTTGACTAGAAAATCCTGGTAACGAGGGACCCGTTTCAGCAGTAACCCAAAGTTAGGTATCAACGGTACCCTGAAACTAGGCAGGGTGGGGCACGATTACTGGGCTGATTGTAAGCAGTCAAACGACGGTGGTGGGTGCACAGTGCAGGTCTAATGGGGTGCGGTCGTGCACACACTCCGAAGCAGACAACCAGGGCACTGGGGACACCAGTAGTATAACCTATGCGTTCTAGTTTTGTGTCGGGGCTGCCACCATGGGTCTTGATACACCCCATGGTGGGACCAGCATAGGTATCTACAATTCTTGGGGGCCATATGACACATGTTAACGCGAGTAGGAGCCGATCTTTCAACAAGAATGGGGATCACTTCACCCTCACCAGAGGGTGTCAGTCAGAATAAATTCCAGTAGGTGCAGAGAAATAGTATGGGTGTGACAGTACATTCGACACTTCCTTAGCTTCTGACACTTTCCTATTTTTAGTTTATGTCTATCATACCCTTTTCTTATTCACATACTGAAGAGTTACTAGATTTACTCAGGCTTTATGTCTGACCCTATTTTCTTTTCGTCTTCTTTTCTTTCGTTTCCCCCCCCCCCAGGTCCACAGGGAGGAAACAGCTCAACTCAGTCAGACTTTTTACAAGCACCAAGAACGTAGATGTATGATTTTGATCTTTCTTGCTCGGATAATGGCTTTGGATATCACTATTGGGATTTTTGTCACTTTATTTATGTTTTCATGCTTCTTTAATAATCAAGGCAGTTATGAGGTTGTAATGTTGGAAGTATTTTGAGATAATTATGGAAATCTTTTGTTTGATACACGTATTGATGAAATAAAAGTTTGTTTGGTTTCCGCTGTTTAAAATATGTGTATTTATATCTGTCTTGAGTTTATATGTGGCTTTTACTTACAAACCTCCACCAAAGTTAAGACATTCCCTTTGTGAGTGACTTTTAATGGAGGTGGGGTGTTTCAATTGGTATGTATATACAGTTCTTTTGTGTAAAAGATTTGATATTATATTTTATTCGTTCCGCTGTGAGATCCTGATGTGTTCTTCTTCTTTCTTATATTCTAATATCTCTTTGTTTCTACTCTCACCCTCTAAATTCTTTCTCATGACAATCTGGGTGTTCGATACTTGGGTTTTTGGCAAGCGATACGGGTTTATGTATTGTTGTTGAAGACTCGAGCGTTGACCTTTTCCCTGGGTCGTTACAGTGGTATCAGAGCTATTGGTTTAGTGATGACCTCGGCTCTGTGGTGTGACTCAATAGAGAAGGGTTAGTAACACCCGAGATTGAGTTCATATAGATATATGAGAGCGTGTATTTGTGATTTGATATAAAATTATTTTTGAAATTATTTTTCCCCAGTATATTTTATAATATAAAATAAAAGTAAAGGCTATTATAGTATGGGCAATCGATTGATTTGTTGATTATGTGATATGCTTGGATTGTGTTGTTGATCGCTTGGATATAAATCTGGGATAGATAGACTTGGTTTAAAACCAAAATGAAATAAACAGGTTGGATAATCAATCCAGATAAATAAATCCGAATGGATAATTATAAGAAATAAGTGAAGTGAATTATAATTATTGAAATCTCGTATGGATTGAATTGTGTGTATAACTGGTTGGATTGTTTGATATGGATGTTTTGGAACATAACTGACATTTGGTTGATGACTAATGGAATCCATTTGAGTTGAGAACAGGTGCTGAAGTACCAATTCAGCTTTAAAATCCGATCAAAAGAGGAAATTCTGGAGTTAATCAAATCCAGTTCGAATCGTGCTGCAAAATAGTTGAACAAGCTCGAATAAAATATATCGCTTATCGCATAATAACGCTGGCAAAAAGGTATGCCTACGCAAATATGAAATTTTTGGTTTTTCATTGGGGTTTGAGTTTGGATTTTGACTTTTCCGACCAAGAGAGTCGAGATATATATATTTCTTGAACCTGCAATTTTGCAGATGTCCTCCGTACAGGGGGGACTCTGCCGAAATTTTTCTAGAATTTAAGGTGTTAGAAAATTTTTGGAAATTTTTGGAAAATTCTTTTCTTTGAAATAAATTGGTTTTAAAACCAATTGGGTCGGTTTGAAAATAAATTCGATTTTAAAATTAATTCTTTTTTGAAAAGATAAAGAGATTTAACATTTCTTCTACCTTAGCAATTTCGAGGACGAAATTATTTTAAGAGGGAAGGAATGTAACGACCCGTATTTTTACCTATTTATTCGGATTATTTTAAATATTTTATTTATTTAAAATATTCATTTGAATTTAAATAGTGGAATTTAACGATTTATTTGTGAATATACTATTTAAATAAATAATAAAATAATAATTTAAATTCTAGAATAATTAGAAAATGTGAAATTGGCAATATAATCTGAACGGGCAATTTGAAATGGTCAAATAGCAGTTATATTGGAAAATAGCGATGATTTCGACTCGAAACGACGTTTAAATATATATAGTTTAAAATTTAATTAAATAACGAGCTGCAGCAACGCGGTAGTTCGCGTTTTGGCATTTTGAACTTCAATTGGTCGTACCGGGTTCAAAATAAGTCAGAATTCCTCGAAACAAGAAACGTCGGGACCGGTTTGACGATATCTTTCCAATGAAAGAGAAAAATCCAGTTTTCGTCATGTAGATTTTATTTTATTTCCAAATCAAATTTTGAAAAAGGTCTTTGTAGAATTCCTTTATATATTATATCGTTATTTATATTAAATAAAGGGGTTTTTAATTATTTTTAATATCGATTTGGCTTCAAACTCAACACGGGATATTTTGTCTGGGTAATATACGTTATTCTGGTCGTGTATGGCCGATTTCAACATTTTAATAGTATTATATTGAGGTATTTGGAAATTGGTTTATTTTCTTTGAATTGGCCAGTTATAAAAGGGACTTTCTTCAAACGACCTCTGTTTTCGACGAAACAAATTTTGTTGGGACCGTAACAGTAAATTATTGCTAGATTTTCAAACTGCATGTCAATCGGTGTTATTCTGTGAGCGTGGCAAAATAAAATGTAAAATAAATCGATCAATTTGGACGTGTACAAGAGCCATTTGAGCAAACGGGCTCGGAATTCGACGAAACAAGTTTCATTAGGACCGTATCGTCAAATTATACTATGTCGTCCATTCGCATCTCGAACGGGGTTCGTATATGAGCGCAGCAGTGAATAAACGACGTTTGAAAACGCGATAGGTACGAAATAAAAATCGTTAGTCAACGTCGCTCATCACATCAACTTAAACAAATATTTTCCCACACTATATAAGGCCTAAGGATGAAACCCTAGCCTCCGAAATCAGAAATTCTCATGTAAATTTGCAAAAAACAACCCTAAACACAAAATCATTTATTTCTTCTAATCAGTGATGAATTCGAGGGGGTACCAAAGGGAAAGTGGTAGATCGAGGAGTCCTCTAGCTACTGTAAAAATCCGGGGTGGAACAGTCGCCTGAGGTGGCGGGAAATCGTGAAGAACGGACACAGACCAGTTTCGTTTTTGGCAGAAATTAGGGAGACTGGGCTGATTTGGGGTGGCGGGACCTTAGGGCTTTCGAAGAGGGGAGATAGACCTTTCGTTTGGCTGAGGTCGCAAGTCCTTCGGTAGTCTATGGTGGTCGGGGCGAATAGTTGAACGGAGAAGCAGTTTTTGGCTTTCAGTTTTGAAAGTAAGGTCGGTTTTCCTCATTTTCCGGCGAACATGGTTCATGGGATGGTCAGGGATCTGAAGGGGATGGTAGGGGGGAGGCCAGCGGTCACATCAAAGGAGGTCCGGCGGTCTGCTTCCATCGGTGGTGGCGGCTTTCTCGAGTTAAACGGGGAAAATGGGGGGCTCCGGTTTTGGGTTCGTACAGGCGGCTCAGGCCATCTAACGTGGCGAGGCCTGGCAGAGGCGGAAGATGGGTGGAAGGCGATCATGGTGGGGATGGAGGTTGGTCGTCCGATGGTTAGGAGTGTCGACGGTGATCGGTTAAAGTAAAGGCTGGTGTTCGTTTTTCCAAAGAAAAGGGAGGATCGGGTTTCAATTCTTTGCAAAGGGGAAAACGCGTTCCAGCTGATGACGTGGCCCAAGGTAACGTTAATTAAGGTAGTTAAGGTAATTAGTTTAGGAATTAATAATTTAATTAATTTATAAATAGTTAATTTGTTCAAAACTTTGAATTGGCACATATCATTCGTTTGTGAACGGAATCTGACGAAACTGGATCCGTTCGGATCGCAGGGATGAGACCTAGGCGATGGCACTGACTAGGCACTGATCTGAGACAGTTGAAAATTCAGTTAATTTTGAATGTCCATTAAAATTAAATGCGACAAACGCGTCAACCGTCGACAGAATAAATATGGTGAGTTAATTCTCACACCTTCTAGAATTCTATGATGTGGTAAATTCATATAAAAATATAATTTACCATTTAAAAATATAAATTGGTTGCTATTGGGTGCTATTGCCTGATTATCGTTGATTGGTTGTTGTTATCAGATTTAATCGATCATATGAAATTTATTTCATATATTATTATGAAATGTGTAACGAGCTGTGATGCAGCAAAGGACAGGTTAGAGGGGTCCGACCGGATTCCTCAAACATTATATATGTTGTTTGTTGTTTCATATTATTATTATTTGAACTGATTGAACACCATATGGTTGAAAAACCGGTATTGAGTGTGATGGTTGAACAAGTATTCACCCGTGTTGTGTTTTAAATCAACCGACAGTGTTGATTTGGTAATTGGCAGTGAATGGCCTAAAATGTGTTGTTTAGCCGTCGGTTTACCATTCGGTGAATTGACGCAGTTTTAAAGTTATAAGTTTTTTTATAACCGAACTGAAGCTTTTCAGTTATTTTATATTGATAATTAAATTAGAAATTAATAAAAATATATATTAAATCAAGTTTATAAAGGAAATCATTTAAAATGGTTTAGACTAGTTTTAAAAGCAGAAAGCCAAATAAATCACCTACGAGGGGTAAAATGGGATGATTGTTTTTAAAACAATTAAATGGTGTTTTTAAATTAATTAAAGTTATTTAATTAATTTAACAAGGGGAAATGACAAACAAAAACCAGTTAATGGTTAACTGATATGTACGATTGGTTAGATCCACCGTTTTCGAGTAAAATGGGCAAATGAATAAATATTGATTTAGATATTCGTTAAAATTTAACGAATAGTATTAGATATTAGTTAATTTTCGATTAACTATAATCTAAGAAAATTATTGAATTGATTATTGTTAATAACCTTAATTATCATTGAATGAGCTCGTAAAAATGACGATAATCCTGTTTTTTGATTAAAGTCGAAGTTAACTATATCTTAATATAGTTAAGGTTAAAGCTAATTATTCTTTTAATTTAAAAATGATTCAAAGTAATGTTTTCAATTGGAAGCCAAGTAAGAAGTGATTAGATGACGATAAGTTAGTGAAAGGGCGATAAGAGTTTTATGAAAGGGGTTTATAAATCCAAGTTTTCATAAGAGAATGGTAAATGGAAATTGACTATTGGGCGTGGGATTTCAATTAAACCCAAAGGTATAAGTGGGAAGATGTTTCAAGTTCAAAGTTACATTTTAATGGGGATTTACTTAATTAAAGGAATTAAGAAAAGAGATTATATTGAACGAGGATTTCAATGTAAGAAACGATTTATAAAATCAGTTGAAATCGAGGTGGTAAATGAAATTTTGAAATCAGTGGTTAAGTTTCAAACAGGTATTCATTCTTAGATAATAACTTTGTCGATCAAGGTCTGAGAGGTAAATAAAATACCCGAACTCGAACGGCTTCGTTATTATCGAGGAATGGTATTGGTTTGAAATGAGTGAAAGACGTTGAAATTGGTTTATCTTATACGAGGAATATCAAACTCTAATGCAAGGTTTTTGGGAAATAAATAATATTGTAACATTAGTTTCAAAAGAAATAAGAATATTGATTTCAAATTATACTGAATATTTGTTGTTCAATTAGAGTTGATCGAATATCGTATTTGAGGAAGAGTTAGTCAAACATAGTTATTCAGGAAGAGTTCCCATTGCGTACGACTGCTAGCGTAATTCGCAGGGCTGCAGATAGCCTACGGTGGTCGGATGTTTCCTGAGGGAATCAGGCGTAACCATTGTGATCGCTGCGATCTAGAGTCAAGCGAATGTAGTTAAGTCGAGAGAGTCAAGTTAGAGTTAATCGATCAAAGTAAATCAGTCAGAGTTAATCAGAGGAAATTTGGTTTATATCATTAAGTATATACGTATATGGATATCGTGAGTTGCTCGATTATGAGAAAAAGGGAAAAGGTGTTAAAGAAATATAAGGTTTTACATATATATATGCTCGAAAGTATTTAAAATGGTTTTTGAGTATAATTGAAAATAAATATAAGGTTTAATTATATTGAAAGAATTTAAGGTTAATTAACCATTTTGTTAAATATATTGTAAAGGGCCAAGTCATGCCAAGTACTGAATCGGCAAACTCAGTTTATTCACGCTATTGATATTTGATAGTTAAAACACCGACTATCAAACCAGACCAATACGGTTGTTGGCATGGAAAGACCGGAATCGAATTTATATTCAAAAACCATTCCGACCAACAAATACGTCAAGATATTTGAAGATGATCGAGATGGAGCATTAAAGACCGTGGATCTTCATAAGCAGAAGAACCGCTAAAAATCTTTGGTTAGCTCCCAGAGGTAAGCTGTGGTTCTGTCGTGGTTGGAATCCACGGGTTGCAAGGACTTCTCGCTACTGATCCATGGGGTGATTCCTAGATGAGATGCAGTAGGAGAGTGCCTTCGGTTCATCCGGTTCCTGGATGACTTGTATGGACGAGTGTCTGACAGAGTATTTCCAAAGGAGTCACGTATGTTGATATTTTCAAACATACCAGGTTGATGGCCGGGTAGTGCACATTCTCATAACTTATCAACTGGAGTATTTTTGTGGATGTCAATTAGTGATATCCAGAGGATCTAACGATGTGGCATTCAAAGTGAATAATGACCAGATGTATTCTAGCCTCAAGCCTCATCAACCGGGAAATGACAAAAATTGGGCAGGCAGCATGGCTATGTCGGTCGCTCCCATTAGGATGTATGATCACCTATCTTGAGAAATTCCATTTGCTTCTTAAATCTATATTCGATGTTGTCCCTTTCCGGGCAGGCGGTTGCTGATCCCAACCGTCGGTGATATACATTCGATACACTCAAGCGAAATGAGTGGTCGGTCATGTGAGGGCCGGGTTGCAAGACGTTCTTGTTGAACCCAGTGTATTCGCTTCTAGAGATACACGTGCGGAAGGTGTTCCCATACCTTGTCATAGTTGGAAATCCAAAATCCAATAAGCACCCGCGGTTTTGGTTTGTATACTATATATGGGGAGCGTGTGATGCAAGCGTTCCTCTAGATTGATATTTATTTGTATTTAGACATTATGATAATATCAGATCAAAGTATGATTTCGAAAATGGTTTGGGTTATAGTAAGGTAAAAACCGTCCGTGTTTATGTGTGGACTGGTCTTACTATGATCCATTGATTTCGTTAGGAATTCCCAAAGTTAAACAAGTGTGTGTTATGTGAATTCATCACTGATAGTATTCCAGACTGACCCGGTGTATTTTGTTTTAAATAAAATGTGCTTGGGTCAGACCGGGTATGTTCCAGGTTAGGTTTCACTTAGAGTTTCAGGAGCTAGAAGCAGGCGGCTTCACCGCTAGTTATATGAATTTATTTTTCCGCTGTGATTGATATATGCTGTACTCTGATGATTGGTATGTATATATAGTTCTTTTGTATAAAAGATTTGATATTATATTTTATTCGTTCCGCTGTGAGATCCTGATGTGTTCTTCTTTCTTCTATTCTAATATCTCTTTCTTTCTACTCTCATCCTCTAAATTCTTTCTCATGACAATCTAGGGGTTCGATAATTGGGTTTTTGGCAAGCGATACGGGTTTATGTATTGTTGTCGAAGACTCGAGAGTCGACCTTTTCCCAGGGTCATTACAAGAAATCTCACATTGGGTTCCACTCCACCCAAAAATTGCAGAAGGCTCATAAAAATATCCGGTCTCTTCTGAAATGTAGAAGACGTCCGCACGAGTCCACTGTCTCTTGTTTCACTGGATTTCATCAACAAACGAGAAAGATATGGTTTTTTTGTAAAGTCATAAACCGTAGCGTTTCAAAGTGCTTTAAATAATTAAAATAATATGCTGACGTTACCTTCCTTGAAGCTTCAAAACTAGGTTTTGATTTTACTTCGAATCGGTGTAGCGATATGAAGATCGGCCTACACCACGTCGCAGCGCTTGGAGGGGCGCGCAAAACGAGGGTGAAGTGGTGCAGCTCGGTGGCGGATCGAAGGGATGGCGACGACTTGAAGTTGCGGTGCTTGAGGAGGTGGTTCTCGTCGATGGCGCCACGATAGGAGGAGCACCTGTTACGGATTTGAAGAGGGGAGTTAGGGCTTCAAAAAGTTGTGAAGGGGGGTGGGCTAAATCGCCATGGTTTCATCGGAATCGGCCTGGGAAGGGATGAATGGGTTTTCGCCGTCGATCGTGGAGAGGGAGAGAGAGAAAGCGGGTTTTCCTTTTTTTAAATTTTCCGATTGGCCCGTGGTTTTATAACTTCAAAAATACCTCCTTCCACACATGCACCCCAATCCAAACCCAACGACTATCGCCCCTAGCTAAATACCCCATTCCGAGCACAATGGAATATGTTTCGTAGGCCTGTTCGACCGTTTCAGTCAGTTTTCCTTCAAATTAAAATATAAAACATTCAATATTTGATTTGAACATACATTTCAATTTGCCGGGGCCACATACTGATCCCCAAAAATTCCAGAAAAATAAATCTAGCTATGTTATGACAATACGGTCCCAACAAAACTAGTATTGTCGAATTCTGAGACCGTTTGAAAAATGATCATTTTCTCGTCGATCATATTTAACTAAAATCAACCAAACACATTTTCCTTCGCCACGCTCACATATTAGCTTCAAAAATTATGGAATTTGAAACCTAGCAATAGTTTGACATCCCGGATCCAACAAAAGTGGTTTCGTCGAAATCTGAGGTTGTTTGCAAAATGTCTATTTTCACGGGCTATATATTCTCTGTAACGACCTTTCTGAAAATTCATTTGGCCATAACTTTTGATTCCCGCTATAAAACTTCGATTTTTCAGATTCGTTAGAAAGGTATTCACTAACAGATTTAAATATTTTTGGTTTCACTAGAATCCGTTTTATTTTGCACCCGTTACAGTTAGTCAAAGTTTGAATTGAAATTTTGAAACTACCGCGCCATTTCAGGCCTTGTTTATAATTTAAAATAATTATATTTATTTTCAAACATCGGTTCAAACTACTTTTCGTCGTTATTATTTAAATAATTTATTTTAAATACCTAAAATCCACTAAAATAGGCAAATTTCAAATTTCAAATTGGCTCAGATTTTCCGGGTTGCTACATTATCAGCTAATAATGAAATTAATCAAGTTGGGGTATAGTTACCTCTTAGACCATAACTAAAAATATCATTAACTTCAAAACAGACAAGACTACTGACTCGAATAATCAACACCATATTAAACCAATTTTCCATTTCTAAAACACGTATACGCTTCTCTTTCTATTTTTACCAGATTTAATTATAGATTTCCTTTTTGTTTATAATATTCTATTTTTAAGTTCATTTCCTTATCGAATTCTATATATATCGATACGTTGATTTCCAACTATCAAATTATCTTCAAAATATTCAAACTCCTTAAATTTTCGGAAAAATTCGTTATAACCTCCTTTATACCGGGAGCATCGAGAAAATCCCTAAACCTCCACACATGCCTCTCAAATCAAAAAGAAAAAACCAAGCGGCTGCCGATATGGCATATAAAA
The DNA here is from genome assembly GCA_030737875.1 of Allium sativum. Lineage (NCBI taxonomy): Eukaryota > Viridiplantae > Streptophyta > Magnoliopsida > Asparagales > Amaryllidaceae > Allium > Allium sativum. The sequence goes on from CM060910.1 coordinate 433,866,325, forward strand.
TCTCATATGGAATTTAAACGTGTACCTTTTTGTCACGCACACAAATTTTAACCTTCATATGCTTTATTCCAAACCTGCTCAACCTATATTTACCAGTTTTCCAATTTATCCAACTCAATCCGGTCATTCCTGGCTCAATTTGCTAATTTATTCATTAATTAGCTATTTTGCGAGATCCCTTTATTTTGAACATATCATGTTCAAATATATTTTAATTCGCTTATAAACAAGTAGAATTTCATTTCTAACTTGAGTTTCAAATTCGATTTCGAATATGAATCCATAAAACCAATTTACTTATCCAACGCCAATTTCGATTCAAAACTCGATTAACTATTTATTCTTCAAAATTAGTTAAATCTGTTTAATAACTAAAAATCTGATTTTTGTTTCAAAAATCATTTCACATACTTCACTGGAGTTCATATTTATTTTATATCTCCAATCTGGATTTTTCTAATGGAAGTTCGGATTTTATTCCTTTAAAATCCTTTTATATATTTAAATAAACCATTATGGTTTTTTAAATGATTTTGGCGCTGCTTTTCTGAAAATTTGATTTTGACATAACTCAAAATATATACGACGAAATTCAGAATTTTCTCTTTTATTAGGAAACTATTATCTAACCGGTCCTGACGTTTCTTGTTTCAAAGAGTTCTGACTTCAATTGAGTTCTGTATACTCAATTGAAGTTTGAATCGCCAATTTACTGTAACACCCCGTGTATTCTATAACAGTGAAATTCACAAATTAAAGTATAATTAATTCCAAATCAAAGAATTAAGGGAAACGAAATACGCCATTGCGTTCGTCTCAAAATTCTGCTTAAGAAAAAGTCAGAGTTTGCGTAAAACGGACTCCGTATGAGGGAGATATGGCCTCCGGAAGTTTCAGAATTCAGTTTAAAATTCAAACAGACGGAAACAGCTCAGAAACAAATTCAAATTTCAAAAAAATCGGACCCAGATTGGGATGGGCGGGAATTTTCCCGCCCAAGGCACCCAGGTCGACTCCCTAGTCGACCTGGGCCACCCAGGTCGACTGGGTAGTCGACCTGGGGCACCCAGGTCGACAATGTAGTCGACTGGGGAGTCGACCTGGCCCCTGGGCCAGGTCGAACCCAACCCCTCCTGGTTGGCCTGGTCTGTGCTTGGCTAAATATCTGAGCCTTGTCTTGTCACTAGGGCTAGGTGTCAGCTCCTGATTGGTCTCTCTTTCAAACGAACGACTAATATTAATCTAAACTCCATCGACGGTCCTAATCAATTCACAAACTCTATAAAAAGGACCTAAGACTCCACCTAATTCATACAAACAAAAATGAGAATGAGACCGTCATGCTGTTGAAGAAAGACTAGGAGTAGACGTCAAAATTGAAAGACGATTAGGAGTCAATTCGAAAGCTTAAAGCAACGACAACTAAATCAAAACAATGCCTACAACAAAGGATAGCATCTCCAAATTCAGAATTCAGAAACCTGAATTGAAGATTCGTCATACGTTGTAAGTTGAGTGCTATTCCGATGTGAATGAATAATTGTGTTTTGATTTACGTAAAATGAGAAATGGAATTGTACTTAATTTGTGGTGACGATAATTCATAATTGTATGTTGCTATGATTCTAATTATGAATAGATTTGGAGATGTTGTGGTATAATGATGTTAGAACCATTGGATATTTGCAAATGTATGATTCATGTTGAAAGTTAACAACTATATGTTTGTGGTAGTTTATTACAACAAAGTTGAGATTCATGCAAGTATATGATTCACTATTATGCCAACATGATTTTAGATCCTTCTATGTATATTTTATGATCATGTTTAGTGTAGTTGGATCCATTTGGGTATTATGATTCATATAAATTTATGTTGAAATAGGAATTATGATTCTAGTGAAAAAAAAGAGACATACTTTTGTATTAGTGACAAAAGTAAGCATCTTTGTGAACCTGTGTGGACTCTATAAATATGACTAGACTACGTTTGGTATTATGCCTAATTGAAAATATGTTTTAGGCCTATGTTGTTATCAAAATCATGTGATAATATATGTGACACATAATTTAAGTTAGGTTCACAATTTAAATGCAAGATTACATGACTAGATTTAAAACCATGATTCATGTTTAGGTATGTTTCATGTCAAGATTATATGCTATTACAATGCAAGTTCACAAGTGCCTAATTTATGTTAATTAGATCGTTATGTTGCAAGTTCATGTGTTCACACACCCCTTTTGATGTTACTTAGAATATATAAACACCATGTTCTAATCAAATTTTAATCAAATTTTATATTCAAATTCAAATTCTATATTCAAATTCGATTCAAATTCTGTGTATTCAAATTCTAATCAAATTTTATATATTCAAATTCTAGTTGAAATTCTCTATATACAAATTCTATTTGAAATTCTCTTTATACAAATTCTATTTGAAATTCTCTTTATTCAATTTGACTTTTATTTAAATAAAATTCGAATTAATCGAATTCAAATCATAAATCCTTACGGAATTAATTTAGCTCAATTTATATTCTGAACATCAGAATAATTTCCATCGTTAATTTCTTTAAACGATTTCCCCATTTCTATTTTTAAATTCACATTTGAATTTAAATATTCAAATTATCAAATGATAATTTTTCACACTACATTTATAAACCTTGTTTATAAATTCAATTCAATTCCCCTGTATTTTCCAATTTACAAACATCGTTGGTAAATTTCAATACTTCCATCTCCTATATATTTATAACATTATTTATAAATTTCAGTACTTGTTTTATCTATTCAAAACAAGTCAATATTTTTAATCCATTCGAAATTCAAATTCTATTTTTAGAAAAATAGAATTTCCCGTTTAAAATCTCAAAATCTCTTTTACAATATTTTTATAGATCAACATTCCAGCCCCAGTGATAATTAAAGAGTCAAATCACCCAATTATCAATCAACATATCATATATGATAATATATGTGGAAACAAACAAATAATAATATTTTTGAGGAATCCAGTTGGATCCCTCCAACCTGTTTTCCTACATCCACAAACGTTAGTCAACATAAATAATACCCATCCTGCTTCGTGGCAGGATATCGCGGTATAAAAGGTCATCCACTATCATAGCGTGGGGTGTATAGGGTAATCATCCGCTAATGGTACCGCGGGCATCCGCTAATGAGACTGCGGGAATATCCAACCACCAATATATATATAATAGCACACCAAGCCTAAATAACTAATATATTTAAGATGCACAAAAATATTAAATGCAAGCAACAAACAATTATTTTTAACTGATAAAAATAATTCTAAATAAAAGGTGAGTGAGATTTACCCACCGAGATTTTATTCGCAATCCATTCCAGTTTCTTTCATGTTAAATCGAACCATCGATTTTTTTAAAGTTCTTGCTAACTCCCCTTCATTTCGCAGCTACTAACCATCGTTACTAATTTATTCCAATTGGACCTCGTATGACAAAAACACACATATATATATATATATATAAATATATATATATATAAACATTCATCCATTTAATTGGTTACTACATTTTAAATTTAACTTGATAAATGCAAATAACTAATGTATGTATTTTAGATTAATTAAAATATATATACCTTACTGATGCCTTTCCTCGTTTGACCCTGGAATACACATAATCCCAACTTTTAACTGTCGAATTTCCCACTTCACTATCTAACTTCTTTCTCAAACACCATGCTGAACACCATGTATTCAACCGTTAGCTCCTCCTCCATAGACCCATCAAACACCATGGACCGAAGCTCGATGGCCCCAGACTCCAGTTCGAATACCCTATCCCCTAGAAACGAGTATCGAACTTTACTGGTGATTTTCCCCTTTCCATTTCTGAATCGCAATCCCTTAAAGGCCTTGGCTTCCATCGCACCACTCCTGACCGACTACCCACCAACGTGAGCTCCTAAATCATCCACCTCGACTGCGAGCTATTTCCCCTAACTCGATTGAACTCCAGAACAGAAATGTGATTTCGCTCAAACCTTCCTCTCTTACTGCGATAACGAGTTGAGCTCCAGGCGCTTCACAGAAACCGTCGCGATTTGATTTTGTACCCCTTCAATCTCGATCTTATCCTACCATCGATGATGTCTTCACGTTGCTCCAATGTCGTCTTTGAATCCGAAATCGAAATCGATTTCAATACTCTTTCTTTTCTTTTACTGAAAGCGGTTTTGAATTTTATTTGGGGTTTTCGATTTTCTAATGCTATTTGAATAGAAAAAGGAGGATTTTGAAGCTTGTGAAGTTCGATTCCGAGAAAGGAAAAATACTCGGCCATTTTAAATTGCTTACAGAAGCACTGCTTTGATTTGTTTTTAGCAAACACTGAAGTGGATGACGCCATTTTATAGAAAGAAAAATACTTAGGCGTTAAGAAATAGGTAGGGTAGCTCAGGTACATATAATTAAATTTTGATTTGATGTTAATTTAATGCGATTTGATTTCTGTTTAATATGATTTGAAATAAAGAGATTTTTTTATTTCTTTTAAACAGATTCTGATTGATTAAAGAGATTTTCAATCTTTTTAAATGGATTCTGATTTGATGTTGATTCGACTTCGATCTTATCCGTTAAAATATCTCAGAGTTCACACACGAACCACTATTTCAACGTACCGACCGACATTTCAGTGTTATAATGTCATTTTGAATTGAACTGTATATATTCTGAAATTTAATTCGAACGCATATATCATATTAAATTAATATACTATAATTTAAATTCAGAACAAATCATTTTGTAGATAATAAATTATTACTATTGTTTTTAATTCAAATAAAATTCATATAAATCATTTTGTGTCCAGTTTAAATTTTGAATAGAATTAAATTTAGATCCTCGTATTATTATAATTATTTCAGATTAAATAATTATACATATATTCAAAATAAAATCATACATCAATTTATATTATCAATCAAAATATTTAAAACCATATTAAATATTTAAGCTAAACTATTTGAAAAATCTGGGTCGTTACATTCTTCCCCGCTTAAAATAATTTCGTCCCCGAAATTGCTAAGGTAAGAAAAATAATATAAACCTATTAACTTTTCAAAACACCTTTATGTTGAAACTCACCTCTTCATATTTCAACAAATTAGCTCTAACCAAAACTTTTGGTTTTCACACATTTAATCTAAATGATTTACACCCAATTCAAATTCCATTCAATCTTATTCAAATTGAATTTCATTGATTTATTTACCTCGATCCATTTAACTTGCTTAAATTAAATTTAAACTTCAGAATTCAAATTCCTGGGTTTTCCTTTCAAATCCTTTTGAAATCACATAAATATATACATATATATTTATTTCCATTTCAAATTCAAAACATTTGAATTTTCAAACCAATTCGTTTTCCTTCAAACAAATTTCCATCTAAAACTTTTCTAAGGTAGCAATTCATCACTTAGGAACTCGAAAATGAACACTGATGATGTCGTGATCATCATCCGAATTATTTTCCAGTCATTGAAGTGAGTTCAGTGCTTTAACAACTTCAAAATCCATTCAGATTATTTTTATTCGAAAATCCCTTTCAAGGCAAAGCTATATTATTTCAATATATTTCAAAAATATTTTTCAAATCTCCCAAGATTTAAATTCTTAATTCTGGTTTGAATTCAATTATAATTCATCACATTTGTATATTTCATTCGTATACAATTTATATTTGGTTATATATAACCATTTCGTTTTTATAATCTCATTTGATTATAATAATAACATCCAACACATCCATATAATATAAGAGTTCTAGAAAATTATTCCTTTCCTATAAAAATAGAATTTTGGGCAAAATTACTTCATTTACCCATTTTAAAACAATATCATGTTCAATCTTCTGTTCAAGTATTTACAAACTCTTATCGACGTCGTGGCGTCCCACGATTCGACCAGAATTCATAAATCACTCAACAGACTAGCCAACACGATATAAAACAATTTTTCTTATATGAATTAACAAATACGGTCTCTCGTATATATACACTCAACTCATTCTAGGGTACTACTGACCCTATCTCTAATGAGCACAATCCCACCAAAGCCTAGGTATTCGCTCAACCTAAGCTCTGATACCAACTGTAATAACCCTCAAATCCGTACCATTCGAGTTGACTAATAACACCACACGTCCAACCCAAATTGCACAGAAATACAAATCATTATTAGAAAGAAGTTAGAGGATGAGAAATAGTAAGAAAGAAATATTAGAATAGAAGAAAACAAAGAAGACAAATCTCACAGCGGAACGAATAAAATATATTATATAACATAACTTTTGAAATACAAATCAGTAACTGTATATACGTACCATCTTCAGAGCACAACAGTTATTCCTGGAACAGTTATAAACACCTGTTTCCAGATACCACATAGTACACAGCGAAAATATGATAGTCTATAGCTAACTGGTGAAGCCTCCTGCTTCCAGTTGAATCTGAAAAATCCCAACAACTTAACTGCCCGTACAAATTTGGGCACCCAAGAGTTTAGGCAAAATGTAACAACCCGCAAATCCGAGATATCAGAGTTGACTACATGCATCATACATCCAACCCAAACATCACGAAAATGCGAATCATTTTTTTAGAAGAAAAAGGTAGAAGAAGAACAGAAATAACAACACAGAATCTCACATCGCAACGGAACAAATATAATATATCATAACTTTTGAAATACAAAATTTCAACTGTATAACATACACTTATCAGAGTATCACTATCAGAGTACAACTTACAACACATCGGAAATAACAATAACTAGATAACGTTGAAGCCTCCTGCTCCATGCTCCTTTAAATAGATCTGTAAAATCCTGAACTACTTGACTGCCCGTACAAATTTAGGCACCCAAGATTTTAGGTAGAACAAAACAAAATAAACTCCGGGTCAGTCATGGGACTGGTATGAGTAAACAGTTTAAAACAGCTCGAACAAGTAAACGATATCTCACAAGACCACGCCTTATAAAGGAACGGGTTTTTCCCTTATGAGAATCCAAAATATCTTTATATCAAAAACCTTTTGATATTATAATAATGCCTATCAACCACAATATAATAATCATCTAGCAGAAACGCTTTCATCTCGCGTTCTACATATATAGTATACAATCAAAACTGCAAGCACGTATTGGGTAATGGATTTCCAAATATGACAAGGTATACCTTCCATTGGTGTATATCTAGAGGAGAATACACCAAGTTCAACAAGAAAATCTTGCAACTCAGCCACGCATGACCGACCACTCATTTCGCTTGAGTGTATCGAATGTATATCACCAACGGTTGGGATCAGCAACCGTTTCCCGAATGGGACAGCATCGAATAGAATAAGGAATTAAATGAATATCTAGATAGGTGATGATACACCCTAATGGAAGCTACCCACATAGCCATGTTGCCTGCCCTATTTTTGTCATTTCCCGGTTGTTGAGGCCAGAGGCTACGATTACTTTCCATTCATTGATAACACGATCACTTTGAATGCCACATTATCAGATCCGTTAATCACTAATTAATCTGCACAAATATTCTGGATATTATGCTAAGGGAATAAATCTGTTGCGATCATATATATTTATACAGACCAACCCTTTCGATCATTGGAAATACTCTGTCAGACACTCGTCCATATACGTTCGTTCTGGGACTGAACGAAACCGAAGGCACTATTCAGTACATCCATCCTAGGAAATCTCTACCTAGGTCTTATACACAACAACCCTTGCACTTTACTCCGTCTTCAATTTTCTTTGGCATATATTATTCACAATGCTTATGCCAATACGGAGTGGTTCTTTGGTTAAGAATCCAACCGGTCTCTCCATATTGACAACGATGGTCAAAAACTTCGATAGTATGTGATTTAACTATCAAATAAAAACAAGTGTTTCGATAGTCGATGATTTAACTATCAAAGAAAACAAGTGTTCATTCAACATATCAAACAAATCACTGGGCTCTTTAATTAATATTTCATTAATTAAATTTCTTCTCCATTTCCTTATCAATATTTGTTAACCAAATATTTTCAATAACCATATTGGCCTTTTACGCTATTTGGAAAACATTTCCGAATATCGCCTTCCTTTATTTTCTTAAACTTAGAAAATATATGATAGTTATAATTGGAAAATATTCCAATTACTTATCTCTTTTCCGATCTCGTTTATTTCTATACTTAGGAAATATTTATTATTCTATTTCCAAGTTTACACTTATTTGGGTTAAAACGGATGTTGTGTAAAACATCGTTACGACAACCCAAATACTATATTCAACTAACTCTTATCCAACATTGATCTTCGAGATTGAAATCTTACTATTTATTTGTTAATAATGAAATCAATCAAGTTGGGGTATAACTACCTCTCAGACCTTGACTGAATAACATTAATAATGTCAAAGCAGATATGACTACTTACTCGAATAATCAATACCATACAACTACTTATTCACTTTTAAACACGTATACACTTTCTCTTTCTATTCTTACGAGATTTTATTCCTAGTCTTCCTTTTTTATTGAACTATTCTATTTTTATGTTCGTTTTCTTATCGACTTCTATATATATTGATATATAGATTCAAGTTATCAAACTTCTTAAAAATATTCTAACTCCTTAAATTTCCGGAAAAATTCGCCATAACCTCCTTTGTACCGGGAGCATCAGGATATTTCAAATAGCCTCTCATGGCCCTCACCAATCCAAAAGAAAAATAAAAAGCCAAGCGGCATGCCGATACGGCGCATAAAATCTCATATATGAATTAAATACGTACCTTTTTATCAAGCATTCTATTTATATACCTTCATACCTTATCCTTACATGTCTCCTGTATTTCTATACCTGTCCAATTTATTTCCAACTTAATCCAATCGTTTTACTCAATTCGTTAATTAACTTGCTAGTTTACTCCTTTTCCTGTTTTACTTTTATATATGAACATAACACGTTCAAATAAAATTCTAACTCGCTTATAAATTCTTTGGATTCGATTTTTAATTTAAGTTTCATATTCGATTTTGAATATGAAATCCACACATCCAATTCACCTTTCAAGGTAAAAATTCATTTCAAAATTTCCATTAACTAGTTGTTAATTAACCGTTTTGCCAATTTCACCCTTTTTATTTGAATACAACTTATTCAAATATATGTTAACTTGTTTATACAATAATCAAATTCCATTCTCGACCTAAGTTTCATATTCGATTTCGAATATAAATTTACTAACACAATTCTCTTATCCAAAGTCAAGTTCGATTCAAAATCCCATTAACTGATTATTCTTCAATTAGTTAACTCTATTCAAAAATTCAAAATATGATTTTTGTCCCAAAAATCATTTCATTTACACAGCTTAAGCTCGTATTTATTTTCCAACTCAAATCTGGATTTTTCAAATGGAAACTCGGATTTTATTTGTTTAAAATCCTTATATTTATTCAAATAAACCCTTATGGTTTTATAAGGGTTCTGGCGCTGCACTTTTAGAAATTTGATTTGACATATCTTAAAATCTATTCGACGAAATCCAGATTTTTCTCTTCTATTAGAAAACTATTATCTAACTGGTCCTGATGGTTCTTGTTTCAAAGAATTCCGACTTAATTTGACTTCTATATACTCAATTGAAGTTCGAATCGCCAATTTATGAACTACTGCATTGCGGCGAGTTTGTTATAATTATATTTATAAATATAAACTTTTAAACCTCGTTTAAAATAAATTCAACTCCATTCTGATATATTTTTAATATATAACAAATCCATTTTTCCAATTCAACATAATATTTCCGATCTTCTAAAATTTGTCGATTTTCCCTAACTCGGAAATAACTTTATTTAAACTTCGATCTTCTATATTCAAATTCCATTTCAATACCAATTGAATTTCCTATATTCAAATTCCATTTTCAATCTCCATTTGAATTTCTATATTCAAATCTATTTTCAAACTTCATTTGAATTTCTACATTCAAATCTATTTTCAATTCTATTTGAATCCTATATTCAAGTTCAATTTTAACTCTATTTGAATCCTATATTCAAATTCAATTTTAACTCTATTTGAATCCTATATTAAACAAGTCTTGATTTCCAATTCAGTTGAAATCAATAATTTCTACTTTGGAAAAATAACTTTCCCTTTTCAACTTCACACTTGTGTTTTTATTTCTGAATATCCCAATGATAATTCTTTTCACTTCATTTATAAACTTCTTTTATAAATGAATTACTTGTTTTTATTTCATTAAAACCAGTTAATATTTTTATCCCATTCTAAAATTTCAAATTCTATTTTAAAAATAGAATTTTCCTTTTTAACTCTAGAAATTTCCTTTTTCGATATTTTTAAAATATCAACATTTAAGCCCAGTGATATTTAAACACCACACAACCAATTATTTATTTCAGGTTTTCGAACACATCATATATGACAGTATATGTGCAAACAAATAAACAAACAAATAATATATTTTTGAGGAATCCAGTCGGATCCCTCCAACCTGTTTTCCTGCATCCACAGACGTTAGTCAACATAGTAATACCCATCCTGCTTCGAGGCAGGATATCGCAGTATGAAGGTCATCCGCTAATATATTTTTGGGGCGCATAGGGAAATCATCCGCTAATGGTACCGCGGGCATCCGCTAATGAGCTTGCTGGAATCAATCCAACCATCAACCCAATATATATATATATAATAGTCAACCCTAAATAACTAATATATATTTAAACAAACCAGAAAGCATCAACAAGTAACAAACACTTATTTTTAACAAATAAAAATAATTCTAAACTAGAGGTGAGTGAGGTTTACTCACCTTATTTTAATTGCGATCCATTTTCTATTTCTCTATTTTAACAGGCTTTGGAAAAATATTGAATCGACTTGAACCCGTACTTTTTCCTCCAGGTACAAATCTCATTTGTCCAACTCCGTGATTTTTGGACCTCACATGAATTCATTTATGATTTATATAAGCTTGATATAATTTTAAACTAATTAAAATTTAAATAAGGAGAACATTAACTAAACAGATTTTTAAATTACCTTAATCTACTGTGATTATCTTCTTCCTTTTTCTTTACAATGCACAAAATTTACTCCTTTCAGCTCCCTGTCCGAATACTTCGGCTCATTCCCTTCTTCAGACATTCGAACCTACCTAAAGTCATTAACCGAACACCCATTCTAATGTTTCCTCTTCCACATTATCATCCGCCAAAAACTAAGTAATCGAACCCCAATACGAAATCGAACGAGATATAGGAAGTACAGAACAAAGACTGGCTTACCACCCATCGCGAGTACCTCCATTCATTATAAGACCGACCACCCCGTCGCCCAGATCCGGAACTGTGACAAGTTAGATCGAAGACCCCCAAATCGACAGTTCGAGACTCAGAAACCATCGCACCCTCTAACTCCACCATTTTTGCTAATGTCGCGGTCCCCCAATCAACATCGAGTATTACCCTTCTGACAGCCTTCACCTTCGACTGCTCGACAACCTCCCACGACGAGGCGCGCTCATCCACTGCGTCGCAAATACCACCTCGCGGTGAAGCCTGCAATTTAATTTCGAGAGCAGAAGGGCTACGGCCATTTATTTGTTTTCGGTTTACTGTAGCTTTTGCGATTTTTATTTCTATGAAGAATGAAATGGCCAACAAGGAAGGGGACGCGATTTTATAGAGGAAGGGATGGAAAAGAAAGGGCCACGGTATATGTTGAGTTGGAAGAAGGCATGCCACTTAATTTTATTTATTTTAGTTTTAAATTTACTGATGTGATTAAATTATCCCACGGTTTCCGAACTCCTTTCTGAACCCAGCAACTGACATTTCTAGGGTAAATCCGCTATTCTGAACACACTGGGACAGGTATCGAAGCTCAATTCGATCATCTTGAGACAATATTAATTTAAATCAACATAAATTTAAATTTTAAACCATTAAATTCTTCGATAATAAATTAATATTATTATTCGAATTCAAACAGAAGTTTGAACTGTATTAAATTCAGTTTTAAATCTTGAACTGAATTATATTTTCGCATAACGATGATTTAATATATTCGATATTAAATCGAAATTGATTATTAAATTAATAACTTAATATAAATATTCATTTATATTATCAACTAGATATTTAAATCCATATTAAATATTTAAAATTAACTCGATAGAAATCTGGGACATTACATTCTTCCCCCACTTAAAAGAATTTCGTCGTCGAAATTAGTAAGGTAGAAAAATAGTAGGAAACCATTACTTTTCAAACTCCACTTATGCTGATACTCAACTCTTTATATTTCAACAAATTTTAGTTCAACCAAAACTTTTTGTTTTCATTCATTCACATTCAATTGATTTTAATCAATTTATTCACTTCGATCTATTTAACTTGATTTAGTTAAATTTAAATTCCAGAATTCAAATCCCCAAAGTTTTATTTCAAATCCTTTTGAAATCCTATAAATATAGACATATATTTATTTTCAATTCAAAACATTTGAATTTTTAACAAACTTGTTTTCGTCAAAAACTTTTCTAAGGTAGCAATTCGTCACTTAGAAACTCGAAATGAACACTGATGATGTTGCAGTCATCATCAGAAATATTTTCCAGCCACTGAAGCGAGTTCTGTGCTTTACCACTTCCAAAATCCATCTAAAATGATTTTTATTTAAATCCTTTCAAAGCAAAGCTATATTATTTTAATATACTCTCAGAAAATATCTTCCAACTTCCCAGGATTTAAATTCTAAATTCTGGTCTGAATTTAATTCTAATTCATCTCATTTGTATATACTTCATTCATATACAATTTATATTTGGTTATATATAACCATTTCAAATTTTATAATCTCATTGGATTATAATATCAACAACCAACACATCCATATATTAATAATTTCAGAAAATCATTCCTTCTATATCAAAATAGAATTTTCGAGTAAATTTATTTCATTTACCCACTTAAAAACAATATGGTGTTAAATCTTCTGTTCAAGTATTTACAAACTCTTTTCGACTTCGTGGCGTCCCACGATTCGATCAGAATTCATAAACCACTCAACAGACTAGCCAACACAATATAAAACAAATTTTATATCAATTAACAAATACGCTCTCTCGTATATATACACTCAACTCATTCTAGGGTACTACTGACCCTATCTCTAATGAGCACAATTTCACCACAGCCTAGGTATTCGTTCAACCTAAGCTCTAATACCAACTATAACAACCCGCAAATCCGAGATATCAGAGTTGACTACATACATCATACATCCAACCCAAATATCACGAAAATTCGAATAATTTTTTTTTTGAAGAAAAAGGTAGAAGAAGAACAGAAATAACAACACAAAATCTCACATCGCAGCGGAACAAATATAATATATCATAACTTTTGAAATACAAAATTTCAACTGTATAACATACACTTATCAGAGTATCACTATCAGAGTACAACTTACAACGCAGCGGAAATAACAATAACTAGATAATGCTGAAGCCTCCTGCTCCAAGATCCTTTAAATAGATCTGTAAAATCCTGAACTACTTGACTGCCCGTACAAATTTAGGAACCCAAGAGTTTAGGTAGAACAAAACAAAATAAACTCCGGGTCAGTCATGGGACTGGTATGAGTAAACAGTTTAAAACATCTCGAACAAGTAAACGATATATCATAAGACCACGCCGTATAACGGAACAGGTTTTTCCCTTATGAGAATCCAAAATATCTTTATATCAAAAACCTTTTGATATTATAATAATGCCTATCAACCACAATATAATAATCATCTAGCAGAAACGCTTTCATCTCACGTTTTACATATATAGTATATAATCAAAACTGCAAGCACGTATTGGGTAATGGATTTCCAACTATGACAAGGTATGGAACCACCTTCCGCTGGTGTAACTCTAGAGGAGAATACACCGAGTTCAACAAGAACATCTTGTAACTCAGCCACGCATGACCGACCACTCATTTCGCTTGAGTGTATCGAATGTATATCACCGATGGTTGGGATCAGCAACCTTTTCCCGAATTGGACAACATTGAATAGAACAAGGAATTAAATGAATCTCTAGAGAGGTGATGATACAACCTAAAGGAAGTTACCCACATAGCCGTGCTGCCTGCCCGATTTTTGTCATTTCCCGGTTGTTGAGGCCAGAGGCTACGATTACTTTCCATTCATTGATAACACGATTACTTTGAATGCCACATTATCAGATCCGTTAATCACTAATTAATCTGCGCAAATATTCTAGATATTATGCTAATGGAATAAATCCGTTGCAACCATATATATTTATACAGACCAACCCTTTTGATCATTGGAAATACTCTGTCAGACACTCGTCCATATACGTTCGTTCTGGGACTGAATGAAACCGAAGGCACTATTCAGTACATCCATACTAGGCAGTCTCTACCTAGGACTTATACAACAGCCCTCGCACTTTACTCCGCCTTCAATTTTCTTTGGCGTATATGATTCGCAACGCTTATGCCAATACGGAGTGGTTCTTTGGATAAGAATCCAATCGGTCTCTCCATATTGACAACGATGGTCAAAAACTTCGATAGTTTGTGATTCAACTATCGAATAAAAACAAGTGTTTCGATAGTCGATGATTTAACTATCAAAGAAAATAAGTGTTCATTCAACATATCAAACAAATCACTGGGCTCTTTAATTAATATTTCATTAATTAAATCTCTTCTCCATTTCCTTATCAATATTTGTTAACCAAATATTTTCAATAACCATATTGGCCTTTTACGCTATTTGGAAAACATTTCCGAATATCGTCTTCCTTTATTTTCTTAAACTTAGAAAATATATGCAAGTTATAATTGGAAAATATTCCAATTACTTATCTCTTTTCCGATCTTGTTTATTTCTATACTTAGGAAATATTTATTATTCTATTTCCATGTTTACACTTATTTGGGTTAATACGGATGTTGTGTAAAACATCGTTACGACAACCCAAATACTATATTCAACTAACTTTTATCCAACATTGATCTTCGAGCCTGAAATCTTACTATTTATTTGTTAATAATGAAATCAATCAAGTTGAGGTATAACTACCTCTTAGACCTTGACTTAATAACATTTATAACGTCAAAACAGATATGACTACTTACTCGAATAATCAATACCATACAACTACTTATTCACTTTTAAACACGTATACACTTTCTCTTTATATTCTTACAAGATTTTATTCCTAGTCTTCCTTTTTTATTATACTATTCTATTTTTAAGTTCATTTTCTTATCGACTTCTATATATATTGATATACAGATTCTAGTTATCAAACATCTTAAAAATATTCTAACTCCTTAAATTTCCGGAAAAATTCGCCATAACCACTTTTGCACCGGGAGCAACAGGATATTTCAAGTAGCCTTCCATGGCCCTCACCAATCCAAAAGAAAAAGAAAAAACCAAGCGGCTTGCCGACACGGCGCATAAAATCTCGTATATGAATTAAATACGTACCTTTTTGTCAAGAATTCTATTTATATACCTTCATACCTTATCCATACCTGTCTCCTGTATATCTGTACCTGTCCAATTTATTTCCAACTTAATCCAATCGTTTTACTCAGTTCGTTAATTAACTTGCTAGTTTACTCCTTTTCCTGTTTTACTTTTATATGTGAACATAACATGTTCAAATAAAATTCTAACTCGCTTATAAATTCTTTGGATTCGATTTTTAATTTAAGTTTCATATTCGATTCTGAATATGAAATCCACACATCCAATTCACCTTTCAAGGTTCAACTTCAATTCAAAATTTCCATTAACTAGTTGCTAATTAACCGTTTTGCCTATTTCACCCTTTTTATTTGAATTTAACTTGTTCAAATATATGTTAACTTGTTTATACACTAATCAAATTCCATTCTCGACCTAAGTTTCATATTTGATTCCGAATATAAATTTACTAACCCAATTCTCTTATCCAAAGTCAAGTTCGATTCAAAATCCCATTAACTGATTATTCTTCAATTAGTTAACTCTATTCAAAAATTCAAAATATGATTTTTGTCCCAAAAATCATTTCATTTACATAGCTTGAGCTCGTATTTATTTCCCAACTCAAATCTAGATTTTTCAAATGGAAACTCAGATTTTATTTGTTTAAAATCCTTATATTTATTTAAACAAACCCTTATGGTTTTATAAGGGTTCTGGCACTGCACTTTTAGATTGATTTTGATATGTCTCAAAATCTATTCGATGAAATCCAGATTTTTCTCTTCTATTAGAAAACTATTATCTAACTGGTCCTGACAGTTCTTGTTTCAAAGAATTCCGACTTAATTTGACTTCTATATACTCAATTGAAGTACGAATTGCCAATTTACGAACTGCCGCGCTACGGCGAGTTTGTTTTAATTATATTTATAAATATAAACTTTTAAGCCTTGTTTAAAATAAATTCAACTCCATTTTAATATATTTTTAATATATATCAAATCCATTATTCCAATTTAATATAATATTTCCGATCTTCTAAGATTTGTCGATTTTCCCTAACTCGGAAATTAATTTATTTAAACTTCGATCTTCTATATTCAAATTCCATTTCAATACCAATTGAATTTCCTATATTCAAATTCCATTTTCAATCTCCATTTGAATTTCTATATTCAAATCTATTTTCAAACTTCATTTGAATTTCTATATTCAAATCTATTTTCAATTCTATTTGAATCCTATATTCAAATTCAATTTTAACTCTATTTGAATCCTATATTCAAATTCAATTTTAACTCTATTTGAATCCTATATTAAACAAGTCTTGATTTCCAATTCAGTTGAAATCAATAATTTCTACTTTAGAAAAATAACTTTCCCTTTTCAACTTCACACTTGTGTTTTTATTACCGAATTACCCAATGATAATTCTTTTCACTTCATTTATAAACTTCGATTATAAATGAATTACTTGTTTTTATTTTATTAAAACAAGTTAATATTTTTATTCCATTCTAAAATTTCAAATTCTTTTTTAAAAATAGAATTTTCCTTTTTAACTCTGGAAATTTCCTTTTTTGATATTTTTAAAACATCAACATTTAAGCCCAGTGATATTTAAACACCACACAACCAATTATTTATTTCAGGTTTTCGAACACATCATATATGACAGTATATGTGCAAACAAATAAACAAACGGATAATATATTTTTGAGGAATCCAGTCGGATTCCTCCAACTTGTTTTCCTGCATCCACAGACGTTAGTCAACATAGTAATACCCATCCTGCTTCGAGGCAGGATATCGCGGTATGAAGGTTATCCACTAATATATTTGTGGGGAACATAGGGAAATCATTCGCTAATGGTACCGCGGGCATCCGCTAATGAGACTGCGGGAATCAATCCAACCATCAACCCAATATATATATATATATATATATAATAGTCAACCCTAAATAATTAATATATATTGAAACAAACCAGAAAGCATCAACAAGCAACAAACAATTATTTTTAACAAATAAAAATAATTCTAAACAAGAGGTGAGTGAGGTTTACTCACCTTATTTTAATTGTGATCCATTTTCTATTTCTCTATTTAACCCGGCTTCGGAAAAATATTAAATCGACTTGAACCCGTACTTTTTCCTCCAGGTACAAATCTCATTTGTCCAACTCCGTGATTTTTGGACCTCTCACGAATTCATTTATGATTTATATAAGTTTGATATAATTTTAAACTAATTAAAATTTAAATAAGGAGAACACTAACTAAACAGATTTTTAAATTAGCTTAATCTATTGTGATCATCTTCTTCCTTTTTCTTTACAATGCACATAATTTACACCTTTTAGCTCCCTGTCTGAATACTTTGGCTCATTCTCTTCTTCAGACATTCGAACCTACCTACAGTCATTAACCGAACACCCATCCCTACTGTTTCCTCTTCCACACTATCATCTGCCAAAAACTAAGTAATCGAACCCCAATACGAAATCGAACGAGATACAGGAAGTACAGAACAAAGACTGGCTTACCACCCATCGCGATGAACCCTTAATCGCGAGTACCTCCATTCATTGTCAGACCAACCTCCCCGTCGTCCAGATTCGGAACTGTGAAAAGTTAGATCGAAGACCCCCAAATCGACAGTTCGAGACTCAGAAACCATCGCACCCTCTAACTCCACCATTTTTGCTACTGTCGCGGTCCCCCAATCAACATCAAGTATTACCCTTCTGACCGCCTTCACCTTTTACTGCTCGACAACCTCCCTCGACAATGCGTGCTCATCCCCTGCGTCGCAAATACCACCTCGTGGTGAAGCCTGCAATTTGATTTCGAGAGCAGAAGGGCTAAGATCATTTATTTGTTTTTGGTTTACTGAAGCTTTTGCGATTTTTATTTCTGTGAAGAATGAAATGGCCAAAAAGGAAGGTGACGCGATTTTATAGAGGAAGGGATGGAAAAGAAAGGGCCACGGTATATGTTGAGTTGGAAGAAGGCATGCCACTTAATTTTATTTATTTTAGTTTTAAATTTACTGTAATAACCCGAAAAATGTGAACCAATTTAAAATTTTTAAATTTGGTTATTACCAAAGAATTTGAATAACTGAAATAACATATTTCAATAAAATAAAGAATTGGGTATAGTAAGGCAGTTTGAAATTTTGAATACAAACTTTGTCTGACTGTACCGGGTGGAAAATATAACGGATTTTAGCGAAACTGAAAATATTTAAATCTGTTTATGAATACCTTTCTAACGAATCTGAAAAATTGAAGTTTCATAACGGGAATCAAAAGTTATGGCCAAATGAATTTTTAGAAAGGTCATTATATAGCATATATAGCCCTTGAAAATTGATATTTTGCATACGACTTCGGAATTCGACGAAACCACTTTTGTTGGGTCCGGGATGTCAAACTATTGCTAGGTTTCAAATTTCATAATTTTTGAAGCTAGTATGTGAGCGGGGAAAAAGAAATTGTGATTGGTCAATTTCTGTTAAAATGGGTCGACCTAAAAATGGTCGTTTTTCAAACGAGCTCAGAATTTGACGAAACTGGTTTTGCTAGGACCGTATCGTCAAAACAAAGCTAGATTTATTTTTCTGGAATTTTTCGATTCAGTTTGTGGCCCTGGCAAATTGAAATGTACGTTCAAATTAAATATTAAATGTTTTATATTTTAATTTGAAAAATAACTGACTGTAACAGTCGAATTGGCCAACGAAACATATCCCATTGTGTCCGGAATGGGGGTATTTAGCTAGGACCGACAGTCGTTGGGTTTGATTTCGAGTTCGTTTGTAAAAACACTATTTAAAATCTCCTATAAAGTCTCGACCAATAGGATTTTTTTCTTTAAAAAAAAACTACGAAACCCTAGCCGCCTTTCTTCCTCTGGACGATCCACATAGCTCGAGACTTCCCCTTCATTTTCCAGCCGCCACCGCCACCTATAGGCCGCGCCACCACCGCAGTCTGACAGCCCTTCCTCCCCTCTTCACATCCGACCAAACGCCGCCCTCCACCATCGCCTGTATCGCCTGAACCATCCCCACAAAGTCACCGCCTTTCCGACGTCGCACCGCCTTCCTCCGACCACCGAAGGAGACCGCACCACCACCGATAGAGAGCTGGTTCGTAGCTCTTCCACGTCGCAGGACCTGATCGGAGCAACAAGGTGCGGTTTGATTTTAAAATTTAAACCTAGTTTTGAAGGTTTAAAAACCTTTCTGCTTCGACATTCTAAAATGAAAATAACACTATAAAGCATTGCAAAACTTTGAAAAATAATATCTTTTTCGTTCTTTAAAGAAATTTGATAAAACAGGGGACACCGTGACCGCAAGGAGGCTCTCTACCATCTAGAAGATGCCGCGGATTTTTCTGATCTTCCTACGATTTTTAGCACTGCAATAACCAATGTGAGGAATCTAAACTGAATTGTGTGAATGGAATTGCGTTGTATAAATTATATAAGCGAAGTGTAAATTATATACGCATTGTATACCTCATGTACTTGTGTTGTATAAGTTATATTAGCGATGTATAAATTATACAAGCGTTGAATGAAACATATATGCTTTGAATTGTGATGAATTGCAAGTGAATTATAATATAATATATATATATATATATACACTCCCCTCGTCCACAGACCATGGACGATATTTATTGCTTGTGGTTGACGTGATATTATATGGTATGACGAATGGTTGGAAATAATTGTTTGTGGTTGATATTGTGGTTGAAAGTTACCTTTGTGGTTGAAAAATACCTTTGTGGTTAAAAAATACCCTCTTGTGGTTGAAACAAATTAGAATAGGATTTTGGAATTGAATATAAAACATGCCGCCTGCGTGCGAACTAGATGCATGATTCCCATTGTCAAAAACCGCGAGGTTTTAAGGTATAGCGAGGAGCCGTACTAGGGACGGTCCCGGTTTTAACTACCCTGTCGTTATGCTGCCGAAATTTTCTGATATATACATGTGTTAGATTAATTTTCATTCGTTGAAATAAATTACATATGTTGAAAAAAATATTCAAGTGTTGAGTTGCAATTCATTCGTTGAGTTGAAATTCATGTGTTGAATATTATTTGAATTTAAACAAATAGTTTTAGAGATAAAAATCACATTTTTATATATATACAAACTATATAGAATATTCATGTGTTGAATTGAAATTCGTTCGTCGAGTTGAAATTCATGTGTTGAATGTTATCGTATTTTAAAATAAAATGAATAGACAATAAAAACTACATTTTTATTCTGAATATGAAGTGTTAAAAACATTCACGTGTTGGGAAAATATTTTTGATGATAAAAATATTTCTTTTATCATGTATACGCTTTGATAAAAATACACACGTGTTGAAATAAATAATAGTTTGCTAGAAATATTATTATTAGCTTTGTTCTGCATATATATACATGTGCTGAACAGGAAAAATGGATTAGCTGTAGAGTAAAGAAATTATTTGCGTGCCCGACAAATAGGTAAACCTTGATGAGTTGGCTGCGCAATTTTATTTTTATATCAACTCCTATGAATCCCATTGGATGCGGAGTGCTGGTTATTCTGTGTGAAATAATAAATATCGCCATAGGATAGTAACAATTAATTTTGAACTACACTCCCGCATACTTCTTGACGATAGGCATACTTCATCATATTCCACATAAGCAATTGGAGTTTGTGTGACGAGGTGGAAGATTTACCATATGAGCAAGAGGCTTGTATGGCGATGACTATATACTACAGGTTGAACTGATGACTGATATGGACTATATAAAATATAACGATAAATTGCCAGATTAACAAAAACCCCACACGGGTCTGGAGTTGACAATAATCACGTCTCTCTAGTTATTAGATACGGCACATGGACTATTTATTTCCACACGGAAACGGGGTGATGAGAATTTATTCTCTGGAGTGATTATCTATACATGCTCCCCCGTAAACACCAGAATATATCACTATAAATATGTGGATGCTTTTTAGCATTTATTGGGTACCTAACACGGCCCAATAAATTTCCAAACCCCTCCCCGTACAAAGGCGGTTATGGTGAAATTTTTCGAAATATTAAGGCGTTAGTGAAATATTTGAAGTGAAAACGAAGTTGAAAATATAGAATGAACTATACTTGAAATTATAGAATGAACTATATTTATATATATAAATATAAATATAAATGTAATTAAGAGGAATCGAAGCCGTGCAGTTCGTGTTGCGGAATCGTAATTTGAAACGATTAGCACGAGAAATCCGACCATCGGATTTTCCCGAAACCGCAACCGCTGGGTTCGCCTTGGAAATATCTTCCCAACGGCACCAACCTTGTAAAAATCCAACGGTTGGATTGTCCGGAATGTTTAATTCAAATCTGAAGAAAAACAGCGCCAGAATCGTTTATATTTATATATAAATATAATTAAATTAAATCGAATAACGACGCTGTAGTTCGAATTTTGAAACCGTAACTTCAAACGACTAGTGCGGAAGATCCGACCGTCTGATTTTCACGAAACTGGAACCGTTGGGTTCGCTTTGGGAATATCTTCCCACTGATATAGACTTTGTAGAAATCCAACGGTTAGATTTCCCGATATGTGTAAAACAAATTAGGGGGAAAACAGCGCCAGTGCCACGGCACGACCTGAAACGTCGTTTAATTAAATATGGCCATTTTTAAACAAATAAAAATGGCGAAAAATCGTTATAAAATATTGTAAGCAACATAGATTGCAAATAAACCAATTGGGCTTGAATTGTTTGATATTTGATGGTTGTATGTGCTTGACACGAAAATAACACTAAAGAACTGAAAGATGGATGTCGAATAATATAACCATGGAAAGAATCGATTTAAATTCTAATTACGTGAATTATTTGAAAAGGCCGAGCTAACCCTCATTTCAAATAATTTATCGAGCAATTCGAGTTGGAAAATGCAAAGACGATTCAAGACCGACGATCTTCGTATCGGTTGGATGGGCGCTGCTGAGGTTCCTGACCGGAGTAGCTACCGTGAAGGAACGGAAGTAGTATCCGTCTGAACGTATGTGTTGATTGGACGGATATACGAGAAATTTGAGGCCTCCGGTTTCGTTCAACCCAGAACGGACTTGTAAATGGACTGTGTGTCTGACATTGGACTTTGTTCTATACTGATTGATCTCTATTAAATATATATCTGTTTGACGGCGGAGAATTATTCTTTTGCTTAACGCCCTTCTCTGAGACGTACGAGCTCAGAGGTTATATATAGATGGAAATCAATCTTATGGAGTGGACTGCCTATGTGGCATGCCAAGATGCTGTGATCAAGGCTTCTGTTGTAAAGCAAAGTCTTGTGGATGATGATCAAAGCACGGTCTACGTGGCCTGGCTTTGTGTATAGCGTGGATTCGCGAGCCTCACACCTCGGTATGAGTTAAAAACGGGATACAGACTGCAGGGAGAACACGACGTTTCTTTCTAGCTATGGTGGTGTCAGTGACTTACTAGCCCTGACATTTATATCTATTTTTCACCTATGTGGTTGTTGGAATGCGAGGCGCCTCGATTATAGGTATGTAAGGACCGGGAAACGTGTGTTCAGGAATACTAATCCTCAAACATAAGAGAGGACCGGCCCTGAAGATCCAGGGTTACCCAGAGTGTGTAGTCCTGAGGCATTTGCTAGAATGTCTCAAGGCGGAGAGGAGCTTGCCCCTTGCCTCGACTCATGACGAAAATCCAATTTCCAATACGAAATGACGGACTTGATTGTAGAACTAGTATGGCGACATTGTGGTATGGGGCACTTATGCCTTCTATGATTGATATTTATGGTGCTATTCGTTTTTGAAACTTATATGCACTAGTAATAATATCAAATGATTTTGCTTTATACGTATCAAGCATATTTGGCCATTATAAGGTAAAACTCTATCCTCCGGCTTGCGTTGCATTGTATGATGGGACCTGAGTCTAATAATGGCTTCATTCTTTTTAAAAGCATTGCGTTGTTTTAAAAGAATTTACTTCGTTTTAAAAGCACTAGAAATCATTGGGGTAAACCTGTTCCGCGAAAGTGGCGTGGTCCTATGATTTGCTTATTATTGATGTTTAAACTGTTAAATAGATTCCTCATACCAGTCCCCATGACTGACTCGTTGTTTGTTTCACTTTGCAAACGCGGGTGCCCTTATTTCCACACGGGTAGCCTAGTTCACAGGTGATAGGTTGTTTTTGGCTCTGCACTGTTGCATAGAGTGCATTTTGGCTCATGGCGAGGCTGACTTCACAGAGATGACTTTGAGGCTGACTTCACAGAGATGACTTTGACATTTTCCGCCATTATTGTACTTATATTTTGATTCCGCCACTGGCGATGCAGACTGATTTGCTTTCAGTACTTATTATCGTATGTATATGTACCGCCTTCAGCGATGTAGACTGATACCCTTATTATGTCTCATTGCATGTATGTATTCCGCCTCTGGCGATGATGACTGATCACTTCCCTTTTATTTACTAAGTTATATCCTACGCTGTACTATTCTGATGTTGTTACATGTTGTGATTCCGCTGTCATATTCATGTAAATTATTCTATTTATTGTTTCTGCTATTATTTGTACTCTGCTATGATGATTAATGTGTTATATTCCAATGATTATCCTTAATACCGCCCCTCGGATTTTGGGATCGTCACAGTTGGTATCAGAGCTTTGGTTAACCTTAGTTCCGGGATATAACACATTAAACACCTCGTCAGAATAGAATCAGTAGTGTTTTAAGGCGAGCAACTCATTAGAGATAGGATTAGCAATGTCCTAGAATGAGCTAAGCA
Source organism: Allium sativum (assembly GCA_030737875.1). Lineage (NCBI taxonomy): Eukaryota > Viridiplantae > Streptophyta > Magnoliopsida > Asparagales > Amaryllidaceae > Allium > Allium sativum. The sequence continues at coordinate 433,890,793 of CM060910.1, forward strand.
GATTAGAAAAACAATTTGATCAGTACATCATTACCTTTCCTTATGTTCCCCGCTTTATCATATATGAAAATTATCAAATCTGTGAGCTTGACTCTTTTCTAGCTTATACAGTACTCTCTTTGATGGCTACACGAGCAGCAGCAGCTAGAGCAGGGCGTGGAGGCCGAGCAGGAGTAGCAGGAGGATGGGGGAATATCCCCGTAGTTGAGGGAGGCCCTATTGTTCAGCCACCAGCACCCGAGGACTTCGAGCTAGACAGAGTAGCGAAGAGGTATAGGAACCTTGGGGGAAAACCCTTTTCTGGCACTGGTACAGTGACAGAGGCTATAGCTTGGTTGAAGACCTGTGAAAAGATCTTTGAAGGAATGGGATTGGGGACCAACAACAAAGCAAGACTAGGTATTTGGCTCCTACAAGAGGAAGCAAAGCTGTGGTGGGACGCCATCACCTCAGAAGATGCAGCAGGTACTGTCAGAACTTGGGAGCAATTCAAAACCATGTTCAATGAGAAGTTTGTACCTGAACAGACCTTAGAGAGGATGCGAGAGCAGTTTGCTAATCTCCAGCAAGGAGATCTCTCTATCCAGGATTACCTCAATAAATTCACCCAGTTGTCGCGCTACGCCCCAGAGCTTATTATGATTAACAAAGCAAAGAACAAGAGATTTATATTTAGGCTAAAGCACAAGTACCATGACAGAGCCATGAGCAACATCAAACTTTCCTTCTCAGAATTGGTAGAAATGGCTTGCAATTATGAAGATATGGATGAAAGGCACGCCAGCCAAGACCGCGCCAAAAGCCAAGCTGGAAATAAGCACAAGGCTTCAGCAGACCAGCCCGAGTCTAGCATTACAGCGGCCGCTACACAGAAACCTGGAAAGATACCAAAGGGAAATTGCTACAACTGCGGGAAGCCAGGACATTTTTCTAATGTGTGCAAAGCCCCGAGGAAACCAAAGGCGAATCCAGACTCAACCGAATGCTACAACTGCCATAAGAAAGGGCACTATAGCAGGAACTGTCCTCTGAAGCAGAATGCACAAGTGGCTCATGTGTATGACGGGAAGACCCCGCCAGTTATCACCGATGGATCAGGTAAACCCGAAGTCTTGGGAGGTACCCTTACCATTAAAAATATTCCTGTTTCTGTACTTTTTGATACTGGTGCATCACGTAGCTTCATTTATAGTAACGTTGTGCACAAGTTAAAATTGAATCCAAGGAAGCTTAAAGAACCAATTAAAGTTGTAAATCCGATAGGAGGGTCTACTATTCTCGTCTCATATTGTAATGTACCCGCCTCATATTCTTGTTATTGATTTCCTTTTAAAGTGATCGTCATGGACCTTTCCGAGTTTGATATTATTCTGGGACTTGATTGGTTGACGAAATATAAGGCCGAAGTTAGATGTGCAGAACGAATCGTTAAAGTTAAAACAAAACTTGGGCATATCACTATACCATGCCATGGCTCAGAAATTAATAGAACAGAATTTTGGTCTTCTTTAGAAGTTACTCCCCCTTCATTAGAAAAGATACCGGTCGTTAAAAACTATGCGGATGTGTTTGAAGAAGTAGAAAACTTACCGCCGCAAAGAGAAATTGAATTCAGGATAGATCTAATTCCTAATGCCCGACCAGTAGTGCATCCAATTAGAAGAATGGCCCCGAAAGAAAAAGAAAAGTTAGGTAGTCAAACCCGAGAATTGCTTTGGAAAGGTCTGATCAGACCGAGCTTTTCAGCTTGGGGAGCAGCTGTAGTATTTGTCCCGAAATCAGACGGTACTCTAAGACTTTGTGTCGATTACCGAGATCTCAATAAACAGACACTGAAGAACAAATATCCCTTGCCACGTATAGACGATCTGTTAGATCAATTAAATGGAGCGATAGTATTCTCCAGAATGGACCTAGCTACAGGTTTCCACCAATTACGTATAGCCGAAGACTGTGTTCCTTTGACAGCCTTCAGGGGTCCCAATTTATTCTACGAATGGTTAGTAATGCCGTTCGGCTTGTGTAACGCTCCGGCATACTTCGTCGATCTTATGAACAGAGTGTTCCGTGGTGTATTGAATAAATTTGTTCTAGTCTTCATCGATGACATTTTAATCTACTCCAAGTCGGAAGACGAACATGCAAAGCATTTAGAACAAGTGTTGAAAATTCTAAGGAGAAATGTCTTGAAAGCTAAATTTTCCAAGTGTGTCTTTTGGCAGGATGAAGTTAAGTTCCTAGGCCATGTCGTATCAAAAGAAGGAATTGTTGTAGATCCAAGAAAAATTACAGCGATTCAGAACTGGAAACAACCTACTGCTCCCACTGAAGTTCGAAGTTTCCTAGGATTGGCTAGTTACTATCGGAAATTCGTTCAGGATTTTTCAAAGATATCTGGTGTATTGACAAAGCTTACAAAAAAGCATGAGAAATTCAAATGGACTCCCGAATGTGAAGAAGCTTTCCAGGAGCTGAAACTGAAGTTGACAACCGCTCCAGTATTAACAATTATAGAAGGCAACCAAGACTTGACTGTATGGACAGACGCTTCTATTAGAGGGCTAGGCGCAGTACTAATGCAAAAAGGCCAAGTGGTCGCTTATGCCAGCCGTCAGCTGAAGCCGCATGAAAGAAACTATGCAACTCATGATCTTGAGTTATTAGCTATCGTGTTTGCTTTAAGAATCTGGAGGCATTATTTACTGGGCGAGAAGTTCGAACTATTAACGGATCATCAATCCTTGAAATATCTATTCACTCAGAAAGATCTAAACTTGAGACAACAGCGTTGGTTAGAATTCCTTGCAGCATATGATTTTGAAATTCTATACACTCCAGGGAAAGCCAATGTTATAGCAGATGCGCTTAGCAGAAAGAATGAAATCATTGCCAGTTTTACCATTACGTTTTCTTTAATTGACAGGATCTCGACCCTTCAAAAAGAGGATAATTTTGTAAAGGATATGATCAAAAGAATCAATGACGGCATAGACTCCAGCTTCCAAGTGGATAGTGAGGGGGTTCTGAGATTAATAGGAAGAATTTTTGTTCCCGACATCTCCGAGCTAAAGAGAGAAATACTTGATGAGTGCCACAAGTCCAAATTAAGTATCCATCCCGGTGTGAGCAAAATTTATAACGATATCAAACGCACCTTTTGGTGGAAGGCAATGAAAAGAGATATTTCATTATATGTTAGTAGATGCCCCACTTGTCAGCTAGTTAAGAGCGATCAGCAGAAATTAGCTGGACTATTACAACCATTAGAAATTCCAGGATGGAAGTGGGAGCAAAATTCGATGGACTTCATTGATGGCTTGCCTTGAACTAAGAAAGGAAACGACAGTATATGGGTAATCGTAGATCGCTTCACGAAGACTGCCCATTTCGTACCTGTCCGATCCAACAGAACGGCTCAAAGTTTAGCACAGATTTACTTCAAAGAAATAGTTAAACTACATTGAGTGCCGCTCAATATAGTCAGTGATAGAGATCCCCTGTTTACTAGCAAATTATGGGAAGTATTCCAGACAGAATTGGGATCCAAATTGAATCTAAGCACCGCTTATCACCCTCAGACAGACGACCAAACTGAGCGGGTGAATAGAATTCTAGAAGATTTACTCTTGCATATAGGGTTTCATTACCTGATTGGTTGCCTGGTGTACATGATGTGTTCCACGTGTCTCAACTCAGAAAACATGTTCATGATCCAGATCTTGTTGTGGAAGAAGCAGCACAACATGATATAGACATAACTCCAGAATTAGCGCTCAGAAGAGAGCCATTAAAGATAGTTGGCAAAGAAACTAGAGAGCTAAGGAGCAAAAAGATTCATTTAGTCAAAGTGCAGTGGAGTAGTGATCCTAGAGATTGTACTTGGGAGACTGAGGAAAGCATTAAACAAGCCTACCCCAAATGCAGAGTGGACATCTCTGACTAACTCCGGTGCAAGGTACCTTTACAATACTTTGCCTTTACATTTTGTTTCCTACTTAGCTGTTATTTCCTTTTCGAGGACGAAAAGTTTTAAGTGCGGGAGATTGTAATAACCCGGAAAATGTGAACCAATTTAAAATTTTTAAATTTGGTTATTACCAAAGAATTTGAATAATTGAAATAGCATATTTCAATAAAATAATGAATTGGGTATAGTAAGGCAGTTTGAAATTTTGAATACAAACTTTGTCTGACTGTACCGGGTGGAAAATATAACGGATTTTAGCGAAATTGAAAATATTTAAATCTGTTTATGAATACCTTTCTAACAAATCTGAAAAATTGAAGTTTCATAACGGGAATCAAAAGTTATGGCCAAATGAATTTTCAGAAAGGACGCTATATAGCATATATAGCCCCTGAAAATTGATATTTTGCATACGACTTCGGAATTCGACGAAACCACTTTTGTTGGGTCCGGGATGTCAAACTATTGCCAGGTTTCAAATTTCATAATTTTTGAAGCTAGTATGTGAGCGGGGCAAAAGAAAATGTGATTGGTCAATTTCTATTAAAATGGGTCGACCTAAAAATGGTCGTTTTTCAAACGAGCTCAGAATTCGACGAAACTGGTTTTGTTAGGACCGTATCGTCAAAACAAAGCTAGATTTATTTTTCTGGAATTTTCCGATTCAGTTTGTGGCCCTGGCAAATTGAAATGTACGTTCAAATTAAATATTGAATGTTTTATATTTTAATTTGAAAAATAACTGACTGTAACAGTCGAATTGGCCAACGAAACATATCCCATTGTGTCCGGAATGGGGGTATTTAGCTAAGGGCGACAGTCGTTGGGTTTGATTTCGAGTTCGTTTGTAAAAACACTATTTAAAATCTCCTATAAAGTCTCAACCAATACGATTTTTTCTTTAAAAAAAAAACTATGAAACCCTAGCCGCCTTTCTTCCTCTGGATGATCCACGTAGCTCGAGATTTCCCCTTCCTTTTCCAGCCGCCACCGCCACCTATAGGCCGCGCCACCACCGCAGTTCGACAGCCCTTCCTCCCCTCTTCACATCCGACCAAACGTCGCCCTCCACCATCGCCTGTATCGCCTGAACCATCCCCACGAAGTCGCCGCCTTTCTGACGCCGCACCGCCTTCCTCCAACCACCGAAGGAGACCTCACCACCACCGATAGAGAGTTGGTTCGTAGCTCTTCCATGTCGTAGGACCTGATCGGAGCAACAAGGTGCGGTTTGATTTTAAAATTTAAACCTAGTTTTAAAGGTTTAAAAACCTTTCTGCTTCGACATTCTGAAATGAAAATAACACTATAAAGCGTTGCAAAGCTTTGAAAAATAATATCTGTTTCGTTCTTTAACGAAATTTGATAAAACAGGAGACACCATGACTGCAAGGAGGCTCTCTACCATCTAGAAGAAGCCGCGGATTTTTCTGATCTTCCTACGATTTTTAGCACTGCAATAACCAATGTGAGGAATCTAAACTGAATTGTGTGAATGGAATCGCGTTGTATAAATTATATAAGCGAAGTGTAAATTATATACGCATTGTATACCTCATGTAAATGTGTTGTATAAGTTATATTAGCAATGTATAAATTATACAAGCGTTGAATGAAACATATATGCTTTGAATTGTGATGAATTGCAAGTGAATTATAATATATATATATACACTCCCCTCGTCCACAGACCATGGACGATATTTATTGCTTGTGATTGACGTGATATTATATGGTATGACGAATGGTTGGAAATAATTGTTTGTGGTTGATATTGTGGTTGAAAAATACCTTTGTGGTTGAAAAATACCTTTGTGGTTGAAAAATACCCTCTTGTGGTTGAAACAAATTAGAATAGGATTTTGGAATTGAAAATAAAACATGCCGCCTGCGTGCGAACTAGATGCATGATCCCCATTGTCAAAAACCGCGAGGTTTTAAGGTAGAGCGAGGAGCCGTACTAGGGACGGTCCCGGTTTTAACTACCCTGCCGTTATGCTGCCAAAATTTTCTGATATATACATGTGTTAGAATAATTTTCATTCGTTGAAATAAATTACATATGTTGAAACAAATATTCATGTGTTGAGTTGCAATTCATTCGTTGAGTTGAAATTCATGTGTTGAATATTATTTGAATTTAAACAAATAGTTTTAGAGATAAAAATCACATGTTTATATATATATACAAACTATATAGAATATTCATGTGTTGAATTGAAATTCGTTTGTCGAGTTGAAATTCTTGTGTTGAATGTTATCGTATTTTAAAATAAAATGAATAGACAATAAAAACTACATTTTTATTGTGAATATGAAGTGTTAAGAACATTCACGTGTTGGGAAAATATTTTTGATGATAAAAATATTTCTTTTATCATGTATACGCTTTTATAAAAATACACACGTGTTGAAATAAATAATAGTTTGCTAGAAGTATTATTATTAGCTTTGTTCTGCATATATATATACATGTGTTGAACAGGAAAAATGGATTAGCTGTAGAGTAAAGAAATTATTTGCGTGCCCGACAAATAGGTAAACCTTGATGAGTTGGCTGCGCAATTTTATTTTTATATCAACTCTTGTGAATGCCATTGGATGCGGAGTGCTGGTTATTCTGTGTGAAATAATAAATATTGCCATAGGATAGTAACAATTAATTTTGAACTACACTACATGGCATACTTCTTGACGATAGGCATACTTCATCATATTCCACATAAGCAATTGGAGTTTGTGTGATGAGGTGGAAGATTTACCAAACGAGCAAGAGGCTTGTATGGCGATGACTATATACTACAGGTTGAACTGATGACTGATATGGACTATATAAAATATAACGATAAATTGCCAGATTAATAAAAACCCCACACGGGTCTGGAGTTGACAATAATCACGTCTCTCTAGTTATTAGATACGGCACATGGACTATTTATTTCCACACGGAAACGGGGTGACGAGAATTTATTCTCTGGAGTGATTATCTATACATGCTCCCCCGTAAACACCAGAATATATCACTATAAATATGTGGATGCTTTTTAGGATTTATTGGGTACCTAACACGGCCCAATAAATTTCCAAACCCCTCCCTGTACAAAGGAGGTTATGGCAAAAAAATTCGAAATATTAAGGCGTTAGTGAAATATTTGAAGTGAAAACGAAGTTGAAAATATAGAATGAACTATAGTTGAAATTATAGAATGAACTATATTTATATATATAAATATAAATATAATTAATAGGAATCGAAGTCGTGCAGTTCGTGTTGCGGAATCGTAATTTGAAATGATTAGCACGAGAAATCCGACCATCGGATTTTCCCAAAACCGCAACCGCTGGGTTCGCCTTGGAAATATCTTCCCAACGGCACCAACCTTGTAAAAATCCAACGGTTGGACTGTCCGAAATGTTTAATTCAAATCTGAAGAAAAACAGCGCCAGAATCGTTTAATATAATTAAATTAAATCGAATAACGACGCTGCAGTTCGAATTTTGAAACCGTAACTTCAAACGACTTGTGCGGAAGATCCGACCGTCGGATTTTCACGAAATTGGAACCGTTGGGTTCGCTTTGGGAATATCTTCCCACTGATATAGACTTTGTAGAAATCCAACGGTTAGATTTCCCGATATGTGTAAAACAAATTAGGGGGAAAACAGCGCCAGTGCCACGGCACGACCTGAAACGTCGTTTAATTAAATATGGCCATTTTTAAACAAATAGAAATGGCGAAAAATCGTTATAAAATATTGTAAGCAACATAGATTGCAAATAAACCAATTGGGCTTGAATTGTTTGATATTTGATGGTTGTATTTGCTTGACACGAAAATAACACTAAAGAACTGAAAGATGGATGTCGAATAATATAACCATGGAAAGAATCGATTTAAATTCTAATTATGTGAATTATTTGAAAAGGCCGAGCTAACCCTCATTTCAAATAATTTATCGAGCGATCCGAATTGGAAAATGCAAAGATGATTCAAGACCGACGATCTTCGTATCAGTTGGATGGGCGCTGCTGAGGTTCCTGACCGGAGTAGCTACCGTGAAGGAACGGAAGTAGTAGCCGTCTGAACGTATGTGTTGATTGGACGGATATACGAGGAATTTGACGCCTCCGGTTTCGTTCAGACCCAGAACGGACTTGTAAATGGACTGTGTGTCTGACATTGGATTTTGTTCTATACTGATTGATCTCTGTTAAATATATATCTGTTTGGCGGTGGAGAATTATTCTTTTGCTTAACGCCCTTCTCTGAGACGTACGAGCTCAGAGTTTATATGTAACACCCCACTCCCGCTATGATCACTCACTAAGGGAATGCCATAGCATCGGTGGAGTATTTTAGTGAATATAGAACAGAAAAATTACAACAAGACAGATATAAATAGTACTTGAAATTTTAAAACATCATCTCATAACAGCGGAAGTAAAACATGTCTGGTTACATCATAAAACCAGAATAAAGGTCAAGTACAATATCCATCAAAATAAAGAAGTACATAATCCCACTCTCATACAATAGCCAAACAAAAGAAAAGATAACTGGATAACTGGAGCTTTACATCTATCCAAGCTCCTAAAGACTGGAACAGCAATCCGATCAAGCTCCACTACTGCTAGGATCCACCGTAGGACCTGAGGGTTGGGAAAAAGATAAAAACAACGGGGTCAGACATAAGTCTGAGCGAGTCCTATAACTTTAACAATACAATCGTTAAAGTAACCAGAGAAGACATAAACTGATATACGGTAACATATAGGGATGAATGGCTACCCTAAGCAGTCAACTAAACGAAGATAAAGGATAAAGACGCATCTACCCTCCCTAAGGTAAATTACTAAACTGCACCACACCAGTCGTTCCTAACTTAAAGGTTGATCCCACCCAAGGACTTATAAAATTTACTAATTAGTACCTGCGTACCCCTAGGTGACCAAGTAGGCGCCACGGGGCCCTACAATCCACTAGGTGTACACACTACTTCCCATTCGATCGGCTCCCTAATCGTAAATACCCGTGCTGGCCCCACCGTGGGATGTATCATTCCCCAATGTGGCAACCTGATGAAACTAAAGGTGCACGGCTTATATCTACTCGATGCAACAACGGCTTACCTACCAGCCCGGGCCCACTCACGCATATGAAGCCCGTTGGACTTGCGTTGCCACCGCTAACCCGTTTGCCTCTTACAGTCAAGCCCAGTATGCGTGTCCCGTCCTCGACATGGGTCGAGCCCACAAAGATACGTATGGGTTACTGGTTGAAATGGGCCTCCACAAGCTACCCACCTAAGCTTGTCCCTTTTTCTAGTATATCCCACTTAACCCTTTAATCATGTTTTAATTACATGTTCCATTTTGGTTAAGTATTCTAATCGTATTTTCTATTGCCACCCAAGGCAACCACTAGATTTTCTCATGCCACCCGAGGCACCCACTTAACCCCTCATGTCCCTCTACATGCTAATGTGGTTAAGTGTTTCTTAATTAATTAATTAAGAACGTAACCTTTGTAAAGACCTCTCACATTAGACTGTCTTTTATGACCGCTGGTTAAGCCGGTTGGGTCCGGGCAGCCTTATGTCATAACAGAGTCTAACCTCGTGTCTTTACATTAATTACGTATTTAGTTTGTGCCTAAGACCTCTCACATTGGGCTAACATTTGTAGCAACTGGTTAAGCCGGTTGGGTCCGGGCAGTTTTACGCTACAACTGAGTCCAACCTCGTGTCTTAGTCAATTAATTACACCTAATTAATCACCCTCATAATTTTATATTAATTATCCCTAATTAATCAAGTTTTCTTAACATGGGTAGACCTAACTTAATAGGTAAATTCCCATGGGGTAGACCTAACTCAATAGGTAAATTCCCAACACATAGTATGGGTACACCTAACCAAATAGGCAAATTCCCATACTATGTTTATTTATTTTGTGTTATGCATAATTATATTAATTTCACACAATCTTATTAACTTATGCATTTAATTACCCCATCGTTCCCACGTAATTTCGTTCATGATATAACACATATAAAAGGTGTCAACTTGCATATGAATGAACATGTTTCAAAGGTGCCATCTTGCATATTAACAAACACATAACTTGCATATGAACTTGCATAACATGTCACATAACTTGCATATAATATGTCACATAACTTACATATTCATTTTGCATAACAAACTTGCATATTAGCTTATAGACTTGCATAATGTGTCATCATGAACTTGCATATTAATAAACATGTAACTTGCATATTTACATACATGTAACTCGCATATTAACAAACATGTAACTTGCATATAAAGAAACATGTAACTTGCATATTTACATACATGTAACTTGCATATTAACAAACATGTAACTTGCATATTAACAAACATGTAACTTGCATATTTACATACATGTAACTTGCATATTAACAAACATGTAACTTGCATATTTACATACATGTAACTTGCATAGCATATTACCATGAACTTGCATAACATGCATATGATTACATAGCCCACAACTTGCATATTTAGCATCATGCAAACATAACATACATCATATTAAACTTGCATAAGCTTACATACTCAACATGCATAAACATAAGATTAATGCTAACATCATATCATATGATTCAAAGCTCATTAACCCACATACAAAACCATAAATCTCATCACATCTCATCTAATTAGTTTACCAAAAGATCATCAAAGTGATAGAAACTCACAACTAGCAACTTTGAACACCAAATGAAGAAGATTAAGATGCTAAGAAGGGATTAGAAGTTGATTAGAGAGTGATTAGTATGCAACCCTCTTCATAAAATTAGTGGAGGCCATGAGAGCTAGCATTTTGCCATAGTTTAGTCACTAGGTTTAATTATGAATGAATTAGGGTAGGTTAGGGTCTTATTTATAGATTAGGCAAGTGTTTTAGGCCATAGGATTAACCCTAGATTCAATCCAAGCCATCAAAGCATGTCTTGGGGAAGAAGTCAAGTGTAGGAACCATCTAGGGCCTTTAGATTAAAGATGGACCATGAGAACCATTCAAATGCAAAATCTGCACTTGAGCGAATCGGCCCACGGGTTGACAGCCAAACACCCTGGATTAACCCCTAGTCGACCCAGCGGGCTCGGGTCGACTTCAAAAATCGGCCGGTTCGGTTATTCCCCTCTCCCAATTCGCTGTTTTGAGCATTTTTGCATATTTATTTATTAAATTTTCAATTATATATATATATATATATATATATATATCAATATATATATATATATATATATCTACACAACCCATTTCACTTAATTAAGTATACTTTAATTTGGGAATTTTCGTGAAACTTCGCGAGGCCATATCTTGGTCATACGGACTCCGATTTTCGAAAACTCGGACTCTATTTCGCGTATTTTTCCGAGACGAACGCAATGGCATAGCCCGTTTCCCTTGATTCCCATTTTAGAATTAAATTCTGCCTCGATTTATGTTATTACAGGTTATTGAAAATACGGGTTGTTACATTCTCCCCTCCTTAAAGGATTTCGTCCCCGAAATCTTCAAGTTAGGAAGAACGTATCCTACCATCCAATCATCCATCTACTCAAAGCATCATCCACGAGCAATCATTGTCCTTACAAGATTCTAAATGCTGGATGGATATATGCAAAAGTGTGTGTATATGTACTTACCTAATGCGAAAATCAGGCGGTTACTGATACAGTAAACCTCCTTAATGCAAACCATGATAGTGCCATGCATCCAATATGTATGCGAAACCCTATTGACACATACAAATTTCTACATGCGTGCACAACCATACACAAAAATGCATCATCCATATGATAACACAGCCATGATACATCCATCAATCTAACTACCACATCCATTTATGCAATATGCAACATGAAGTGACTGAGCCGATCTAGTGCCTAATGTGTGTGTATATGCATCCACGAGCAACCACTAGCAAACAATTGCATCCATATGCATCCATCAACCATAACATGTTTCAAACACATGTTTCAACCATAGGTTTTACCCTATCTAAAGGTCATAGGTATTAGCGAGAGGATATACTAAAGATAAGATAAGTACTAGACAAGCAATAAAGGAGAAGTTAAAAGACATACTCTCAAAAAGAAATGGATACAAAGAACGCATCTTTGCTTCCGTCTCCCAAGTAGCATTGCTTTCGTCATCTCCCCATTGCACTTTAACTAGCTGAACTTCTCTGTTCCTCAACTTCCTAGTTTCTGACCCAAGGATGCGAGTAGGAGCTCGTCGAATCGTCGCATCACGCTCTACCTCTACATCTCTAAGCAAGCTCGGCTCTACCACCTCCGCGGTCTCATGTAAGCACTTCCTCAAATGTGATACATGGAATACATCATGAACACCACTAAGTCTGTCGGGCAACTCCACCCTATATGCCATCCGTCCAATCCTTTCCTTAATAGGAAACGGCCCAACAAATCTCGGTGCTAACTTCCCTACGGACCCAAAGCGAACAACATTTCTCAATGGAGATACTTTGACAAAAACCATGTCCCCAACCTCAAACTCAAGATCCGTCCTTCTCCGATCCGCATAAGATTTCTGTCTATCTTGCGCTGCTTTCATCCTTTTTCGAATTAAATCAATCTTCTCTGAAGTCTCTCTAACCATATCCGGCCCAAGCAAGATCTTATCCGTAGATTCCCACCAACATGTAGGAGATCGACAAGGCCTTCCATAAAGAGCTTCGAAAGGAGCCATACCAATACTGGACTGAAAGCTGTTATTATATGCGAACTCCACCAAAGGAAGATGTTCTTCCCATGTACCTCCAAAATCCAAGATACAAAGCCTCAAAAGATCTTCTAAGATACGGTTCACCCTCTCAGTCTGACCGTCCGTCTGAGGATGATATGCGGTGCTCAAACACAACTGAGTCCCTACCGCCTCTTGCAAACTTCTCCAAAACTCACTAGTGAAAATAGGATCTCGATCACTCACAATGCTGGATGGTACGCCATGCAATCTAACAATCTCTCTAACATAGACTGAAGCAAGCCATGGAGCGGTCCTCTTACTCTTTACGGGTATAAAATGGGCACTCTTGGTAAGTCTGTCTACCACAACCCAAATTCCCGTATTGCCCTTCCTCGATCTCGGTAACCCGTCGATGAAATCCATCGAGACACTATCCCACTTCCACTGTGGAACTTCCAATGGGTGTAGCAACCCACCGGGTTTCCTTTGCTCCACTTTAACTTGTTGGCACACTAAGCATCTAGCCACATACTCGGCCACATCTTTCTTCATACCGGCCCAGAAGAAAACTCTCTTCATGTCTTGGTACATTTTGTCTCCACCGGGATGAATAGTCATTCTTGAACGATGTGCATCATCCAAAATAGCCTTCTTCAAACCCTCATCTTGCGGTACACAAAGTCTACCGTCTCTATGCAACCATCCCTTATCATCTATGGTGTATCTACCCAAATGGCTGGACGACTCCCCTCTTATAAGCTTCTCTACCAACACAACCAACTGTGGGTCGTCTCGCTGAGCCTCGCCAATCCGTCTCAAAAGAGTAGGTCTAACCTCCAAGGATGCCAACAAACCAGGTACAAAATCAGCAGAAGGTCTGAAGTCAAACAAAGAAAGAAACTCCAAGCTTCGTCGTTCCACGAACAATGGACTCAAAGATAGCCTTTTTCTACTTAAGGCGTCTGCCACCACGTTACCCTTACCAGGGGTATACGCTATCTCGAAATCATAGGATGCTAAGAACTCCATCCACCTTTGCTGTCTTAGGTTTAAATCCTTCTGAGAGAATAAGTACTTCAATGATTTATGGTCGGTGAACAACTCGAATCTCTCACCAAGAAGATAATGGCGCCAAGACTTAAGTGCGAAAACAATCGCGGCCAACTCTAGATCATGGGTAGGGTAATTCTTCTCATGCACTCTCAATTGTCTCCCTCCATAGGCTATTACCCTTCCCTCCTGCATCAAGACTGCGCCTAATCCTGTTCCACAAGCATCGGTATAAACAACAAACGGCTTACTCCCATCCGGGAGCACTAAAACTGGAGCGGTGGTCAAAGCTCTCTTTAACCGTCGGAAAGCATCATCACAATCTACATCCCACGAGAAAACCAGATTCTTTTTCGTCAAGCGGGTTAATGGGGCTGATATCTTCGCGAAGTCTTTGATGAACTTCCTATAATATCCTGCCAACCCCAAGAAACTTCTTACCTCGGTAGCATTTCTAGGAACTTTCCAATCCTGGATAGATACTATCTTTGCGGGATCCACAGCTATCCCTTCCTTAGAGACCACATGCCCTAAGAATCGCACTTCTCTTCTCCAAAAATGACATTTAGAGAATTTAGCTTTAAGACCATGTGCTCGAAGAGTCTCCAACACTTCTCTGAGATGTAAGGCATGCTCTTCTTCACTCTTGGAAAAGACCAAGATGTCATCCACAAAAACTACTACAAACTTATTCAGATACTCTCTGAACACTCTACTCATGAGATCAACAAAGTATGCGGGGGCGTTTGTCAACCCAAAATGGCATCACTAGCCACTCATAAAAACCATCCGGAGTCCGGAAAGCAGTCTTCTCTATACTGTCCTCCGCCACTCTTAACTGATGAAACCCTGTAGCTAAGTCCATCTGCGAAAATACTGACGCGCCAACCAACTGATCAAAGAGATCATCTATCCTCGGTAATGGGTGTCTATTCTTCTTCGTGAGCTTATTAAGTTCTCTATAATCCACACAAAGTCTGAGGGACCCATCCGCCTTCGTGGCAAACACTACTGGAGCTCCCTACTCCGATATACTTCGCCTTATGAACCCCTTCTCAAGCAACTCCCCTACTTGCTTATGAAGTTCTCTTCTCTCACGAGGAGCCATGTGGCGTACTGGCAAAGACACTGGTTTGGCATTATCCACCAAATAAATTCGGAAATCTATCTCCCGCTTCGGAGGCAAACCCTTTACTTCTTCAAACACATCCGGATATTCCCGGACTACTCTGACAGAACACAAACTCTCGACCGAAGCATCGAGCGATTCAAGATAACTTAGCAAAACAGATTCCATGGGATTGCAAGAGATCTCGAGAGTGTTACCCAAGCGGGTCATGAGCCTGACAACTCTCCTTTCGCAATCAAGAACGGCACCATTACTGGATAACCAGTCCATGCCCAAGATCAACCCATAGCCCGTGAAGCCCAATACAAAAGCATCACATCTAAACTCAACGCTAAGTATAGAAATCTTCAAACCCAAACATATCATAGACAGATATATGGAGCCCCCAATTGGGTTTGAGACAACCAAGGGATCATCAACTAGACTGGTGTCTAAGTGCAGTGACTCAACTAACGATGATGAGATAAAAGAATGCGATGCGCCAGAGTCAAACAAAGTACGAACTGGATGATCTAACAGAAAAACCAGACTTTCAACGGAAATAGTTCTACCTCTCTGCTGAATCGGTGGAACTGAGAGAACCTGAACTTGCCCCCCTGACTGAGGTGGTGCTATAAGAGCTTGCACCTGGCCTCCTGAGGTAGACCCCGTCTTCTGCCCCTTCTTTGGGCAGTTTTTCACAAGATGCCCTGCTTCACCACAATGAAAGCAACCGGTCTTCTTCTTTTTGCGACAATCCTTACTAAGGTGTCCTGGTGTTCCACAATTGAAGCACTTCTTCTTCGTCTTCTTTTTGTCACCATTGCCTTTTCCGCCCTTGCCTTGTTGTTGCTGTTGCGGTTTCTTCTGATCCCCCTTTTTCTCTGGTGCCTTAGAATTCTTATCATCCTCATGCATAAGTGCCATGTAGACAAGCTTCTCAAAAGTGGCCCCCATAGGAATGTGAGTCATAGCTATTCCTTGCAATGGTTCGTTCAAGCCTCTAACGAACCTCAAAGCCTTCTTCTCCGGTGTATTCACCAACTCTATGCCAAACCTTGCTAATTGATTGAATTTGTTGACATATTCTTTCACCGTGAGATTCCCTTGCTTCAAATTCAAGAACTTCTCCATAAACAGATTCTCTTCCGCCCTTGAGAGAAACTTAGCCCCAAACCTTTGCTTAAAATCTGTCCAAGAGTCAACAGGGCGTTCTCCATTAGTGACCTCCCACCAGAATGAGGCCTCTCCCTTCATTAACCAAGCCGCCAACTTGACTTTCTTTCCCTCTTCCACTTCAAAGATATCTAGCAACTCTTCCACTTCCTTAAGCCAATCTCTAGCCTCTACGAAAGTCTCTGAACCAAGAAAAGGTTTTCCTCCTATAGCCTTGAACTCCTTGCAAACCTTAGCAAAATTATCCACTCTAGGCTGAGGAGGAGGAGCGGTTGTCTCTGGTGTAGTAGCATTGGCCGGACCCGCAGCCGCGGCCCTAGCCTCTTGCAACCTCCTATACCATAGTGGTATAACTAAACCCTCCGGGATGTTAAGATCTTCAGCCATGCTGAAACGAAAGAGGAAAGATTCAAAAAGGAGATTCCGAAAGATAAAGATATGGCTATTGGGGATTATGCTTTTCTTTTTCAAAAACTTTTTCTCTTAGAAGACATGCTTTTAAAAATACTTTCTTCGAAAATACTCTTAGAAAGTAGTTTTTCTCAAAAATTTTATCTGTTCTGGTAACCTGGCTCTGATACCACGTGTAACACCCCACTCCCGCTATGATCACTCACTAAGGGAATGCCATAGCATCGGTGGAGTATTTTAGTGAATATAGAACAGAAAAATTACAACAAGACAGATATAAATAGTACTTGAAATTTTAAAACATCATCTCATAACAGCGGAAGTAAAACATGTCTGGTTACATCATAAAACCAGAATAAAGGTCAAGTACAATATCCATCAAAATAAAGAAGTACATAATCCCACTCTCATACAATAGCCAAACAAAAGAAAAGATAACTGGATAACTGGAGCTTTACATCTATCCAAGCTCCTAAAGACTGGAACAGCAATCCGATCAAGCTCCACTACTGCTAGGATCCACCGTAGGACCTGAGGGTTGGGAAAAAGATAAAAACAACGGGGTCAGACATAAGTCTGAGCGAGTCCTATAACTTTAACAATACAATCGTTAAAGTAACCAGAGAAGACATAAACTGATATACGGTAACATATAGGGATGAATGGCTACCCTAAGCAGTCAACTAAACGAAGATAAAGGATAAAGACGCATCTACCCTCCCTAAGGTAAATTACTAAACTGCACCACACCAGTCGTTCCTAACTTAAAGGTTGATCCCACCCAAGGACTTATAAAATTTACTAATTAGTACCTACGTACCCCTAGGTGACCAAGTAGGCGCCACGGGGCCCTACAATCCACTAGGTGTACACACTACTTCCCATTCGATCGGCTCCCTAATCGTAAATACCCGTGCTGGCCCCACCGTGGGATGTATCATTCCCCAATGTGGCAACCTGATGAAACTAAAGGTGCACGGCTTATATCTACTCGATGCAACAACGGCTTACCTACCAGCCCGGGCCCACTCACGCATATGAAGCCCGTTGGACTTGCGTTGCCACCGCTAACCCGTTTGCCTCTTACAGTCAAGCCCAGTATGCGTGTCCCGTCCTCGACATGGGTCGAGCCCACAAAGATACGTATGGGTTACTGGTTGAAATGGGCCTCCACAAGCTACCCACCTAAGCTTGTCCCTTTTTCTAGTATATCCCACTTAACCCTTTAATCATGTTTTAATTACATGTTCCATTTTGGTTAAGTATTCTAATCGTATTTTCTATTGCCACCCAAGGCAACCACTAGATTTTCTCATGCCACCCGAGGCACCCACTTAACCCCTCATGTCCCTCTACATGCTAATGTGGTTAAGTGTTTCTTAATTAATTAATTAAGAACGTAACCTTTGTAAAGACCTCTCACATTAGACTGTCTTTTATGACCGCTGGTTAAGCCGGTTGGGTCCGGGCAGCCTTATGTCATAACAGAGTCTAACCTCGTGTCTTTACATTAATTACGTATTTAGTTTGTGCCTAAGACCTCTCACATTGGGCTAACATTTGTAGCAACTGGTTAAGCCGGTTGGGTCCGGGCAGTTTTACGCTACAACTGAGTCCAACCTCGTGTCTTAGTCAATTAATTACACCTAATTAATCACCCTCATAATTTTATATTAATTATCCCTAATTAATCAAGTTTTCTTAACATGGGTAGACCTAACTTAATAGGTAAATTCCCATGGGGTAGACCTAACTCAATAGGTAAATTCCCAACACATAGTATGGGTACACCTAACCAAATAGGCAAATTCCCATACTATGTTTATTTATTTTGTGTTATGCATAATTATATTAATTTCACACAATCTTATTAACTTATGCATTTAATTACCCCATCGTTCCCACGTAATTTCGTTCATGATATAACACATATAAAAGGTGTCAACTTGCATATGAATGAACATGTTTCAAAGGTGCCATCTTGCATATTAACAAACACATAACTTGCATATGAACTTGCATAACATGTCACATAACTTGCATATAATATGTCACATAACTTACATATTCATTTTGCATAACAAACTTGCATATTAGCTTATAGACTTGCATAATGTGTCATCATGAACTTGCATATTAATAAACATGTAACTTGCATATTTACATACATGTAACTCGCATATTAACAAACATGTAACTTGCATATAAAGAAACATGTAACTTGCATATTTACATACATGTAACTTGCATATTAACAAACATGTAACTTGCATATTAACAAACATGTAACTTGCATATTTACATACATGTAACTTGCATATTAACAAACATGTAACTTGCATATTTACATACATGTAACTTGCATAGCATATTACCATGAACTTGCATAACATGCATATGATTACATAGCCCACAACTTGCATATTTAGCATCATGCAAACATAACATACATCATATTAAACTTGCATAAGCTTACATACTCAACATGCATAAACATAAGATTAATGCTAACATCATATCATATGATTCAAAGCTCATTAACCCACATACAAAACCATAAATCTCATCACATCTCATCTAATTAGTTTACCAAAAGATCATCAAAGTGATAGAAACTCACAACTAGCAACTTTGAACACCAAATGAAGAAGATTAAGATGCTAAGAAGGGATTAGAAGTTGATTAGAGAGTGATTAGTATGCAACCCTCTTCATAAAATTAGTGGAGGCCATGAGAGCTAGCATTTTGCCATAGTTTAGTCACTAGGTTTAATTATGAATGAATTAGGGTAGGTTAGGGTCTTATTTATAGATTAGGCAAGTGTTTTAGGCCATAGGATTAACCCTAGATTCAATCCAAGCCATCAAAGCATGTCTTGGGGAAGAAGTCAAGTGTAGGAACCATCTAGGGCCTTTAGATTAAAGATGGACCATGAGAACCATTCAAATGCAAAATCTGCACTTGAGCGAATCGGCCCACGGGTTGACAGCCAAACACCCTGGATTAACCCCTAGTCGACCCAGCGGGCTCGGGTCGACTTCAAAAATCGGCCGGTTCGGTTATTCCCCTCTCCCAATTCGCTGTTTTGAGCATTTTTGCATATTTATTTATTAAATTTTCAATTATATATATATATATATATATATATCAATATATATATATATATATATATCTACACAACCCATTTCACTTAATTAAGTATACTTTAATTTGGGAATTTTCGTGAAACTTCGCGAGGCCATATCTTGGTCATACGGACTCCGATTTTCGAAAACTCGGACTCTATTTCGCGTATTTTTCCGAGACGAACGCAATGGCATAGCCCGTTTCCCTTGATTCCCATTTTAGAATTAAATTCTGCCTCGATTTATGTTATTACAGGTTATTGAAAATACGGGTTGTTACATTATATATAGATGGAAATCAATCGTATGGAGTGGACTGCCTATGTGGCATGCCAAGATGTTGTGATCAAGGCTTCTGTTGCAAAGCAAAGTCTTGTGGATGATGATCAAAGCACGGTCTACGTGGCCTGGCTTTGTGTATAGCGTGGATTCGCGAGCCTCACACCTCGGTATGAGTTAAAAACGGGATACGGACTACAGGGAGAACACGACGTTTCTTTCTAGGTATGGTGGTGTCAGTGACTTACCAGCCCTGACATTTATGTCTATTTTTCACCTATGTGGTTGTTGGAATGCGAGGCGCCTCGATTATAGGTCTGTAAGGACCGGGAAACGTGTGTTCAGGAATACTAATCCTCAAACGTAAGAGAGGACCGACCCTGAAGATCCAGGGTTACCCAGAGTGTGTAGTCCTGAGGCATTTGCTAGAATGTCTCAAAGCGGAGAGGAGCTTGCCCCTTTCCTCGACTCATGACGGAAATCCAATTTCCAATACGAAATGACGGACTCGATTGTAGAACTAGTATGGCGACATAGTGGTATGGGACACTTATGCCGTCTATGATTGATATTTATGATGCTATGCGTTTTTGAAACTTATATGCACTAGTAATAATATCAAATGATTTTTCTTCACACGTATCAAGCATATTTGGCCATTATAAGGTAAAACTCTATCCTTCGGCTTGCGTTGCATTGTATGATGGGACCTGAGTCTTATAATGGCTTCATTCTTTTTAAAAGCATTGCGTTGTTTTAAAAGAATTTACTTCGTTTTAAAAGCACTAGCAATCACTGGAGTAAACCCGTTCCGCGAAAGTGGCGTTGAGACGACCCGAACTTCCCCGTAAAGGAAAGCACGGATAGAATTGAGAACAACACACAAAAGGACGCAGACGGAAGAACATTTTATTGTTATTACAACAATTCCATCGGATACAAGAATATACAGAGTATAAATGAATAAATTACATTCGATAAATATCAGAGATTACAATAAATTACATAGCAGCGGAAAATAATACAAAATCACAACTGAAAGTGATACACGGATACAGAGCTTTCCGAGCATCGTTCCAGCTGTAAATCAGGACCCTGTGAATATAAATCTGCAAAACCAAAACTACTAGCTGCCCGTGCGGAAAATAGGGGCACCCAGAGTTTAGGTTAAAACAATAAACTCCAGGTCAGTCATGTGACTGGTGTGAGAACTAAAACAGTTATAATTCTTTATTTTAAAGTTCGGTAAATCAAGGGACCACGCCGTATAACACGGAACGGGTTTCCTCCCAAGAATACCAGTGCATAAAACAAACAGCGCAATGCTAAATAAAGAAAAATGAAGCTGTTATAAGACCCAGGTACCATCACACAATGCAACGCAAGCCGGAGGATAGGGTTTTTACCTTATAACAGCCAAAGCATGCTTGATACGTTTAAAACACATTATTTGATACTATTATAAGTGTATAGTGTCAAAACAATTTCAATCATAAGTATCAATCATAGGCGGCATGAATGACCCATACCACTATGTCGCCATACTAGGTTCTACAAATAAAACCGAAACACACGTATTGGAAATATCGATTATTTTCAAAATCACTTTCAAATTCAATTTATTTATTTCAAAAATAAATTGATTTCAATTCTAGTTCAAAACTAGTTCATTTCGATAGAAATCTATTTTTACCTATTCAAATGTGGAATTTTCCAGCCCAATTCTTTCCAATTCACATATTATAATTTTACACAAATTATAGATATTTTTGATAATTTTATCAAGGCCCGTACAGTCGATTTCCAACAACGGCCATCGAACTGCACTTACAGCGACCTTTTTCGAATTTGATTTGGACATAATTCCAAATCCAACCGTTAGATTTCAAATTTCTAACATTTATTGGAAAGCTCTTTTCGATACGAACCCAACGGTTCCGGTTTTAGGAGAATCCGACGGTCGGATCTCCCGCAATGTCCGTTTGAAATAAATGGTCGAAATTCACGAACTGCCGTGGCGCGGCGCATTCTATTCAGGCCATTATATTATATATATAATATATATTTCGTCGATTTCTATTTAAAACGAATTTTATAAATCGTTTTAAATTCGCTTCAAAAGCAATTTCAACTTTCTTTCCAATTCAAATCAAAATTGAATTCTTCTTTATAAATTCGTTTTAAAATTCATTTCTATTCAATTCAAATTTTAATTCAATTTGAATTCATTTCAATTCACTTTCAATTCAATCTGAATTCGTTTTCAATTCAATTCATTTCTAAATCGTTTTCAATTCAATTCATTTCGAAATCGTTTTCAATTCAATTCATTTCGAAATCGTTTTCAATTCAATTCATTTCGAAATCGTTTTCAATTCAATTCATTTCGAAATCGTTTTCAATTCAGTTCATTTCGAAATCGTTTTCAATTCAATTCATTTCGAAATCGTTTTCAATTCAATTCATTTCGAAATCGTTTTCAATTCAGTTCATTTTAAATTTCAATTTTAAAATATTTAATTTCGAAATCACTTTTCAATATTCATTATACAACGAATAAAATCGATATAAATATCGTTCACGTCAAAATGGCGCAAAACTAATCAACACGGCTTTATATTTTTCACAACTTCTTTATTTTATTCAACAAATGAATATTCATCCCATTCAACACATGAATCTATATTTTTTTCAACCCACGACTAATCTCAACACATGAGTACTGTCAACACATCACTATTGTTGTTATGTAAAATATTTTATAAAACTATGGTATCTATCGTTTGATTTTAATCAGACTCCTACTGAGAAGTAGTTCTAATTTTAAATATGATAAAGATGTAATTTTTATTATTTAAAATATTTTACTCAACACACGAATAGTTTCAACACATGACTATTTTTATATTCAACACATGAATTTTCTTTTCTAATATTCATTATTTTCCCGATTGGAATGAGGCCCAATCAATCACCATATAACGTTAATTATATGGATTCCATACAACACATGTATATAATAGCATTAATAAACAATCAACCATCAACCAAAGTGCACTACACTGTATAAGCATCAAATATAGATATCTGACGCTTATAACAGTCTGTCAATCGACCGATCGACATATTTAATCAATCAGGATGAGTGAACATCAAATTTCATCCCAACACCCGTGTGGGGTTTCAAACAATCAAATACAGATTTTATTTGTGCAGTTGGGCGATGTGTAAAATTTATCGACCCAATCAATGTCACTCAAATCAGTGTACATAAACAAATCGGCCGATTTGTTTATAAATATTTATTTATTCACTTTCACGTTAAAAATTATGTTTTTAACGACAAAAATATTTATTTCCACACTTGAATTTCTATTCAGTTCATTTATACAATAAAAATGATATTTTTATTTTTCTAACATATTTTAGAAAATTTCGGCGGCATAACGGCACGATACTAGAAACGGGACAAGGCCTAGCCTTATCCCCGGTCTAGTGAAGGCCCACGCCATTCACACATCAATCAAATCAATTTCAATTCACCCAATAATTCAATTCAAATCAAATAATCTACCCAACTACTCAACCAAACAATTTTAACAAACAAGCCATCCATGGTCTGTGGATGACGGGTGTCGGGTGCTACTAAGCACCGTCTGCATCCTAGTATATATATGTATATCTAGAAAAAGAAATTGAAAGGTGAGAAGTTCTCACCAATAGCTATCCAATACCACGACACTCCTATTGTAGGGATCTTCGTCGTTCTCGCCTTTTCTTCTTTGTTGCCCGTAGCCACTACATATAGAAATCACACATTTTTATATTTCGATGTCTTTAAAATAAAAATCACATTTTTATTTATTCACTTTCAATTTAAAAATCATATTTTTATAATCACTTCATATATTTAAAAATCGAATTTTTACTATGCTATTCAATATATAAAAATCATATTTTTATATCGCTATTCAATATATAAAAATCGAATCTTTACTTCGCTATTCAATATATAAAAATCGAATTTTTACTTCGCTATTCAATATATAAAAATCAAATTTTTACTTCGCTATTCAATATATAAAAATCAAAATTTTACATCGTTGTTCAATATATAAAAAATCAAAATTTTACTTCGCTATTCAATATATAAAAATCATATTTTTATATCGTTGTTCAATATATAAAAATCAAATTTTTACTTCGCTATTCAATATATAAAAATCATATTTTTATATCGTTATCATCTATATAAAGATCTCGCCTTTTTAAAAATATAGATTTCATCATTATAAAAATCATCACTTTACTTCAACGTATATAAAATAAAAATCAGATTTTTATTTCGCTACATATACAAAGATGATATTTTTATATTCTCTATATAGTAAAGACTATATTTTTAATACTTTAAAAATATAAAAATCAAATTTTTATTACTTTAAAAATATAAAGATCATATTTTGATTATCTTCCTTATATAAAAATTATATTTTTACTTCACTACTCATTTAAAAATATCGTCTTTTATGTTTTTAAAAATATCGTCTTTTATGTTTTAAAAATAAATAAATAAAAATCAGTTTTAAAAATAAATCTTTACAGTTTTAAAAATAAATAAATAAAAATCAGTTTTAAAAATAAATCTTTACAGTTTTAAAAATAAATAAATAAAAATCAGTTTTAAACTTACAGAGGTGGGGGGGGGGGGCAGTTGCGCGTCGGCGGCAGGCTTCGAGGGGGGCGCGGTGGCTCAGGGAGGTGCGGCAGTGGTCCAGGCGGCGGAAGGGTTCGCGGTGGGTTAGGGTAAAAGGGGCGTCGGGTTTTTGGGTAGAGGGGGGGCTCGGTTGCGTCAGGGGAGGGGAAGAAGGAAGGAGGAAGAAGAGGAGGGGGGTGCGCCGCCTCTGGCGCGGCGGTGGCCCATCGGGGGGGGGGGGGGCGATGCGGCGGCGGCTTTCCCCCCGTCACTCTCGTTTTTTTTTCTTTTTTTTTTTTATTTTGTTTCTGAAATGAATCGGGGGGGGGGGGTCCTGAACCAATAAAGGGGAGGATATATATATATTTTTTTTTTTTATTTATTTAATTTAAAAAGTTGACTTTTACAAACGAACTCGAAACGAGGTCCACCGCCTGTCGTCTATAGCATTTCACCCCCATTCCGAACACAATGGGATATGTATCGTAGGTTGATTTGATCGTTACAATCAGTTTCCGTTAAATTTACATTTAAATCACTATATTGAGTTTTAAACGTACATTTCAATTTACCGGGGTCACATACTAACTAGAAAAATCCCAGAAAAATATTTTCTAGCTTCGTATTGAAGATACGGTCCTAACAAAACTAGTTTCGTCGAATTCTGAGACCGTTAGAAAAATGGCCAATTTCCAGTCGATTAAAATCAACTGAAATGGTCAAAACACGTTTTCCTTTGCCACGCTCACATATTGATTTGAAAAATTATGAAATTTGAAACCTAGCAATAATTTTACATCACGGACCCAACAAAACTGGTTTCGTCGAAATCCGAGGTCATTTGCAAAATGTCCATTTTTAAGGGCCTGAATTCCATAGCGACTATTCAGAATTTTCAACTGGACATATCTTTTGATTCCCGCCATGAAATCTCAATTTGTCGGATTCGTTGGAAAGATATTATCAATTAGATCCTAACGTTTTTGGTTTCACTAAAATCCGGATTGTTTTGCACCCGGTACATTCAATTGAAGTTTGAAATCGAATTATCGAACTACCGCGCCATTTTCAATTCTATTTATAATTATATATAAATATTTATATTCTAACGACGACGTATATAATATATACGTCGAATTCTATTCAAAATAAATTTCTCGTCGATATTATTTAAAATAATCTATTTTAAATATTCAAAATTCGCTAAAATTGCCAAAATAAAAATTTTAAACTGGCCCAGATTTTGCGGGTTATTACAATCTCCCCCACTTAAAACTTTTTGTCCCCGAAAAGGAACAAAGTCGAAAGTGGTTTGATTATTTAATTCTACGTTCGATTCGGCTTCCATTCTCCAACTTTTCAGTTTCTGAGAATTTTCAAAATTTCAAAAATTTGGCTAACACCCTAAATTTTCGAAAAATTTCGCCATAACCTCCCCTGCACCGGGAGCATCGGGGAATTTCAAATAGCTTCCCCGGTCCTTCAGATCTCAAAAAGAAAAAGAAAAAGCCAAGCGGCTAGCCAATAGGCTCATAAAATCATCATCACCCAAACAAAACAGTAAATTATGTAGTAAACATGTACCTATTTGTCGGGCAAACAAATTTTATTCTCTGCTCTAGCCTCCTTGCTATGACCTGTTCAATGTAAGTATATATATATATATATGCAAGCAAATGCGACCGATTTTCAATACAATTCAATATTTGATCATATTAGGCATAAATGGTTAAAAATTAGCAAACAATTAAACAAACAACACAAACATCAATCAATTAGTGAATTAGAGTTTCAAATTCATAATTTTTGATATATATACAGAAAATCTTGTTTTTGATGCCAATTCACAACAATGTGTTCTAACTATATAAGTTTTGGTTCTCACACCAGTCTAATGGAAATATATAGATATCACACCTTTGAAACACGAATATAAATACTAACGATGTGGCCACATCATCAGAATTATCCCCGGGTGTCTAGAATGTGACTCTATATCTATCCAGTATATTAAAACTCCGAATATACGTTCATGACGCGTATACGCGAAATCTATATATACTCGATTGTCCATATTCAAAATAAATAAATATTCAAATACGTATAAAACGATTTAAATTTTAAAACAAAATTGTTTTCATTTGAAAAATATACTCTTCACACTCGTTCTAGGATACTACTGATCCTATCTCTAACGAGTAAATCCAATTGGATGTTGCTAATCCAATATCTGATGAATTCTTTCGTATGGTTCTAATGTGTCTTGTTCTCGAGCTCTGTAAACCAAAGCTCTGATACCAAACTGAGACGACCCGAACTTCCCCGTAAAGGAAAGCACGGATAGAATTGAGAACAACACACAAAAGGACGCAGACGGAACATTTTATTGTTATTACAACAATTCCATCGGATACAAGAATATACAGAGTATAAATGAATAAATTACATTCGATAAATATCAGAGATTACAATAAATTACATAGCAGCGGAAAATAATACAAAATCACAACTGAAAGTGATACACGGATACAGAGCTTTCCGAGCATCGTTCCAGCTGTAAATCAGGACCCTGTGAATATAAATCTCCAAAACCAAAACTACTAGCTGCCCGTGCGGAAAATAGGGGCACCCAGAGTTTAGGTTAAAACAATAAACTCCAGGTCAGTCATGTGACTGGTGTGAGAACTAAAACAGTTATAATTCTTTATTTTAAAGTTCGGTAAATCAAGGGACCACGCCGTATAACACGGAACGGGTTTCCTCCCAAGAATACCAGTGCATAAAACAAACAGCGCAATGCTAAATAAAGAAAAATGAAGCTGTTATAAGACCCAGGTCCCATCACACAATGCAACGCAAGCCGGAGGATAGGGTTTTTACCTTATAACAGCCAAAGCATGCTTGATACGTTTAAAACACATTATTTGATACTATTATAAGTGTATAGTGTCAAAACAATTTCAATCATAAGTATCAATCATAGGCGGCATGAATGACCCATACCACTATGTCGCCATACTAGGTTCTACAAATAAAACCGAAACACACGTATTGGAAATATCGATTATTTTCAAAATCACTTTCAAATTCAATTTATTTATTTCAAAAATAAATTGATTTCAATTCTAGTTCAAAACTAGTTCATTTCGATAGAAATCTATTTTTACCTATTCAAATGTGGAATTTTCCAGCCCAATTCTTTCCAATTCACATATTATAATTTTACACAAATTATAGATATTTTTGATAATTTTATCAAGGCCCGTACAGTCGATTTCCAACAACGGCCATCGAACTGCACTTACAGCGACCTTTTTCGAATTTGATTTGGACATAATTCCAAATCCAACCGTTAGATTTCAAATTTCTAACATTTATTGGAAAGCTCTTTTCGATACGAACCCAACGGTTCCGGTTTTAGGAGAATCTGACGGTCGGATCTCCCGCAATGTCCGTTTGAAATAAATGGTCGAAATTCACGAACTGCCGCGGCGCGGCGCGTTCTATTCAGGCCATTATATTATATATATAATATATATATAATATATATTTCATCGATTTCTATTTAAAACGAATTTTATAAATCGTTTTAAATTCGCTTCAAAAGCAATTTCAACTTTCTTTCCAATTCAAATCAAAATTGAATTCTTCTTTATAAATTCGTTTTAAAATTCATTTCTATTCAATTCAAATTTTAATTCAATTTGAATTCATTTCAATTCACTTTCAATTCAATCTGAATTCGTTTTCAATTCAATTCATTTCTAAATCGTTTTCAATTCAATTCATTTCGAAATCGTTTTCAATTCAATTCATTTCGAAATCGTTTTCAATTCAGTTCATTTCGAAATCGTTTTCAATTCAATTCATTTCGAAATCGTTTTCAATTCAATTCATTTCGAAATCGTTTTCAATTCAGTTCATTTTAAATTTCAATTTTAAAATATTTAATTTCGAAATCACTTTTCAATATTCATTATACAACGAATAAAATCGATATAAATACCGTTCACGTCAAAATGGCGCAAAACTAATCAACACGGCTTTATATTTTTCACAACTTCTTTATTTTATTCAACAAATGAATATTCATCCCATTCAACACATGAATCTATATTTTTTTCAACCCACGACTAATCTCAACACATGAGTACTGTCAACACATCACTATTGTTGTTATGTAAAATATTTTATAAAACTATGGTATCTATCGTTTGATTTTAATCAGACTCCTACTGAGAAGTAGTTCTAATTTTAAATATGATAAAGATGTAATTTTTATTATTTAAAATATTTTACTCAACACACGAATAGTTTCAACACATGACTATTTTTATATTCAACACATGAATTTTCTTTTCTAATATTCATTATTTTCCCGATTGGAATGAGGCCCAATCAATCACCATATAACGTTAATTATATGGATTCCATACAACACATGTATATAATAGCATTAATAAACAATCAACCATCAACCAAAGTGCACTACACTGTATAAGCATCAAATATAGATATCTGACGCTTATAACAGTCTGTCAATCGACCGATCGACATATTTAATCAATCAGGATGAGTGAACATCAAATTTCATCCCAACACCCGTGTGGGGTTTCAAACAATCAAATACAGATTTTATTTGTGCAGTTGGGCGATGTGTAAAATTTATCGACCCAATCAATGTCACTCAAATCAGTGTACATAAACAAATCGTCCGATTTGTTTATAAATATTTATTTATTCACTTTCACGTTAAAAATTATGTTTTTAACGACAAAAATATTTATTTCCACACTTGAATTTCTATTCAGTTCATTTATACAATAAAAATGATATTTTTATTTTTCTAACATATTTTAGAAAATTTCGACGGCATAACGGCACGATACTAGAAACGGGACAAGGCCTAGCCTTATCCCCGGTCTAGTGAAGGCCCACGCCATTCACACATCAATCAAATCAATTTCAATTCACCCAATAATTCAATTCAAATCAAATAATCTACCCAACTACTCAACCAAACAATTTTAACAAACAAGCCATCCATGGTCTGTGGATGACGGGTGTCGGGTGCTACTAAGCACCGTCTGCATCCTAGTATATATATGTATATCTAGAAAAAGAAATTGAAAGGTGAGAAGTTCTCACCAATAGCTATCCAATACCACGACACTCCTATTGTAGGGATCTTCGTCGTTCTCGCCTTTTCTTCTTTGTTGCCCGTAGCCACTACATATAGAAATCACACATTTTTATATTTCGATGTCTTTAAAATAAAAATCACATTTTTATTTATTCACTTTCAATTTAAAAATCATATTTTTATAATCACTTCATGTATTTAAAAATCGAATTTTTACTATGCTATTCAATATATAAAAATCGAATCTTTACTTCGCTATTCAATATATAAAAATCGAATTTTTACTTCGCTATTCAATATATAAAAATCAAATTTTTACTTCGCTATTCAATATATAAAAATCAAATATTTACATCGTTGTTCAATATATAAAAAATCAAATTTTTACTTCGCTATTCAATATATAAAAATCATATTTTTATATCGTTGTTCAATATATAAAAATCAAATTTTTACTTCGCTATTCAATAAATAAAAATCATATTTTTATATCGTTATCATCTATATAAAGATCTCGCCTTTTTAAAAATATAGATTTCATCATTATAAAAATCATCACTTTACTTCAACGTATATAAAATAAAAATCAGATTTTTATTTCGCTACATATACAAAGATGATATTTTTATATTCTCTATATAGTAAAGACTATATTTTTAATACTTTAAAAATATAAAAATCATATTTTTATTACTTTAAAAATATAAAGATCATATTTTGATTATCTTCCTTATATAAAAATTATATTTTTACTTCACTACTCATTTAAAAATATCGTCTTTTATGTTTTTAAAAATATCGTCTTTTATGTTTTAAAAATAAATAAATAAAAATCAGTTTTAAAAATAAATCTTTACAGTTTTAAAAATAAATAAATAAAAATCAGTTTTAAAAATAAATCTTTACAGTTTTAAAAATAAATAAATAAAAATCAGTTTTAAACTTACAGAGGTGGGGGGGGGGGGGGGGCAGTTGCGCGTCGGCGGCAGGCTTCGAGGGGGGCGCGGTGGCTCAGGGAGGTGCGGCAGTGGTCCAGGCGGCGGAAGGGTTCGCGGTGGGTTAGGGTAAAAGGGGCGTCGGGTTTTTGGGTAGAGGGGGGGCTCGGTTGCGTCAGGGGAGGGGAAGAAGGAAGGAGGAAGAAGAGGAGGGGGGTGCGCCGCCTCTGGCGCGGCGGTGGCCCATCGGGGGGGGGGGGGGGGGCGATGCGGCGGCGGCTTTCCCCCCGTCACTCTCGTTTTTTTTTCTTTTTTTTTTTATTTTGTTTCTGAAATGAATCGGGGGGGGGGGGTCCTGAACCAATAAAGGGGAGGATATATATTTTTTTATTTTTTTTTATTTTTTTATTTAATTTAAAAAGTTGACTTTTACAAACGAACTCGAAACGAGGTCCACCGCCTGTCGTCTATAGCGTTTCACCCCCATTCCGAACACAATGGGATATGTATCGTAGGTTGATTTGATCGTTACAATCAGTTTCCGTTAAATTTACATTTAAATCACTATATTGAGTTTTAAACGTACATTTCAATTTACCGGGGTCACATACTAACTAGAAAAATCCCAGAAAAATATTTTCTAGCTTCGTATTGAAGATACGGTCCTAACAAAACTAGTTTCGTCGAATTCTGAGACCGTTAGAAAAATGGCCAATTTCCAGTCGATTAAAATCAACTGAAATGGTCAAAACACGTTTTCCTTTGCCACGCTCACATATTGATTTGAAAAATTATGAAATTTGAAACCTAGCAATAATTTTACATCACGGACCCAACAAAACTGGTTTCGTCGAAATCCGAGGTCATTTGCAAAATGTCCATTTTTAAGGGCCTGAATTCCATAGCGACTATTCAGAATTTTCAACTGGACATATCTTTTGATTCCCGCCATGAAATCTCAATTTGTCGGATTCGTTGGAAAGATATTATCAATTAGATCCTAACGTTTTTGGTTTCACTAAAATCCGGATTGTTTTGCACCCGGTACATTCAATTGAAGTTTGAAATCGAATTATCGAACTACCGCGCCATTTTCAATTCTATTTATAATTATATATAAATATTTATATTCTAACGACGACGT
This sequence comes from Allium sativum, assembly GCA_030737875.1. NCBI lineage: Eukaryota > Viridiplantae > Streptophyta > Magnoliopsida > Asparagales > Amaryllidaceae > Allium > Allium sativum. Next base: position 433,922,589 of record CM060910.1, read on the forward strand.
ATATAATATATACGTCGAATTCTATTCAAAATAAATTTCTCGTCGATATTATTTAAAATAATCTATTTTAAATATTCAAAATTCGCTAAAATTGCCAAAATAAAAATTTTAAACTGGCTCAGATTTTGCGGGTTATTACAGGCGTGGTCCTATGATTTGCTTATTACTGATGTTTAAACTGTTAAATAGATTCCTCATACCAGTCCCCATGACTGACTCGTTGTTTGTTTCACTTTGCAAACGCGGGTGCCCTTATTTCCACACGGGCAGCCTAGTTCACAGGTGACAGGTTGTTTTTGGCTCTGCACTGTTGCATAGAGTGCATTTTGGCTAATGGCGAGGCTGACTTCACATAGATGACTTTGACATTTTCCGCCATTATTGTACTTATATTATGATTCCGCCACTGGCGATGCAGACTGATTTGCTTTCATTACTGATTATCGTATGTATATGTACCGCCTTCGGCGATGTAGACTGATACCCTTATTATGTCTCACTGAATGTATGTATTCCGCCTCTGGCGATGATGACTGATCACTTCCCTTTTATTTACTAAGTTATATCCTACGCTGTACTATTCTGATGTTGTTACATGTTGTGATTCCGCTGTCATATTCATGTAAATTATTCTATTTATTGTTTCTGCTATTATCTGTACTCTGCTATGATGATTAATGTGTTATATTCCAATGATTATCCTTAATACCGCCCCTCGGATTTTGGAATCGTCACATTTACCGATGTGATTAAATTATCCCACGGTTTCCGAACTCCTTTCTGAACCCAGCAACTGACATTCCTAGGGTATATCCGCTATTCTGAACACACTAGGACAGGTATCGAAGCTTAATTCGATCATCTTGAGATGATATTAATTTAAATCAACATAAATTTAAATTTCAAACCATTAAATTCTTCAATAATAAATTAATATTATTATTCGAATTCAAATAGAAGTTTGAACTGTATTAAATTCAGTTTTAAATCTCGAACTGAATTATATTTTCGCATAACGATGATTTAATATATTCGATATTAAATCGAAATTGATTATTAAATTAATAACTTAATATAAATATTCATTTATATTATCAACTCGATATTTAAATCCATATTAAATATTTAAAATTAACTCAATAGAAATCTGGGTCATTACATTCTTTCCCACTTAAAAGAATTTCATCCCCGAAATTAGTAAGGTAGAAAAATAGTACGAAACCATTACATTTCAAACTCCATTTATGCTGATACTCAACTCTTTATATTTCAACAAATTTTAGTTCAACCCAAACTTTTGGTTTTCATTCACATTCAGTTGATTTTAATCAATTTATTTACTTCAATCTATTTAACTTGATTTAGTTAAATTTAAATTCCAGAATTCAATTCCCTAGAGTTTTATTTCAAATCCTTTTGAATCCCATAAATATAGACATATATTTATTTTCAATTCAAAACATTTGAATTTTAAACAAACTTGTTTTCATCAAAAACTTTTCTAAGGTAGCAATTCGTCACTTAGAAACTCAAAATGAACACTGATGATGTTGCAGTCATCATAACAATTATTTTTCGGCCACTGAAGTGAGTTCAGTGCTTTACCACTTCCAAAATCCATCGAAAATGATTTTTATTTAAATCATTTCAAATCAAAGCTATATTATTTTAATATACTCTCAGAAAATATCTTCCAACTTCCCAGGATTTAAATTCTAAATTCTGGTCTGAATTTAATTCTAATTCATCTTATTTGTATATACTTCATTCATATACAATTTATATTTGGTTATATATAAGCATTTCAAATTTTATAATCTCATTGGATTATAATATCAACAACCAACACATCCATATATTAATAATTTCAGAAAATCATTCCTTCTATATCAAAATAGAATTTTCGAGTAAATTTATTTCATTTACCCACTTAAAAACAATATGGTGCTAAACCTTCTGTTCAAGTATTTACAAACTCTTATCGACTTTGTGGCATCCCATGATTCGATCAGAATTCATAAACCACTCAACAGACTAGCCAACACCATATAAAACAAATTTTATATCAATTAACAAATACGCTCTCTCGTATATATACACTCAACTCATTCTAGGGTACCACTGACCCTATCTCTATTGAGCACAATTTTACCACAGCCTAGGTATTCGCTCAACCTAAGCTCTGATACCAACTATAACAACCCGCAAATCCGAGATATCAGAGTTGACTACATACATCATACATCCAACCCAAATATCACGAAAATTCGAATAATTTTTTTTAGAAGGAAAAGGTAGAAGAAGAACAGAAATAACAACACAGAATCTCACATCGCAGCGGAACAAATATAATATATCATAACTTTTGAAATACAAAATTTCAACTATATAACATACACTTATCAGAGTATCACTTTCAGAGTACAACTTACAACACAGCAGAAATAACAATAACTAGAAAACGCTGAAGCCTCCTGCTCCAAGCTCCTTTAAATAGATCTGTAAAATCCTGAACTACTTGACTGCCCAAACAAATTTAGGCACCCAAGAGTTTAGGTAGAACAAAACAAAATAAACTCCGGGCCTGTCGTGGGATTGGTATGAGTAAACAGTTTAAAACAGCTCGAACACGTAAACGATATCTCATAAGACCACGCCGTATAACAGAACGGGTTCTTCCCTTATGAGAATCCAAAATATCTTTATATCAAAAACCTTTTGATATTATAATAATGCCTATCAACCACAATATAATAATCATCTAGGATAAACGCTTTCATCTCACGTTCTACATATGTAGTATACAATCAAAACCGCAAGCACGTATTGGGTAATGGATTTCCAACTATGACAAGGTATGGAACCACCTTCCGCTGGTGTATCTCTAGAGGAGAATACATTGAGTTCAACAAGAACATCTTGCAACTTAGCCACATATGACCAACCATTCATTTCGCTTGAGTGTATCGAATGTATATCACCAACGGTTGGGATCAGCAACCGTTTTCCAAATAGGACAACATCGAATAGAATAAGGAATTAAATGAATATCTAGATAGGTGATGATACACCCTAATGGATGATACCCACATGGCCATGCTACCTGCCCGATTTTTGTCATTTCCCGGTTGTTGAAGCCAGAGGCTACGATTACTTTCCATTCATTGATAACACGATCACTTTGAATGCCACATTATCATATCCGTTAATCACTAATTAATCTGCAAAAATATTCTGGATATTATGCTAAGGGAATAAATCCCTTGAAACCATATATATTTATACAGACCAACCCTTTCGATCATTGGAGATACTCTGTTAGACACTCGTCCATATACGTTCGTTCTGGGACTGAACGAAATCGAAGGCACTATTCAGTACATCCATCCTAGGCAATCTCTACCTAGGACTTATACAACAACCCTTGCACTTTACTCCATCTTTAATTTTCTTTGGCATATATGATTTGCAATGCTTATGCCAATACGGAGTGGTTCTTTGGATAAGAATCCAACCGGTCTCTCCATATTGACAAAGATGGTCAAAAATTCGATAGTTTGTGATTTAATTATCGAATAAAAACAAGTGTTTCGATAGTCGATGATTTAACTATCGAAGAAAACAAGTGTTCATTCAAAATATCAAACAAATCACTGGGCTCTTTAATTAATATTTCATTAATTAAATATCTTCTCCATTTCCTTATCAATATTTGTTAACCAAATATTTTCAATAACCATATTGGCCTTTTACGCTATTTGGAAAACATTTACGAATATCGCCTTCCATTATTTTTTTGAACTTAGAAAATATATGCTAGTTATAATTGGAAAATATTCCAATTACTTATCTCTTTTCCGATCTCATTTATTTTTATACTTAGGAAATATTTATTATTCTATTTCCAAGTTTACACTTATTTGGGTTAAAACGAATGTTGTGTAAAACATCGTTACGATAACCCAAATACTATATTCAACTAACTTTTATCCAACATTGATCTTCGAGCCTAAAATCTTACTATTTATTTGTTAATAATGAAATCAATCAAGTTGGGGTATAACTACCTCTCAGACCTTGACTTAATAACACTTATAACGTCAAAACAGATATGACTACTTACTCGAATAATCAATACCATACAACAACTTATTCACTTTTAAACACGTATACACTTTCTCTTTCTATTCTTACGAGATTTTATTCCTAGTCTTCCTTTTTTATTATACTGTGACGACCCCAAAACCCCGTACGATGGTGGCAAGGCTAATCTTTGGAATATAACACATAAACAGATAACAGCAGAACAGAATTAAATAAATACACCAGATAATGTACAAATAATACGCTGGATGAACATAATCATCAGAGTTACACAGTATACAGGATCATACTTAGTACACAATACAGTTCAGCTATACATAAATGTCTACAGCGGAAAACAAAACATAATATGTACAATAGGAGCTGAACAACATAAAAAGAGATAAATGATAGAATCCATCTTCAGCTCCAGCTATCCAGAAAGAGCCTGATAAAACCTGAATACAGGGCTACCCGTATAGAAAAAGGGGCACCCGAGTTTGCAAGTGAAACAAACTACGAGTCAGTCATGGGACTGGTATGAGAAATCTACTTAACACATTTTATAATATGGCTAATCACAGGACCACGCCACTTTCGCGGAACGGGTTTACTCTATCGGATTGCCGGTGCTTTACGACAAGTAAATCTTTTAAACATCGCAATGCTTTTTATAAAAATGAAGCCATTATAAGACTCAGTTCCCATCACACAATGCAATGCAAACTGGAGGATAGAGTTTTTACCTTATAATGGCCAAAATATGCTTGATATGAATAAAACAAAAGCATTTGATATTATTACTAGTGTTTATACATTTCAAAAACAATTTCAAATCATAAGTATCAATCATAGACGGCATTAATGCCCCATACCACTATGTTGCCATATATAGGTATATAATCAAAACCGCACATGTCGTATTTGGAAATTGTATTTCCATCATGAACTGAGGCAAGGGATCGTCCTCACCAAATTCGAGACGCTCTAGCCTGCCCCTCAGGAATAGCCGCAACTGCACCTTGGATCGTCAGGGTCGGTCCACCGATGTGGATTATTATGCCTGAACACTGCGTTTCCCCGCCCTTTGGGGCGTAAATGAGTCCTATGACTCCATCAGCTCCACATAGTCACCGATATATCCGAGGCGCCTCGCAACAGCAACAACCACACAAGTGAAAATAATATAAATGTCAGGGCTGGTAGGTCACTGACACCACCCTAGCTAGAAGGAAACGCATGCCCTCCCAGAGGTCCTCTCCCGTTTCTCGCTCATACCGGGGTGTGGGGCTCGCGAATTCACATTATACACAAAGCTATGCCACACAGGTCGTGCTTTGATCATCAACCACAAGACTTTGCTTTTCAACAGAAGCCTTGATCATTTTCCACTCAGGCGTGCGACACAGGTAGTTCACTCCATGCGATTGATTTCTATCGATATATAACCTCTGAGCTCGTACGTCTCAGAGAAGGGCGTTAAGAAAGAGAATAAATTCTCCGCTGCCAAACAAATATATATTTAATAGAGATCAATCAGCATAGAACAAAATCCAATGTCAAACACACAGACCATTTACAAGTTCGTTCTGGGTTTGAACGAAACCGGAGGCACCACATACCTCGCATATCCATTGATCTCCACGTACGTCTTGACGATCACCACTTATTATCTATATTTCGGGATGCCTCCCAATCAAGAAATCAGTTATCATCCAACCGAGGTGAGGATCTCCGGTCTTCAACCACCGTCTTCATTATCGACTTCTTATCGCCGATCAATTATTTGAAATGAGATTTAACTCGGCCTTTTTAAATAATTCATGTATATTTAGAATTTCAAATCAATTTATTTCAATGGTTAAATTATTCGGCACCAATAATTAAATTCATTAATGTAATTTTCACGCCTCACACATTCAACCATCAAATATCGCATAAACCGAGCAAATTCATTTTATTTCCATTCCATATCGTTTATAATATTTTATCACGATTAATCGCTATTTTTATTTATTTAAAAATAGCTAATTCATTCAAATGACGCTTCATGCCATAACGCGGCCGTGGCACAGTTTTTCTTCAGATTGGATTTACACATATCGGAAAATCTAACCGTTGGATCTTCACAAATTTTATATCGTTAGAAAGATCTTTTCAAAACAAATCCAACGGTTTCAGTTTTGGGAAAATCCGACGGTCGGATCTCCCAGTATAATCGATTGAATTTTCGATTTCAGAATACGAACTACAGCGTCGTTATTCGATTTAATTTAATTATATATATATATATGTAAATTTAGTCAATTCTGGCGCTGTTTTTCTTCAGATTTGAATTGAACATTCCATACAATCCAACCGTTGGATCTTCGCAATGTGGGTGTCGTTGGAAAGATATTTCCAAGGCGAACCCAACGGTTTCGGTTTCGGGAAAATCCAATGGTCGGATCTCCCGCACTAATCGTTTGAAATCACGGTTTCAAAACATGAACTACAGCTTCATTATTCGATATATTTTAATTATATATATATATATATATATATATAATCAATTCTTCGACTTCAAAACCATTTTCACTTCATATATTTGATAAAACGGTATTTTTATCCAATAGATATTTGTATCAACACATGAATTTTGTTTATTTTATTTCAACACAGGAATTTCTATTCAACACATGAATTTCTATTCAACACATGAATTTTATTTCAACATTCAACACATGAATATTTTCTATAGTTTTTATATATAATAAAAATGAGATTTTTATTGCAAAACAATTTATTTCAAAACACGATTACTTTATATGGTTTATATATATAATAAAAATGTGATTTTTATTGCAAAACAATTTATTTCAAAACACGATTATTTTATATAGTTTATATATAAGGTAAAAATGTTATTTTTGGTGTTAAAACAATTTATTTAAAACACTAATATTATATATAGTCTATATATATGATAAAAATGTTATTTTTATCTTTCAAAGAATTTATTCAATACACAAACTCTATTCCACACATGAATTTACTTCAACACATGAATTTAATTTCAACATTCAACACATGAATTTTATTTCAACATTCAACACATGAATTTAAAACAAACACAGAAGTATTTCAGAAAATTTCGACAGCATAACGATAGGGTAGTTAAAACCGGGACCGTCCCTAGTACGGCTCCTCGCTCTACCTTAAAGCCTCGCAGCTTTTGACAATGGGGATTTTCAATATCTAGTTCGTACGTAGACGAATTTTCCCATATACTAATCCTATTGGGATTTCAATCACAATCAATCATTTCAAACCAACCATTCTTGATATTCACCAAATTTTCACATCAACCAATAATCCAAACAATATCACAACCAATATATATCGTCCATGGTCTGTGGACGAGGGGAGCATATATATATATATATATATATATAGATAGATAGATATACGTATATAACTATATTTTGATTTCATTTCAATATCATTTCAATTTATTTCCACGCACATATCATTTTTACAACGCATATATAACTTATACATCGAACATACAACTTATACAACGCTTATACATATGGTGTACAACACTCATATAACTCATACTTCGACTATATAATTTAGACATCGTTGATTCCATATCGTTTATAATTCAGAAATCTCACATTGGGTTCCACTCCACCAAAAATTGCAGAAGGCTCAGAAAAATATGCGGTCTCTTCTAAAATGTAGAAGACGTCCACACGAGTCCACTGTCTCTTGTTTCACTGGATTTCGACAAGAAACGAAAAGGATATGATTTTTATAGTGAAATCATAAACCGTAGCGCTTTAAAGTGCTATAAACTATTTTATATTATATAAACCGTACCTCTCTGAAAATCTTCAAAACTAGGTCACGGATTTACTTCCAATCCGTAGCACGATACGCCGATCGGGTAGCACCACGTTGTAGCGCTAGGAGGGGCGCACCAGCGCCAGAAGTGGGGTCCACTTCGGTGGTCCTAGGCATGAGCGGCGATGACTTGAAGTTGACGACTTCAGGGAGGTGATTCACGAGCTACAGGCGACGAGACGGAGGGTGGTGGGTATGGATTCGAAGCTCTCGTCAAGGGCTACAAAATCCTCAACTGGGTCGAGGTCTGAATCGAAGTGGTTTGGCCAGAAAATGGATGGGAAGGATTGAAGGGGTTACCGCCTTTAATCGGCTGTCGGGGAGAGAGAAAACGGGGGGAGAGAGAAATGACTGGCCAATGATATTTATTTATATATTTTTAAAATTCTAAAATACCCCTTATCTCATACGAACTCCAATCCAAACCCAATGACTGTCGTCCCTAGCCAAATACCCCCATTCCGAACACAATGGGATATGTTTCGTAGGCCCATTCGACTGTTTCAGTCAGTTTTCCTTTAAATTAAAATATAAAATATTCAATATTTGATTTGAATGTACATTTCAATTTACCGGGGCCACATACTGATTCTAAAAATTCCAGAAAAATAAATCAAGCTATGTTTTGACGATACGGTCCCAACAAAACTAGTTTCGTCGAATTCTGAGACCGTTTGAAAAATGGCCATTTTCTGGTCGATCCAATTTAACAAAAATCGACTAAACACACTTTCCTTTGCCACGCTCACATACTAACTTCAAAAATTATGAAATTTGAATCCTAGCAATAATTCGACATCCCGGATCCAACAAAAGTGGTTTCATCGAATTCTGAGTTCGTTTGCAAAATGGCTATTTTCAAGGGCTATATAAACTCCATAGCGACCTTTCTAAAAATTCATTTGGCCATAACTTTTGATTCCCGCTATGAAACTTTGATTTTTCAGATTCGTTAGAAAGATATTCACTAACAAATTTAAACATTTTTGGTTTCACTAAAATCCATTTTGTTTTGCGCCCGGTACAGTCAGTCAAAGTTTGAATTCGAATTTTGAAACTGTCGCGCCATTTCATGCCTTGTTTATAATTAAAAATAATTATATTCTTTTTCAAACATCGATTCAAACACACTTTTCATCGTTATTATTTAAAGTATTTATTTTAAATATTTAAAATTCACTAAAATATCCAAATTAAAAATTTTAAATTGGCTCAGATTTTCCGGGTTGTTACAATCTCCCCCACTTAAAACTTTTCGTCCTCGAAAAGGAACGAAGTCGAAAGTTGTTTAATTAACCAACTCAACTTTCCTTCTGCCTTCCATTCTCCAACTTTTCAGTTTCTAAGAATTTTCTAATTATTAAATTTTTTTGGCTAACACCCTAAATTTTCGAAAAATTTCGCCATAACCTCCTTTGTACGGGGAGGGGTTTGGAAATTTATTGGACCGTATTAGGTACCCAATAAATCCTAATAAGCATGCACATATTTATAGTGATATATTCCAGTGTCCAAAGGGGAGTGTGTATAGATCATAACTCCAGAGAATAAATTCTCGTCACCCTATAAATGGTTTTTGTGCCTTAATGACCAGAGAGACGTGTTTATTGTCATCTCCAGACCCGTGTGGGTTTTTTTTTTAATCTTGCAATTTATCGTTACATTTTATATGGTCCATATCAGTCATCAGTTCAACCTGTAATATATAATCATCGCCCTACAAGCCTCTCGCTCGTATGGTAAATCTTCAACCTTGTCACACAAGCCCCAAATGCTTATGTGGTATATGATGAAGTATGCCTATCTTCAAGAAGTATGCCATGTAGTGTAGTTCAAAATTTATTGTTACTATCCTATGGCGATGTTTATTATTACGCACAGAACAACCAGCACTCCGCATCCAATGACATTCACAGGAGTTGATATAATAATAAAATTGTGCATCCAACTCATTAAGGTTTACCTATTTATCGGGCACACAAATAAATTCTTTACTCAACAGCTAATTCTTTTACCTGTTCAAACAAAAATAATGCATATGTATATATTTCTATATATTTTTAAATCAGTGCAATACGCGATTTAATTGCATATATTTACCGTTCATTCATTGATTAAATTAACTATCATTCTAATAATTTAATTAATCAAATCCACTATCACACAACACAAACAACAATCAATTTGTTTTTAACCTTTCAAAATATACTAATCGATTCATATACTCTTTTAAAATAACCAGACTATAGAATTAAAAGATTACATCCATGAAACGAAAATAACAACAAAGTAGAGAACATAATGGAAATTTCAAAATATGGTAAATGTACCTTGCACCAGAGTCAATCAGAGATATCCACCCTGCACTTAGGATAGGCTTTCTTAATGCTTTCCTTTGTTCCCCAAGTAAAATCTCGTGGATCTCCACTCCAGTGCACTTTGACTAAGTGAACCTTCTTGTTCCTTAATTCGTTGGTTTCTTTGCCAATAATCTTTAGTGGCTCTCTTCTCACAGCCAATTCTGGAGTAATTTCCAATTCCTATTGTGCGGCTTCTTCCACAACCGAGTCCGGATCCTGTACATGCTTTATAAGTTGAGAAACGTGAAATACATCATGTACTCCAGGCAACCAATCGGGTAATTGAACTCTATAAGCGAGAATTCCAATCCTTCAAGAATAGGGAATGGACCAATAAATCTGAGCGCCAACTTCCCAGTTTTGCCAAATCGAATAACTCCCCTCATCGGAGAAACCCTTAGATACACATAGTCACCAACAGAAAAAGCCAAATCTCTTCTTCTCGAATCAGCATAACTCTTCTATCGTCTTTGAGCGGCGAGTAATCGTTTCTTAACGAAATCGACTTTGTCTGCAGCTTCACGGATCATATCAGGTCCCAATACAAGCCTATTACCATGTTCGACCAAACAAGCAGGAGATCGGCACTGTCTACCATACAATGCTTCGAATGGTGACATTGTCAGGCTCGCTTGGTAGCTGTTGTTATATGAGAACTCAGCCAAATGCAAATGGTCTTCCCATGATCCACCAAAATCAAGAACACAAGCCCGCAATAAATCTTCTAGTACACGATTCACCCTCTCAGTCTGACTATTTGTCTGAGGATGATAGGCGGTGCTTAGATTCAGCTTCGTTCCCAGTTCTACTTGAAATGCCTCCCAGAATTTGCTAGTAAATATTGGATCCCTATAACTGACTATACTGATCGGCACTCCATGTAGCTTAACAATTTCTTTGAAATAAATTTGTGCTAGACTCTGAGCAGTTCTATTGGATCTGACGGGTATAAAATGGGCAGTCTTCGTGAAGCGATCTATGATCACCCAAATACTGTCATTTCCTTTCCTGGTTCTGGGCAAACCATCTATGAAGTCCATGGAAATATGTTCCCACTTCCAACCTGGAATGTCCAGCGGTTGCAACAATCCGGCAAGTTTCTGTTGGTCGCTTTTGACTAGTTGGCAAGTAGAGCACCTGCTAACATATATTGAAACATCCCTTTTCGTAGACTTCCACCAGAATGTTCGCTTGAGATCATTATACATTTTGGTCACACCTGGATGGATACTCAGCTTGGACTTGTGACATTCGTCTAATACTTCCCTTTTGAGCTCGGGGATGTCGGGAACACAAATCCATTCTCTCAATCTTGGGATCCCATCGTTATCTATTTGAAAACCCGAGGGTTCGCCCTTTTGAATCCTTCTGATCATATCCTTAATAAAATTATCATCCTTCTGAAGAATAGATATTTTGTCAATCAAGAAAGTCGTAATAATAAAACTGGCGATTATTGCATTCTTCCGACTTAGTGCATCAGCCACGACATTGGCTTTCCCTGGAGTGTACAAAATCTCAAAATTGTATGCTGTAAGAAATTCTAGCCAACGTTACTTCCTCAGATTCAGGTCTTTCTGGGTGAACAGATACTTTAGCGACTGATGATCTGTAAACAGTTCAAATTTCTCACCCAAAAGATAGTGCCTCCAGATTTTTAAAGCAAATACAATGGCTATCAACTCAAGATTATGAGTAACGTAGTTTTTCTCATGCGGCTTCAGCTGACGGCTAGCATAAGCAACCACTTGACCTCTTTGCATTAATACTGCACTAAGGCCTTCTCTAGAGGCATCTGTCCAGACTTTCAAGTCTTGATTGCCATTGATAATCGTTAACACAGGTGCAGTTGTTAATCTTAATTTTAGCTTATGAAAAGCCTCCTCACATTCGGGAGTCCACTTGAATTTTGTGTGCTTCTTGGTAAGCTTCGTTAAGGAACTAGATATCTTCGGAAAAAAATTAACGAACTTCCGATAATAACTAGCCAATCCCAGAAAACTTCGAACTTCTGTGGGAGTACTAGGCTGCTTCCAATTTTGAATAGCGGTGATTTTACCGGGATCCACAGAAATTCCTTCTTTTGATACAACCTGGCCCAGAAACTTGATTTCTTCTTGCCAGAATATACATTTCGAAAGTTTGGCCTTCAACACATTCTTTCTGAGAATTTCCAACACTTGTTCCAAATGTTCCTCGTGCTCGCTCTCTGACTTAGAGAAGATCAATATGTCATCAATGAAAACCAGAACAAATTTATTCAAAACATCGCGGAACACTCGATTCATCAAATCCACAAAATAGGCAGGAGCATTACATAAGCCGAACGACATTACTAACCACTCATAAAACAAATCGGGACCTCTGAATGCTGTCATAGGAACACACTCTTCGGCAATACGAAGCTGATGGAAGCCTGTAGTTTGGTCCATCCTTGAAAACACTTGTGCACCATTCAATCGATCAGCAAATCATCAATCCGCGGCAATGGATATTTGTTATTCAATGTCTGTTTATTCAAGTCACGATAATCCACACATAGTCGAAGAGTACTGTCTCACTTTGGGACAAACACCACTGCTGCTCCCCAATCAGAGAAACTAGGCCTGATCAGAACCTTCCATACAAGCTGTCGAGTTTGATTATCTAATTCTTCTTTCTCCTTTAGAGTCATTCTCCGAATAGCGTGCACTACTGGCCTTGCATTCAGAATTAAAGCGATCATGAAATCAATTTCTCTTTTCGGAGGTAAACTAACAACTTCTTCAAACACATCTACATAATCCTTGATGACAGGAATATCTTTTATGAGGTCCGGAATATTCTCGGTGACTACGGGGATATTTTCTATTTGAGCAGGAGAAACATCTAGAGCTGACCAAAAGTCTTTTCTATCTGGATTCGGACCTTCACATGGTATGGTTATATAATCCCCTGATTTAATCTTTGCCCTAACAACTCTCTCGGCGCAGTTAACCTCTGCTTCATATTTGGTTAACCAGCCTAATCCCAGGATAAGATCAAACTCTATAAAATTCATGACTATCGCGATAGCGGGGAACCGATAACAGGAAAAAGAGACAGGCACCCCACATACCCAACTAAGATCGAGGGAACCCCCAACTTGATTATGGACAGTGATGGGTTCTTTGAGCCTTTTAAAATACAAATCTAGCTTCTTAATTGCATCCTTTGTAATAAAGCTTCGCGATGCGCCTGTATCAAACAGTACTTTAACTAGAATGTTTTAGACAGTAAGCGTGCCTTCCAAAACATCAGACCTTCCCTGACTAGATGAGGATGCAGGAACTTCTGCCACTTCATTCACATGCACTTTGGTCCTTTTTAACAGCCAGCAATCTTGCTTTACGTGACCAGCCTGATGATAAAGATTACACTCTCGGGTCACTTGAAACTTGCTCTTAGATTTAGATTCATCCCTCTTTCGTTTGTTCCAAGATTTACAACTTATCGCCAAATGTCCTTGCCTATTGCAGCTTGAGCATGTGGCAGTCATTACTGGCTCTTTCCCAGATCTTGCCCTCTTCCTCTTGGCTTTAGGCCTCTTACTGACTTCAGGCATCGTACTGGCCTCAGGCTGCGTACTTGTCTCTAGGCTATTAGTTTCAAATTTCCTTTTGTTGCTAGGACTGACTTCCTCTTTGTTGACAAAAAGGCCTCGCTTATCAAGATCCTCATACTGATAAGCCATGTATATCATTTCGGAAAAAGGAAGCTTCACATGCCCCATCACACTATTCTGGTACTTCCTTTGAAGACCATTAATGAACCTCAGATTCTTCCTCTTCGGATTTTGTATTAGATGAGGGGCAAAATGAGAAAGTTCATTGAATTTCTTATGATATTCTGGGATATTCATATCTCCTTGTTTCAAATAGTAGAATTCATCGCATAACCGCTCAGTTGCTTCTGGGGCACTAAATCTTTCATTGAAAATCTCTTTGAATCTATCCCAAGTGATATCTTCTTCTGGATTATCCTTAATGATTGTTTCCCACCAGAATAAAGCTTCATCTTTGAGTGCCCAAGATGCCACTAATCATTTCTGATCATCTCTCAACTGGAAACGCTCAAAAATTCTTTCAGCAGAACTCATCCAAGATTGAGTTCAAATAATCGATTCATTGCCCGAGAATTGTACTCCACCCAGATTTAGATATCTCTTAAATAGAGCCTCTAGATCTGGTTCTGCATTCCTTCTGTTTCTGACACTCATTTTCTAGTACTTCTGCAAATAGCAGACCAAGTGTCAGGTCAACAGAAAAGATATTTTAAAGCATAGAAACATATACTTGAGTGTAAATGCATCTATCGAGGTGTATTTCATTCTGCTATACTGATATTAGGATATTATTGTTCCTATCTTTAATGAGTTATTCGTCCTAGAACACTACTGGTTCTATTTCTGACGAGTTCGTTAATATGTTATATTCCAGAACTAAGCTTAACCAAAGCTCTGATACCACGTTGTGACGACCCCAAAACCTCGTACGACGGTGGCAAGGGTAATCTTTGGAATATAACACATAAACAGATAACAACAGAACAGAATTAAATAAATACACCAGATAATGTACAAATAATACACTGGATAAACATAATCATCAGAGTTACACAGTATACAGGATCATACTTAGTACACAATACAGTTCAGCTATACATAAATGTCTACAGCGGAAAACAAAACATAATATGTACAATAGGAGCTGAACAGCATAAAAAGAAATAAATGATAGAATCCATCTTCAGCTCCAGCTATCCACAAAGAGCTTATAAAACCTGAAAACAGGGCTGTCCGTGTAGAAAAAGGGGCACCCGAGTTTGCAAGTGAAACAAACTAGGACTGGTACGAGAAATCTACTTAACACATTTTATAATATGGCTAATCACAGGACCACGCCACTTTCGTTGAACGGGTTTACTCCATTGGATTTCCAGTGCTTTACAACAAGTAAATCTTTTAAACATCGCAATGCTTTTTTATAAAAATGAAGCCATTATAAGACTCAGTTCCCATCACACAATGCAACGCAAACCGGAGGATAGAGTTTTTACCTTACAATGGCCAAAATATGCTTGATACGAATAAAACAAAAGCATTTGATAATATTACTAGTGTTTATACGTTTCAAAAACAATTTCAAATCATAAGTATCAATCATAGACGGCATTAATGCCCCATACCACTATGTCGCCATATATAGGTATACAATCAAAACCGCACATGTCGTATTTGGAAATTGGATTTCCATCATGAACCGAGGCAAGGGATCGTCCTCACCGAATTCGAGACGCTCTAGCCCGCACCTCAGGAACATCCGAAACTACACCTTGGATCGTCAGGGCCGGTCCACCGATGTGGATTATTATGCCTGAACACTGCATTTCCCCGCCCTTTGGGGCGTAAATGAGTCATATGACTCCATCGGCTCCACATAGTCACCGATATATCTGAGGTGCCTCGCAACAGCAACAACCATACATGTGAAAATAATATAAATGTCAGGGCTGGTAGGTCACTGACACCACCCTAGCTAGAAGGAAACGCATGCCCTCCTTGAGGTCCTCTCCCGTTTCTGGCTCATACCGGGTGTGAGGCTCGCGAATTCATGTTATATACAAAGCTATGCCACACAGGCCGTGCTTTGATCATCAACCACGAGACTTTGCTTTTCAACAGAAGCCTTGATCATTTGCCACTCATGCGTGCCACACAGGCAGTTCACTCCATGTGACTGATTTCTATCGATATATAACATCTGAGCTCGTACGTCTCAGAGAAGGGCGTTAAGCAAGAGAATAAATTCTCTGTCGCCAAACAGATATATATATTTAATAGAGATCAATCAGCATAGAACAAAATCCAATGTCAGACACACAGTCCATTTACAAGTTCGTTCTGGGTCTGAACGAAACTGGAGGCACCACATACCTCGCATATCCATCGATCTCCACATACGTCTAGATGATCACTACTTGTTATCTATATTTCGGGATGCCTCCTAATCAAGAAATCAGTTATCATCCAACCGAGGTGAAGATCTCCGGTCTTTAACCACCGTCTTCATCATCAACTTCTTATCGCCGATCAATTATTTGAAATGAGATTTAACTTAGGCTTTTCAAATAATTCACGTATATTTAGAATTTCAAATCAATTTATTTCAATGGTTAAATTATTCGGCACCAATAATTAAATTCATTAATGTAATTTTCACGCCTCACACATTCAACCATCAAATATCACATAAACCGAGCAAATTCAGTTTATTTCCATTCCATATCGTTTAATATTTTATCATGATTTATCGCTATTTTTAGTTATTTAAAAATAGCCAATTCATTCAAACGACGCTTCAGACCATAACGCGGCTGTGGCACTGTTTTCTTCAGATTTGATTTACATATATCTGAAAATCTAATCGTTGGATCTTCACAAATTTTATATCATTAGAAAGATCTTTTCAAAACGAATCCAACGGTTTCAGTTTTGGGAAAATCCGACAGTCGGATCTCCCGGTATAATCGATTGAAATTTCGATTTCAAAATACGAACTGCAACGCCGTTATTCGATTTAATTTAATTATATTTATATTTATATAAATATAATCGATTATGGCGCTGTTTTTCTTCAGATTTGAATTGAACATTCTAGACAATCCAACCGTTGGATCTTCGCAAAGTGGGTGTCGTTAGAAAGATATTTCCAAGGCGAAACCAATGGTTTCGGTTTCGGGAAAATCCGATGGTCGGATCTCCCTCATTAATCGTTTGAAATCACGGTTTCAAAACACGAACTGCAGCTTCGTTATTCGATATATTTTAATTATATTTATATATATATAAATATAATCGATTCTTCGACTTCAAAACCATTTTCACTTCATATATTTGATAAAACGATATTTTTATCCAACAGATATTTGTTTGAACACATGACTTTTGTTTATTTTATTTCAACACATGAATTTCTATTCAACACATGAATTTTATTTCAACATTCAACACATGAATATTTTCTATAGGTTTTATATAAAATAAAAATCTGATTTTTATGGCAAAACAATTTATTTCAAAACACGATTACTTTATATAGTTTATATATATAATAAAAATGTGATTTTTATTGCAAAACAATTTATTTCAAAACACGATTATTTTACATAGTTTATATATAAGGTAAAAATGTTATTTTTGGTGCTAAAACAATTTATTTAAAACAGTAATATTATATATAGTCTATATATATGATAAAATGTTATTTTTATCTTTCAAAGAATTTATTCAATACACGAACTCCATTCCACACATGAATTTACTTCAACACATGAATTTAATTTCAACATTCAACACATGAATTTTATTTCAACATTCAACACATGAATTTAAATCAAACAAAGAAGTATTTCAGAAAATTTCGGCAGCATAACGGTAGGGTAGTTAAAACAGGGACCGTCCCTAGTACGGCTCCTCGCTCTACCTTAAAGCCTCGCAGCTTTTGACAATGGGGATTTTCAATATCTAGTTCGTACGCAGACGATTTTTCCCATATAATAATCCTATTAGGATTTCAATCACAATCAATCATTTCAAACCAACCATTCATGATACTCACATCAACCAATAATCCAAACAATATATATCGTCCATGGTCTATGGACGAGGGGAGTGTGTGTTTATATATATATATATATATATATATATATATATATATATACGTATATAACTATATTTCGATTTCATTTCAATATCATTTCAATTTATTTCAACGCGCATATCATTTTTACAACGCATATATAACTTATACATCGAACATACAACCTATACAACGCTTATACATGTGGTGTACAATGCTTATATAACTCATACTTCGACTATATAATTTGTACATCATTGATTCCATATCGTTTATAATTCAAAAATCTCACATTGGGTTCCACTCCACCAAAAATTGCAGAAGGCTCAGAAAAATATGCGGTCTCTTCTAAAATGTAGAAGACATCCACACGAGTCCACTGTCTCTTGTTTTATTGGATTTCGACAAGAAACGAAAAAAATATAATTTTTATAGTGAAATCATAAACCGTAGCGCTTTAAAGCGCTATAAACTATTTTATATTATATAAACCGTACCTCTCTGTAAATCTTCAAAACTAGGTCACGGATTTACCTCCAATCCATTGCACGATACGCCGATCGGGTAGCACCACGTTGTAGCGCTAGGAGGGGCGCACCTGCGCCAGAAGTGGGGTCCACTTCGGTGGTCCTAGGCACGAGCGGCGGCAGCTTGAAGTCGACGACTTCAGGGAGGTGATTCGCGAGCTACAGGCGACGAGACGGAGGGTAGTGGGTATGGATTCGAAGCTCTCGTCAAGGGCTACAAAATCCTCAACTGGGTCGAGGTCTGAATCGAAGTGGTTTGGCCAGAAAATGGATGGAAGGATTGAAGGGGTTTCCGCCTTTAATCGGCTGTCGGGGAGAGAGAAAACATGGGGAGAGAGAAATGACTGGCCAATGATATTTTTCAATTTATTTATATATTTTTAAAATTTTAAAATACCCCTTATCTCATACGAACTCCAATCCAAACCCAACGACTGTCGTCCCTTGCCAAATACCCCCATTCCGAATACAATGGGATATGTTTCGTAGCCCCATTCGACTGTTTTAGTCAGTTTTCCTTCAAATTAAAATATAAAACATTCAATATTTGATTTGAACGTACATTTCAATTTGCCGGGGCCATATACTGATTCTAAAAATTCCCGAAAAATAAATCTAGCTATGTTTTGACGATACGGTCCCAACAAAAATAGCTTCGTCGAATTCTGAGACCGTTTGAAAAATGGCCATTTTCTGGTCGATCCAATTTAACAAAAATCGACCAAACACACTTTCCATTGCCACGCTCACACACTAACCTCAAAAATTATGAAATTTTTAACCTAGCAATAATTTGACATCCCGGATCCAACAAAAGTGGTTTCGTCGAATTCTGAGGTCGTTTGCAAAATGGCTATTTTCACGAAACTCCATAGCGACCTTTCTGAAAATTCATTTGGCCATAACTTTTGATTACCGCTATGAAACTTTGATTTTTCAGATTCGTTAGAAAGATATTCACTAACAGATTTAAATATTTTTGGTTTCACTAAAATCCGTTTTGTTTTGCACCCGGTATAGTCAGTCAAAGTTTGAATTCGAATTTTGAAAATGCCGCGCCATTTCAAGCCGTGTTTATAATTAAAAATAATTATTTTCATTTTCAAACATTGATTCAAACACACTTTTCGTCGTTATTATTTAAAATATTTATTTTAAATATTTAAAATTCACTAAAATAGCCAAATTAAAATTTTTAAATTGACTCAGATTTTCCGGGTTGTTACATATCTCAAAATCTATTTGATAGTCTGTGATTTAACCATCAAAGAAAAACAGGTGTGCAAACAACAACATTATTTCCACGAGGAAATTATATCGATCAATCATTATTCAACATTTATCTCTTTATTTCATTAATTTACTTATCTCTTGTTTCCCTATATTCAACATTTCTTATTTTCTAAATTTAGAAAATATATGTTATTACCATTGGAAAGCATTTCCATTTCTTGTTTTCTATATCAGAAAACATTTCTGGTTCTTAGTTGGAAAACATTTCCAAAACTCCCTCATTGGACTTAGACAGATGTTTAAACAAACCATCGCGATGCCAACTCAAACCATTATGCTTATTAACTAAATTCCTTTAACCCACCTTCACTATCGAACCTTAACCATTCCTTAGTTAAAAATGAAGTCAATCAAGTTGGGGTAATACTACCTCTCAGACCTTAACTGAACAACGTTTCTAACCTTGAAATAGACAAAGTTCACCTTTTAAATTCTTTAACAAACTACCTTACGTAACTCTCTTTCGAATCATCTCTATTCATAATTCTTTCCTTCGAATAAAGTATATTCGATAACTCTATTCAATTTACTCTATTCACTTAACTCTTTTGATTTAGCTCTAACTCTGTTTGATTTAACTCTAACTCTATTTGATTTAACTCCTTTTGATTTAACTCTAACTCTATTCACTTAACTCCTATCGAATCAACTATATTCGATAACTCCTTTAATTCTATTTGAATAAACTATATATTCGATTAACTCCTTTTGATTCTATTCGAATAAACTATATTCGATTAACTCCTTTCGAATAACTTATATTCGATACTCTTTTCGAATAACTACATTCGATTAACTACGTTCAATTAACTCTATCTGGTTAACTCTTATTGTCGATTTACCCTATTTATTTTCCTAAATCAATACTTCATTTATTCTATTTATTTTCCAAATAAATGTTCCTTTATTCTATTTATTTTCTAAATAAAATTTTCCTTTATAAAATCCTTCGATTTTATAAATAATTCATTTTCAATAACTCTTTGAAAATTTCTCTTTCTATATTCCGGTATTTCTTATTGTATTTAAAATACCCAATCACAGTGCTCAATATCATCCAAAACATATACAATCTATAACTGATTATATATCACATCATATATCACAATATATGAAAACAGTAAAATAAATGTTGAGGAATCCAGTCGGATTCCTCCAACCTGTCTCCCTGCATCCATAGATGTTACACAATAAAATCAACATCACTTTCAGTTCCATAAAATATTTTCGGTTAAACAGAATCAATATAGAAATTCAACTAACTGACTAGTAGTTCAATCAAACAGTCAACACACAGTCAATCAGCCGATATTTAATAGTTCTAAAAATACAACATGAAATTATAAACTGTTCAGAGTTAGTGAGATTGTAATAACCCGGAAATCCGAGATAATTTAAATTTTTTATTTTAGCAATTTTGATGAATTTTGAATATTTAAAATGGATTATTTTAAATAATATCGATGAAAAATTTATTTTGAATAGAATTCGAACATATATATTTATATAGATCGTCGTTAGAATATAAATAATTATTTATATTTATAAAAGGAATTGAAAATGGCGTGGTAGTTCGATAATTCGATTTCAAACTTCAATTGAACGTACAGGATTCAAAATAAACAGGATTTTAGCGAAACCAAAAATATTAGAATCTAGTTGTGAATATCTTTCCAACGAATCGGAGAAATTGAAATTTCATAGCGAGAATCAATAGATATGTCCAGATGAAAATTCAGAATAGTTGCTATGGGATTCTGGCCCTTAAAAATAGCCATTTTGCAAACGACCTCGGATTTCGACGAAACCACTTTTGTTGGATCCGTGATGTCAAGTTATTGCTAGATTCCAATTTTCATAATTTTTCGAATCAATATGTGAGCGTGGCAAAGGAAAATGCGTTTGACCAGTTTCAGTTGATTTTAATCGACTGGAAACTGGCCATTTTTCAAACGGTCTCAGAATTTGATGAAATTAGTTTTGTTAGGACCGTATCATCAATACGAAGCTAGAAATTATTTTTCTGGAATTTTTCGAGTTAGTATGTGACCACAGTAAATTGAAATGCGCGTTCAAATTCAATATATAGAGTTATATGTTGATTTTGACGAAAACTGATCAAAACGATCGAATCAGCTTACGATGCATATCCCATTGTGTTCGGAATGGGGGTAATTAGCTATGGACGACAGGCGGTGGGTCTCATTTTGAGGTTGAAATAAAAAGTTGCTTTTTGAAAATAAATAAATTAAATATATATAAATATACTCCCCCCTATTTTCTCTCTCTCCCTTATTTAACAGAAAATGAAAAAAACCCAAAACCCGATCTCGATTTCCACCCTCCACCGTCGCTGGCCGACGTCGCACCCCCCCTCAGGCCATCGACTCCACCACCGCGACCCCCTCCGCTTCAACCCCCATCGCCTCCTCCCTCTTCCATCCCCTGCTCCTTCGCCTCTTCTTCTCCTCCTTTCTGAAATCCCCGAGACCCACCTCGCGACACGAGACACCGCTTCCCTCCGTCGCCCCGTTCAGCACCTCCCCGCCCTCCGCTTCTCCCCTCTCTTCTGTCAAGAACCGCACCTGGCGGAGCTCCCCCGACCAGCGAGCATCGATGACCAGCAGCGCGCGGAAAATCAAGCTCCCCCTTCTCCAATTCGCTGCGCCCCCATTCACGAAGGCCACCGACTCCCGCCGCCTCCTCAGCACCTGGACGCCGCCTCCATCCAGCAAACCAGCAGCTCCACCGTTCAACCATGAACCGAAACCCTAAAATGAATGTAAGATTTTATTTTCTAATTTTGTTTTGTTTTTGTAGGAAATAAAAACTAAAAATATGATTTTTATATTATAGATATATTGAAAATATGATTTTTATATTACAGATATATTAAAAATATGATTTTTATATTATAGATATATTAAAAATATGATTTTTTATATAAGTATAGTATTAAAAATAGGATCTTTATATTATAGAATATATAAAAATATTATTTTTATTTAGGTAGAGTTATTAAAATATAATCTTTATTAGAAGAAGAACGATATGAAAATATAATTTTTATAATGAAGTAGCGATGTAATGATATGATTTTTATATATAAAACATCATATTAAAAATGTGATTTTTATTGTAAACAGCGTGAAATGGTTGAGGGGGAATGTTGAGCAAATCCGAGCGGTTCAGCAGTTCAAAAGCAAAGCACGACGGAGTGGAACCCTCTGTGAGAACTTCTCACCTTTAATTTAATTTTTCTAGTTAAAAATATATACTAGGATGCAGACGGTGTTTAGTAGCACCCGACACCTATCGTCCACAGACCATGGACGGCTTGTATGCTTGTTTGTTTGATTTTGCTGTGTAGTTGATTGTGTGATATCATGTGAAATGGAAATAAAATATTTATATAGTTAAAATATTTTATAGTTGAAAATAGAATTTTTAACGTGTATTTAAAATAAATATTTATAAACAAATCGGAGATTTGTTTATATACACTGATTTGATTGATATTGATTGGGACGATAAATTTTACACATCGCCCAACTGCACAAATAAAATTTGTGTTTGATTGTTTGAAACCCCACACGGTTATTGGGATGATATATGACACACACTAATCCCAATAATTAGTTTTATGTCGATTGATTGATTGACATACTGTTACGAGCGTTAAATTTTATATTTGATGCTTATACAGTGTAAAACGCACTCTGGATGATGGTTGATTATTTATCGTTGCTATTTTATACATGTGTTGTAGAAAATCCGTATAATTAACATTATATGGTAATTGATTGAGCCTCATTCCGGTTTTGAAATAGAATATTTGAAATAGAAATATTTGAAATAGAAGTTTTGAAATAGAAATATTTGAAACAGAAATATTTGAAATAGAAATATTTGAAAATAGAAATATATATAAAACCGTGTTGATTAGATTTGCGCCATTTTGACGTGAACGATATTTATATCGATTTTATTCAAATTGAAACGAATATTGAAGTGAATTGCAATTCGAATAGAATTGAAATTCGAATTAAATTGAAATAGAATGGAAATTGATTTAAAATGAATTTGAAACGAATTTATATTGGAATATTCAATTTTGATTTGAAATTGAATTTGAAGTTGAAACCGTTTCGAAAATGAATTTAAAACGATTTATAAAGCACGTTTTGAATTGAAATCGGTGAAGTATATATATATTATATATATATATATATATAATATAATGGCCTGAATAGAACGCGCCACGCCGCGGCAGTTCGCGAATTTCGACCATTGACTTCGAATGGATATTGCGGGAGATCCGACCATCGGATTCTCCTAAAACCGGAACCGTTGGGTTCGTATCGAAACGAGATTTCTAATGAATATTAGAAATTTGAAATCTAACGGTTGGATTTGGAATGATGTCCAAATCAAATTTGGAAAAGGTCGCTGTAAGTGCAGTTCGATGGCCGTTGATGGAAATCGACTGTACGGGCCTTGATAAAATTATTAAAAATAGTAATAATTTGTGTAAAATCATAAGAAATGATTTGTGAAGAATTGGGATGAAAAACTCCATATTTAAAAGGATAAAAATCTATTTTTATCGAAATGAACTAGTTTTGAACTAGAATAATAATTTATTTATTTTTAAAATAAATAAAGTGGATTTGAAATGGTTTTGAAAATAACCAGGATTTCCAATATATAGATTGGAAATGGATTTGAATCGACATTGTCTTCGGAATATTTCGATGTGGGATTTTGTGAATATACAGGTATTGTTATGGGAAATTTGAAAGATATATTTATATCGTTATTTCCAATACGATATTTGTTGGTCGTAGAATTTGATATTGAATATAAGCCGATATATTTTCTATTCAGAGCCTTGTATTTAATATCAAATGGGATTTTGGGTTTGTCGTGAATGGCGTCTTCATTAACGCTATTCTTAAACCCAGTTGAGAAAAAGATTAAATCTTTTTATTTAGATTTAATGAAGTGTACCAATTAAATGGTATTTAATTGGAATTGAAATTGAATTGATTTTTGGGTTTATCATGAACGGTGTTTTAAATAACATTTGTTCTTTAACCCGACAATATGGAAATGTGATTTTGGGTTGTCGTGAACGGTATCTTTAATAATACTATTCTTAGACCCAATGGAGTTAAGAAAATCAGAAATTAACTGGAGTTAGTTAAGTTGAATGGTTTCTTGGGTATTGATCTGATGTTGGTTTCGGCCTTTGGGGTTAATATTTAGGGAATTGCTCACTTGCTATTTTACAGTTAAAGCCTGGTAGAATGGAATGTGATTTTGGGTTTATCGTGAACCGTGTTTTAAATGACACTGATTCTTTAACCCAGTTAAAAATTAAAACTAAGTGGAGTTTTAATGAATCTTTAAATAGATTGAAAAGTGAATTTGATAATTAAAATTATCAAATTCAAGAAATGATCGAGAATGGAGTACCACCAGTTTTACTCCAGACGATAGTTAAATCTTTAATTAGATTTGAATGTGAAATGGTAATGGAATTTACCGATAACACTGTGGTGTCAGATATGAAGTATTACCAGTTTTACTTCATGGGATGAATAGGTTGGGGTTGGGAAATTTAACAATTGATTACTTCGGTAACCGACTAGTTTGGATAAACCATAATTTAGTTTGAATTGATATTCAAAAGAAGATTAAAGAATAAATTTTAAATAATTTGTCTTTGATAAAATTAATGGGAACCTTTCCCTAAGAATATGAAATTTAGCAACTAACTGAAGATTAATGGAGATGAATGGTTTCCTGGGTATTGATCTGATGTTGGTTTCGGCCTTCGGGGTTAATACTTAGGGAATTGTTCTCTTACTAATTTACGGTTAGTAACTGATGAATTGGAATGAGGCGTATGTTGTGTTTGTGTAACACTTTTATAATATATACGTGAGTTATTCGGAAAGACTGGGTTTATCCCATTCTGAATAACTGAATCGATGATAAGTCGAAGATGAAGACGGTGGTTGAAGACCGGAAGTCTTCACATCGTTTGGGTGATTACTGATGATCTTGAATGGGTTGTACACCCAAGATGAGGGAATCAGTTGGTGATCGTCCAGACGTACTTGGAGATCGATGGATATGTGAGGAAAGTGCCTCCGATTTCGTTCAGACCCAGAACGGACTTGTATGGACTGTGTGTCTGACATTGGATTTCATTCTGTGTGACTGATATCGGTTGCATAGAGTGGTTTGCCTGGGTGGCATGCTAAGATGCAAATGATCAAGGCTTCTGTTGAAAAGCAGAGTCTTGTGGTTGATGATCAAAGCACGGCCTTTGTGGCTTAGCTTTGTGTAGCGTTAAGTCACGAGCCTCACACCCCGGTGCGAACCAAAAACTGGAGAAGGACCTCAGGGAGGGCATGCGTTTCTTTCTAGTTAGGAGTGGCGTCAGTGCTTGAACTGGCTGACGAGTTTGACTCATGTGGTTGTGGGAATTGGAGGCGCCTCGGTTATATCGGTCGATCCGGGACCGATGGAGTCATTTAGTTGGCTCACCTACGCCCCAAAGGGCGGGGAAATGCAGTGCTCAGGAATTTTAATCCACATCGGTGGATCGGCCCTGACGATCCAAAGGTCACTCGAGCTCTGACCTAAGGGGCGGACTAGAGCGTCTCGAATCGGTAGAGGACTATCTTTTGCCTCGGTTCACAGATGGAAATCCAATTCCCAAATACGTGATTTTGCGGTTTTAATTGTAGAACTAGTATTGCGACATGATACATGGTACCCATGCCGTCTAGGATTGATACTTATGATTTGAAGTTGTTTTATACACTATGCACTTATTATAGTATCAAATGATTTGTTTTAAACGTACTAAGCATGTTTGGCTATTATAAGGGAAAGCCCTATCCCTCGGCTTGCGTTGCATTGTGTGATAGGACCTGGGTCTTATAATAGCTTCATTTTTCCAAAAAGCATTGCGCTGTTTTGTTATATGCACTGGTATTCTTGGAAAGAAACCCGTTCCGTGTTATAAGGCGTGATCCCTTGATATATCTGATTTAAAGTAAAGCTTTGAATAACTGTTTTAGTTCTCACACCAGTCCCATGACTGACCGGGAGTTTATTGTTTTAACCTAAACTCTGGGTGCCCTTATTTAGACACGGGCAGCTAGTAGTTTCGGTTTTGCAGATTTATATTCGCAGGATCCTGGTTTACAGCTGGAATGATATCCGGAAAGCTTTGTATCCGTATATCTCCTTCAGTTGTGTATTGTATTATTTTCCGCTGCTATGTAATTTATGTAACACCCCAACTCCGCTAGGGTCACTCACAAAGGGAATGCACTAGGTTTGGTGAAGCATTATCGAGGTAAACATGCACAGAAATATTACAAGACAGAACATATATAAAACAGCGGAAGTAAAACAAATTTCATTACCTTATAAAATAAGGTCTAAAGCCTTTTACATCAGAATACATCAAAACCCGTCTTGCAATAATAAAGAAGCATAAAACCATTTCATAAATTATTCCCCAAGTAAAACAGTAAAGTAGTCATAGCCAAGAAAAGTCCAAGCCATGCGTGATGACCTTCAAGCAGAAGAAGTCTGAACTAGATAACAGTGTTTCCTCCCTGAAACCTGGGGGGGGGAGGGAAACGGAAGACAAAGAGGCGAAACAAAACGGGGTCAGTCATAAAGACTGGTAAGTCCTATCTACTTCCAGTATAAAAACATGTAAAGGTAACATGACGTGCATAAACTGAAAGTAAACATAAGGATGCCGACAAGATAGACAGGCTAAACCAGGATAACTGGATGAACTACTACAGCAAGATAAACTAAGGTATCATGATAAACTACAGTGTCAAGATAAATCAAGGTTTCACGGTGCCAGGTTTCTATCAAGTATAATATCCTAAGGTATCTATCCTGTATAACATCCCACGGTGTCTATCATGTATATTTCTCATGGTCCTAACATGTATATTTGCTCTGCACCTCTCGTACTAGTATCCCAACCCACGTCATGTGTTAACTATGAATGTCCCTTGCCCAATGTCATGTAATGGCCCATGTCAACCTAATATATAGCATATGTAGGTTTTCCCAACTCGTATGTTTCTTTCCATGTATAAGTTCAGTCCCTTGCCGTAGGCCCTACGGGCTTTCCTATGTAAATCTATACCACTTCAACGTAGTACCGTTTTATCCTTGAAGTTGTTTTGGACTGCTACCCTTGATCAAGTTATGTTTTCTTACCATGAACTATCGTGTGTTCACTTAGGATTTATGCCACCTAGGACCACTAGGGATTATGCTACCTAATGAACGTTTCCATGTCTCGGTTTGGGTTCAGCCACCTAGGGCCACTAGGGATTATGCCACCCGTCAACCGCACCCTTTATCCCGCGTATGTATCGTGAATCGTTTTCCATGTCTAGACGCACATGTTCCTCAATGTGCCATCCGAGTTCCGTGCCAGGCCAAATCAAGAAATACGGAACTCGGTCGGGAGCTTTAAGTCGTCTACAGATGCAGATATCAAGGTCTGTTTTTGTACCCGTGGCTATGGTCCCACGTGACCCCTCCCTCAACGACTGAAAGGCAACCCAAGAAAAATCATGTATGAGAACTACACTACGGCCCATCGATGCCCACTTCCAGATAGCCAACCTCACCCATAACTTGATAGCCAGTATATGGTCTGTTGGGAGTTCCCTGCCTTTCCGTACGTACACGATTGACTAAAGATGGTAGGTAGTCGGCGACATGCTATCCAGGGCAAAATCAAGTATCGTCGACTCCACGCTAATCCATCCCAGTCTTTAGGTCGCTCGTATAGCAACCAAGGCATACTCTTGGCTCTTCTACCGCAGACCTTAACCTCTGTGAGGCCGGGTTTCATGGACCCCTTGCCGCCTCACAGAGGGATACCCAGAGTACCCTCACGTTCCCCGAAGCTTCCGCTTCGTCACCCAGTTCGCTGGAGCTTTTATCCAAGTCAGATAACTTGCTCCTCCTCGTATACTAAGCAATGACCTACCGTACTAGGTTACTCATCTCTTTATGAACTAGTCCCATGTCCTTAGCTAAGAATTATTACTTAGTTACCCTTAACTAAGGTTTACCACTTAGCCCCTCTGTCCGCTATCCTTGTTAACTAAGATTTCCAACCTAGTCCCCTGAGCTAGGGTTTTGTCAAATGGGTTAAGTGTTGTTATCCAAGTTCATGACTTAACCCGCCTACGAATCATGTCAAGATTGGCTAAGTACTCAAGTTCAAGGCTTAGCCCTACAGGTTGGTTAAGTGTACCAAGAAGCTCATGACTTAACCTTACCAAGTCAAACTGGTTAAGTATTTATTTGTCTTAACCCTATCAGATTATCATGTTAGATTGATTAAGCATAGATTATCTTAATCCCATCAGATTATCGAGTCGGATTGGTTAAGTATGGGTTTACTTAACCCCATCCACTAATCGTATTATAATGGTTAAGCCTAATTTTAAAAGGTCTTGTGACTTAAGCCTATCAGGTCCACCTATTAGATTGGCTAAGTATAGGTTACTTAACCTCATCAAATCATCATGTATAATTGGTTAAGTATAAGTTACTTAACCCCATTAAATTACCGTGTTAAGTTGGTTAAGTATTGGTTACTTAACCTCATTGAATTACCAAGTTTAGATTGGTTAAGTGTTTAACTTAACCCCATCGAATTATCGTTTTAGATTAGTTAAGTGAAGGTTACTTAACCCCATCTAATTACCGTGTTTAGATTAGTTAAGTCTAAGTTACTTAACCCCATCTAATTACCGTGTTAGATTAGTTAAGTCTAAGTTACTTAACCCCATCTAATTACCATGTCAGATTAGTTAAGTATGGATTACTTAACCTCATCGAATTTACCGTGTTTAGATTAGTTAAGTGTGGATTACTTAACCCCATCTAATTACCAAGTCGGATTAGTTAAGCGTAAATTACTTAACCCCATCCCCTAATTGTCTTGTATGGTTAAGTGTCATTAAGAAATCAAGCCCGGTCCCACTTAACCTACCCATTCGTGTCATATCGGTTAAGTGTCATTAGTCAAATTTACTTAACCTTATCATGTGTCATTAGTTTAATTAATGCACTCTCAACCTCTCACATTAGACCTTGTTGTGGTTACTAGTTAAGCCGGGCGGGTCCGGGTAGTTTTACACCACAACCTAGTCTAACCTCGGGTCTTAAGCGCGACATGACCAACTTCTCACATTGGATCCTATTGTTTGTAGCCACTAGTTAAGCCGGGCGGGTCCGGGTAGATTTATGCTACAAACTCAACCCAACCTCGAGTTGGCCACTTTCATGTTTGGTCTAGTGTCATATTACACTTACAACCCCCGTGTCTAGTTTCAAGTCCCATGTTTACCCCACGTGTCACAACCATATTTGAATGTATCATGAATGTCATGTTCTCATGTAAACCCCATGTCAAGTTTTTCATGTCATACCCACGTTTTTCCTAAGCTACCCAAACGTATTTCCAACCCAAGTGGAATCGAGTCACATAGTAGGGTATTATGCCAACATATTGGCCACAAACATGCATAGTATCATAAGGGAATTTGGCCACAAACATGCATAGTATCATAAGGGAATTTGGCCACAAGCATGCATGACAAATCAAGAAGTGGTTGGCCACAAGCATGCATAACATAAAAAGGTGATTGGCCACAAACTTGCATATTATCATAAGGGGTTTCGGGTTCATATACTTGCATAAGCCCCAAGTTAAGTCCATGCACATATCTCACAAGCCCAAAGTGGTTCTAAGGTCTTATGCCCACATTCACAAGTTAAAGGTTCAATCTTTCATGATAGACTAGGCTAAACATAACATGAGTGACATGATATAGTCGCTAAACATAGTTCCAAGTCATATATTCAAGATAAGAGGCAAAACTAGATTCACATAGGTTATAGCACTTATGTTTAACCGCATTTTATTCCATGCCATCATTAAGCTACCGTTAACATCTCGAAGTAGCTAGAACTTACATAGCGAGGCTTAGGAAAAGGATCATGCATCATCTTGACGAAGAAAGGTGGCTCATTTGTCGATGAACCATCATGAAACTCACATAGCAATGTTGATTTGGCCTCTATTTGGTGTAGCAAGCTTGCACCTTTTGATTTGAACCTAATTTGAAAGCATAGTCTCTAGGAATTGGAGATGGAGGCCATGATCACTTGGCATTTGGGCAGCACTTCGTGGCATGATTGATTTGTGAGGGTTTACGGTAGGCTTAGGGGTCTTTTTATAGAGATTAGGAGTAGTTTAGGCCATTAGATTAACCCTAGGATAGATCCAAGCCCTCAAAAATCGTCACAAGCCTCCAAAACTGAGCCAAACAACAAAACAGGTGCACCAGGTTGCCTGGGTTCGACCAGGCAGGTCGACCCCCAGGTCGACCCTGGGGTCGACTCCCCAGTCGACCTGGTCCCACCCAGGTCGACACCCAGGTCGACCCCCTGGTTGACCTGGTCTGGGCGGGATTTTTCCCGCCTACCCTGATTTTCTGAAATTTGAATCTGTTTTGAATTTGAATTTTTCGTGAAACTTCGTGAGGCCATATCTCGGTCATACGGACTCCGATTTACGAAATTTCGGACTCTATTTGGCGTATTTTTCCGAGACGAACGCAATGGCGCAACCCGTTTTCCCTGCTTCAGAGTTTATAATTTAATTCTGCCTTGATTCTTGTCTTAATCATGTTGTTAAAATTCAGGTTGTTACATTCTCCCCCCCTTTAAGGATTTCGTCCCCAAAATCTCCAAGTTAGGAAGAACATATCCTACCATCCATCATTCATCTACTCAAAACATCATCCACAGGCAACCATTGTCCTTAGGCGATTTCTAATGTCATATGAACATATGCAAAACGTGTGTGTATATGCTCCTTAGCTAATGCTAATGATCAGGCCTGAATGATCTTTCTAATGCAAAATATGTTTAGTGCCATGAGTCCAACATGTATGCAAATAGTCCTAGTCATATAAGTACTATATGCGTGCACAAACATTCATTCATATGCAACATCCGCATGATAACACATTCAATTTCATCCATAAACAAGTATAAATACTTGTGCATATGCAACATGAAACGTGACCGTGTCAATCTAGTATCTAATGTGTATTCGCGCATCCACGAGCAACCACTTGCAACCATTTGCAACCATATCAATCATAACATGTTTCAAATACATGTTTACGTCCATAGAGTTCTATTTAAGGTTTCCAAGACAGGATCGAGAAGATAAACAAGACAAACTCCTTACGGGGTTTGCAACAGAAACAGGACCGAGAGGATATCCACCAAGCGATAGCATGCAAGCAAGCTCTACAGGAGAACCAGGGATCAACGATATACTCTTACAAAGGGATACGATGCGCGCGTCTAAGCCGCATTTCCTTGAGCTTAATTCCAGTGTGCCTTGACTGCCTTTGACTTCATGATTTCGTAGCTCCTTGATTCCTATTTCCAAGGTATGAGTCAGAACTCTTTTCACTGTTGCCTCTCGTTTCACTTTCATTTATTCTTTCCCTAGTATACTTGGCTCAACCATATCTACGTACTCATGCAAGCTCTCCAAAATTCACTAGTGAATTCTGGATCTCGTTTACCAATGCCAATCCATGTTACCACGTGCACTTACTAGAGTGATTCCTATAACCCATGCTTAAGCGGAATGGACCATCCGCCTTAGTGGCGAACGTTACTCGATCGGATCAGAGATTTCTGATAAATGCATCAAGAGATTCTAGGTAACTAACCATGACAGAACCCAAAAGGTTACACGAGACTTCGAAGGTATTACCAAAGCAAGCCAAGAGTCTGACTACCCTCTTTTCAAAACCGTGAATGGTATCCCTTACTGGATAACCACTTTACCCCTAGAATCCATCCATAGCTCAACAATTGAAGCATTGCTTCTAATCTCAACACTTGGCATAGACGTTCTCACATCCAACAAGTCATGAATAAATGGACCAACTCTCCAACCAGATTTTTGGGACAAAAACTTGGATCCCCTACCATGCTAGTACTAAGGTGCAGAGACTCAACTATTCAAGCAGACTTAAATGATACGATGATCAAGACAAAGTCTGGACGGGATGATAGAAAAGAACGACTAAACCTTTACCAGAAACGGTACCATTTCTTTTAGGTACCCTAGAAATGGGAGCGTACAATTGCCCTCTCCGATGATCTTGTCCTTGTCCTCCTTGATGGACTAAGCCATACCAACAAGTTGCTTATCCTTAAGCTCGCGTCCTTTATCCTTACTCTTATTATCCTTCCTTGTACCACGGCAACAGGTCTCTCGAGAACCACCTCCATCGTATGGAAAACACCTACGTGGCTAGACAAAGATTAGTCACAGTTAGAACTACTGTGACTACAGATGGAGGAAAGAAAGGAAAAGAGATTCAATCAAGAAATCAAAGGATAGTGCTAATGGCTTTTGGGGAATAGCCTTTAAAAACTTTTCTTGAAAAATGCTTCTTTGTAAACGGTTTTTCAAATGGTTTTCAGACGGTTTTAAAAACTTTTGCCCAGTCTGGTAACCTTCTGCTCTGATACCAAATGTAACACCCCACCTCCGCTAGGGTCACTCACAAAGGGAATGCACTAGGTTTGGTGAAGCATTATCGAGGTAAACATGCACAGAAATATTACAAGACAGAACATATATAAAACAGCGGAAGTAAAACAAATTTCATTACCTTATAAAATAAGGTCTAAATCCTTTTACATCAGAATACATCAAAACCTGTCTTGCAATAATAAAGAAGCATAAAACCATTTTATAAATTATTCCCCAAGTAAAACAGTAAAGTAGCCATAGCCAAGAAAAGTCCAAGCCATGCGTGATGACCTTCAAGCAGAAGAAGTCCGAACTAGATAACAGTGTTTCCTCCCTGAAACCTGGGGGGGAAACGGAAGACAAAGAGGCAAAACAAAACGGGGTCAATCATAAAGACCGGTAAGTCCTATCAACTTCCAGTATAAAAATAGGTAAAGGTAACATGACGTGCATAAACTGAAAGTAAACACAAGGATGCCGACAAGATAGATAGGCTAAACCAGGATAACTGGATGAACTACTACAATAAGATAAACTAAGGTATCATGATAAACTACGGTGTCAAGATAAATCAAGGTATCACGGCGCCAGGTTTCTATCAAGTATAATATCCCAAGGTATCTATCCTGTATAACATCCCACGGTGTCTATCATGTATATTTCTCATGGTCCTAACATGTATATTTGCTCTGCACCTCTCGTACTAGTATCCCAACCCACGTCATGTGTTAACTATGAATGTCCCTTGCCCAATGTCATGTAATGGCCCATGTCAACCTAATATATAGCATATGTAGGTTTTCCCAACTCGTATGTTTCTTTCCATGTATAAGTTCAGTCCCTTGTCGTAGGCCGTACGGGCTTTCCTATGTAAATCTATACCACTTCAACGTAGTACCATTTTATCCTTGAAGTTGTTTTGGACTGCTACCCTTGATCAAGTTATGTTTTCTTACCATGAACTATCGCGTGTTCACTTAGGATTTATGCCACCTAGGACCACTAGGGATTATGCTACCTAATGAACGTTTCCGTGTCTCGGTTTGGGTTCAGCCACCTAGGGCCACTAGGGATTATGCCACCCGTCAACCGCGCCCTTTATCCCGCGTATGTATCGTGAATCGTTTTCCATGTCTAGACGCACATGTTCCTCAATGTGCCATCCGAGTTCCGTGCCAGGGCAAATCAAGAAATACGGAACTCGGTCGGGAGCTTTAAGTCGTCTACAGATGCAGATATCAAGGTCTGTTTTTGTACCCGTGGCTATGGTCCCACGTGACCCCTCCCTCGACTACTGAAAGGCAACCCAAGAAAAATCATGTATGAGAACTACACTACGGCCCATCGATGCCCACTTCCAGATAGCCAACCTCACCCATAACTTGATAGCCAGTATATGGTCTGTTGGGAGTTCCCTGCCTTTCCGTACATACACGATTGACTAAAGATGGTAGGTAGTCAGTGACATGCTATCGAGGGCAAAATCAAGTATCGTCGACTCCACGCTAATCCATCCCAGTCTTTAGGTCGCTCGTATAGCAACCAAGGCATACTCTTGGCTCTTCTACCGCAGACCTTAACCTCTGTGAGGCCGGGTTTCGTGGACCCCTTGCCGCCTCACAGAGGGATACCCAGAGTACCCTCACGTTCCCCGAAGCTTCCGCTTCGTCACCCAGTTCGCTGGAGCTTTTATCCAAGTCAGATAACTTGCTCCTCCTCGTATACTAAGCGATGACCTACCGTACCAGGTTACTCATCTCTTTATGAACTAGTCCCATGTCCTTAGCTAAGAATTATTACTTAGTTACCCTTAACTAAGGTTTACCACTTAGCCCCTCTTTCCGCTATCCTTGTTAACTACGATTTCCAACCTAGTCCCCTGAGCTAGGGTTTTGTCAAATGGGTTAAGTGTTGTTATCCAAGTTCATGACTTAACCCGCCTACGAATCATGTCAAGGTTAGCTAAGTACTAAAGTTCAAGGCTTAGCCCTACAGGTTGGTTAAGTGTACAAAGAAGCTCATGACTTAACCTTATCAAGTCAAACTGGTTAAGTATTTATTTGTCTTAACCCTAACGGATTATCATGTTAGATTGATTAAGCATAGATTATCTTAATCCCATCAGATTATCGAGTCGGATTGGTTAAGTATGGGTTAACTTAACCCCATCCACTAATTGTATTATAATGGTTAAGCCTAATTTTAAAAGGTCTTGTGACTTAACCCTATCAGGTCCACCTATTAGATTGGCTAAGTATAGGTTACTTAACCTCATCAAATCATCATGTATAATTGGTTAAGTATAAGTTACTTAACCTCATTAAATTACCGTGTTAAGTTGGTTAAGTATTGGTTACTTAACCTCATTGAATTACCAAGTTTAGATTGGTTAAGTGTTTAACTTAACCCCATCGAATTATCGTGTTTAGATTAGTTAAGTGAAGGTTACTTAACCCCATCTAATTACCGTGTTTAGATTAGTTAAGTCTAAGTTACTTAACCCCATCTAATTACCGTGTTAGATTAGTTAAGTCTAAGTTACTTAACCCAATCTGATTACCGTGTCAGATTAGTTAAGTATGGATTACTTAACCACATCGAATTTATCGTGTTTAGATTAGTTAAGTGTGGATTACTTAACCCTATCTAATTACCAAGTCGGATTAGTTAAGCGTAAATTACTTAACCCCATCCCCTAATTGTCTTGTATGGTTAAGTGTCATTAAGAAATCAAGCCCGGTCCCACTTAACCTACCCATTCTTGTCATATCGGTTAAGTGTCATTAGTCAAATTTACTTAACCTTATCATGTGGCATTAGTTTAATTAATGCACTCTCAACCTCTCACATTAGACGTTGTTGTGGTTACTAGTTAAGCCGGGCGGGTCCGGGTAGTTTTACACCACAACCTAGTCTAACCTCGGGTCTTAAGCGCGACATGACCAACTTCTCACATTGGATCCTATTGTTTGTAGCCACTAGTTAAGCCGGGCGGGTCCGGGTAGATTTATGCTACAAACTCAACCCAACCTCGAGTTGGCCACTTTCATGTTTGGTCTAGTGTCATATTACACTTACAACCCCCGTGTCTAGTTTCAAGTCCCATGTTTACCCCACGTGTCATGACCATATTTGAATGTATCATGAATGTCATGTTCTCATGTAAACCCCATGTCAAGTTTTTCATGTCATACCCACGTTTTTCCTAAGCTACCCAAACGTATTTCCAACCCAAGTGGAATCGAGTCACATAGTAGGGTATTATGCCAACATATTGGCCACAAACTTGCATAGTATCATAAGGGAATTCGGCCACAAACATGCATAGTATCATAAGGGAATTTGGCCACAAACATGCATAGTATCATAAGGGAATTTGGCCACAAGCATGCATGACAAATCAAGAAGGGGTTGGCCACAAGCATGCATAACATAAAAAGGTGATTGGCCACAAACTTGCATATTATCATAAGGGGTTTCGGGTTCATATACTTGCATAAGCCCCAAGTTATGTCCATGCACATATCTCACAAACCCAAAGTGGTTCTAAGGTCTTATGCCCACATTCACAAGTTAAAAGTTCAATCTTTCATGATAGACTAGGCTAAACATAACATGAGTGACATGATATAGTCGCTAAACATAGTTCCAAGTCATATATTCAAGATAAGAGGCAAAACTAGATTCACATAGGTTATAGCACTTATGTTTAACCGCATTTTATTCCATGCCATCATTAAGCTACCGTTAACATCTCGAAGTAGCTAGAACTTACATAGCGAGGCTTAGGAAAAGGATCATGCATCATCTTGACAAAGAAAGGTGGCTTATTTATCGATGAAGCATCATGAAACTCACATAGCAATGTTGATTTGGCCTCTATTTGGTGTAGCAAGCTTGCACCTTTTGATTTGAACCTAATTTGAAAGCATAGTCTCAAGGAATTGGAGATGGAGGCCATGATCACTTGACATTTGGGCAGCACTTCGTGAGTTTATTTAGTTCTAGCTACTGATCAAAGAGATCATCAATCCTCGGCAATGGGTGTATATTCTTCTTTGTGAGTTTATTTAGTTCTCTTTAGCCTACACAAAGTCTGAGGGACCCATCCGCCTTCGTGGCAAAAACTACTGGAGCACCCCACTCCGATATACTTCGTCTTATGAACCCCCTTCTCAAGCAAATCGCCTACTTGCTCATGGAGTTCCCTCCTCTTACGAGGAGCCATGTGGCACACTGGCCAAGATACTGGTTTGGCATTGTCTACCAGATATATTCGGAAGTCAATCTCCCGCTCCGGAGGTAAGCCCTTCACCTCCTCAAACACATCCGAGTATTCCCGGACCACTCTAACAAATCGCAAACTCTCGACCGACGTGTCAAGCGATTCTAGATAACTTAGCATAACAGATTCCATGGGATTACAAGAGATCTCGAGAGTGTTACCCAAGCGGGTCATAAGCCTAACAACTCTCCCTTCAAAATCAAGAACGACACCACTACTGGATAACCAGTCCATGCCCAAAACTAACCCATAGCCCGTGAAGCCCAAAAAGCATCACATCTAAACTCAACGCTAAGTATAGAAACTTTCAAACCCAAACACATCATGGAGCCCCAATTGGGTTTGAAACAACTAAGGGATCATCTACTAAACTGGTGTCTAAGTGCAGTGACTCAACTAACAATGATGAGATAAACGAACTTGATGCGTCAGAATCAAATAAAGTTCGAACCGGATAATAAAGAAATCCAAATTCCAACCTAGACGGTCCTATCCCCATCTGGTACACTAGCCGTGAGGGAATACAACTACCCTCCAGGAAATTCCGTACCTTGCCCTTGCCCCTTTGGACAACCCTAATAAGGTGTCCTATTCCTCCCAAAAGGATAACTACTCGCCTTCTTCTTCCCATTCTCCACTCGTAACCTCCCACCAATGAGGTTTCATCCTTCATTAACCAAACAACTATTTGAGCCTTCCTCCCATCGTCTATCCAATAGGTACCTACCAGTCCTCCTCCTCCTTGAACCAACTTCTAATCCGACTAACGTCTAAGTCCCTTGAAGTGGTTTTCCATTCTTATCTATCTTAGAAAGATCATCTATACACGGAGGGGAAACTCAAAACGAGAGAGGAAGAGATTCAAAACGGAGAATTCGAAAGATAAAGATATGGCTATCGGTGATTATGCTTTTCTTTCAAAAACTTTTCTCTTAAAAGACACGTTTTTGAAAATACTCCTTTCAAAAATATTCTTAGAAAATAGTTTTTCTAAAAATTTTATCTGTTCTGGTAACCTTAAGCTCTGATACCACGTTTAACACCCCACACCCGCTACGGTCACTCACTAAGGGAATGCCATAACATCGATGGAGTATTTTAAGTGAATATAGAACAGAAAAATTACAACAAGACAGATATAAGTGATACTTG
This sequence comes from Allium sativum, assembly GCA_030737875.1. Classification (NCBI taxonomy): domain Eukaryota; kingdom Viridiplantae; phylum Streptophyta; class Magnoliopsida; order Asparagales; family Amaryllidaceae; genus Allium; species Allium sativum. The sequence continues at coordinate 433,961,486 of CM060910.1, forward strand.
AGAATTTAAAACATCATTTCATTGCAGCGGAAAGTAAAACATGTTGGGTTACACCAAAACCATAAACAAGAGTCAAGTACATAATATCCATCCTGATAAAACAAAAGTACATAATCCCACTACATGATTTAATAGCCATAATAGAAAAGATAAACTGAGCTGTACATCCATGGTCCAAGCTCCAAAAGATAGATAAAACAGTCTGATCAAAGCCCACTAGTGCTAGGCCCACTCTGATAAACTGAGGGTTGGAAAAAAAAGATAAAAAAACAACGGGGTCAGACATACGTCTGAGCGAGTCCTATAACTTTAACAATACAATCGCTAAATTAACCAGAGTAAGACATAAGCTTGATATACGGTAACGACTGGGGATAAATGGCTACACTAAGCAGCCAACTAGACTTAGGATGAACTAAGATAACCGTAAAGACGCATTTACCCACCCAAGGGTAATTCCTACACTGCACCACCCCAGATCTACCCACCCAAGGGTAATTCCTACACTGCACCACCCCAGATCTACCCACCCAAGGGTAATTCCTACACTGCACCACACCGGTTCTACCCACCCAAGGGTAATTCCTACTTAAAGGTTGATCCCACTAAGTGTACTTAGTGATTTTTTTAATAGTAGTTTCGTGTACCCCTAGCTGACTACATAGGTGCCGTCTGCCCCTATCTCCACTAGGTGTACCCACTACTCCCCCATTCGATCGGCTCCTTAACGTAGATTCCCGTGCTTGCCTCACAGTGGGGTGTATCATCCCCTAAAGTGGCAACCTGATAATATCAACGGTAAACGGCTTATACCTACACGATGCAACAACGTCTTACTTACCAGCCCGGGTCCACACACGCATATGAAACCCGTTGGACTTGCGTTGCCACCGCTAACCCGTTTTGGCCTCTTACAGTCAAGCCCAATATGCGTGTCCCATCCTCGACTTGGGTCGAGCCCACAAAGATACGTTTGGGATATTGGTTGAAATGGGCCCCCACAAGCTACCCACCTAAGCTTGTCATTTCTAGTGAATCCCACTTAACCCTTTAACCATGTCCACTTACATGTTATAAATTTTGGTTAAGTCTTTTAATCATATTTTAATTGCCACTCAAGGCACCCACTAGATTTCCACATGCCACCCAAGGCACTTACTTAACCCTTTAATCATGTTTAATTACATGTTCCACTTTGGTTAAGTATTCTAATCGTATTTTCTATTGCCACCCAAGGCAACCCACTAGTTTCCTCATGCCACCCAAGGCACCCCCACTAGTTACTACATGCCACCCAAGGCACCCACTTAACCCCTCATGCCCCACTACGTGCTAATTTGGTTAAGTGTTTCTTAATTAATTAAGATCGTAACCTTTGTAAAGACCTCTCACATTAGACTGTCTTTTATGGCAGCTGGATATGCCGGTTGGTTCCGGGCAGCCTTACACCATAACAAAGTCTAACCTCGTGTCTTTACACTTGTCACGTATTTAGTTTATGACTAAGACCTCTCACATTGGGCCAATCATTTGTAGCCGCTGGATTTGCCGGTCGGTTCCGGGCAGTCTTATGCTACAAAAGGGTCCAACCTCGTGTCTTAGTCGATTAATTACACCTAATTAATCACCTCCATAATTCGTATTAAATTTCCCTAATTAATTACAACTTTTTAAGAATATGGGTAGACCTAACTCAATAGGTAAATTCCCAATTCCATAATATGGGTAGACCTAACTCAATAGGTAAATTCCCAATTATGTCCATTTTATTTTATGGCATGCTTAATCATACCAACTTCACACAATTTTGTTAACATGCATATTAACCCCATCGTTCCCCACATAATTCGTTCACACAACATGACATATAAATGGGAATATTCATCATAATTATAATGGGTTCCACTTATCATAACATTAGCATTAATCATGGGTTTAAAAGGTGTCAACTTACATCATAACATTAAACCCAACTAGCATAAATCATTAACCCAATCTTGCATGAATCACATATGTCATAAAGAGGGTAACTTGCATATGTATGTATGACATACAAAGGGGTAAACTTGCATATACATACATGTCATACAAAGAAGCAAACTTGCACATGAACTTACATATGAGCTTACATATGAACTTGCATAACATGCCATACTTAGAGGCAAACTTGCATATATTATGCATATCATAAAAAGAGACAAACTTGCATATGAACTTGCATCATAACTTGCATATGAACTTGCATAACATGCCATACTTAGAGGCAAACTTGCATATATTATTTATATCATAAAAAGAGACAAACTTGCATATGAACTTGCATCATAACTTGCATATGAACTTGCATAACATGCCATACTTAGAGGCAAACTTGCATATATTATGCATATCATAAAAAGAGACAAACTTGCATATGAACTTGCATCAAAACTTGCATATGAACTTGCATAACATGCCATACTTAGAGGCAAACTTGCATATATTATGCATATTATAGATCCAAACTCGTAGGTTAAACTTGCATGTCATGTCACTTATTTCACACATGATTCTATCATAAAACCAAGCATTTAACTTGCATAAAACCAAACACTTAGCATGCATAAAACCAAATACTTAGCATGCATAAAACCCACCACTTAACAAGCATAAACCCAAACACTTAACTTGCATAAACATAGTGTCATCATGAATAAGTGTTAAACATAGCGATTAGCAAACTAGCATCATAACATATGACCTAAAACCCATTGATCCGCAAGCAAAACCATATGATCTCATCACATCTCATCTACTTAGTTTAGCAATTGGTTATTAAAGTGATAGAAACTCACAAACTCCAAGATTAGCTCCTTAGATAGTTGCTAGAGTTGAAGTAGAGGTGGATTAGTAGTTGATTAGCTTGCAATCCTCTTCTCTAATTAGTGGAGGTTCCTTCTAAGTTGCATTTTGGCGGCATGATGGCATAGGTTCTATTTTTAGTATGGATTAGGGTAGTCTTAGGGTGTTTTTATAGGATTAGGTTGTGTTTTAGACCCTTAGATTAACCCTAGGTTAGTTTAGGTCCGTCAGATTTCGTCCCAAGCCCTCCAACCCAGCCCAAAACTCAACCAGGTGCACCCAGGCCAGAATCAGCCGACAGGGCAAGTCGACAGCCCTGTCGACTGCCAAGTCGACAGGCATGTCGACAGGCAAGTCGACAGCCCTGTCGACAGCCAAGTCGACTTGGCTGGGCAGGAGTTTTCCCGCCTGGCCCCCATTTCTGCATGTTTCGAAATTCAAATTTCCCGAAAACTTCTTTGGGCCTTAACCGGGTCATACGGACTCCGATTTACAAAATTTCGGACTCTATTTCGCGTATTTTTCCGAGACGAACACAATGACGTAACCCGTTTCCCCTGATTCTCACATCTGAGATTATTAATTCTGTAATTAGTGAATATAAGTGTTAACTGAAATTCGGGGTGTTACATTCTCCCCTCCTTAAAGGATTTCGTCCCCGAAATCTCTAAGCTAAGGAGAATGCATATCCTACCATCCAAACAACCATCTACTCAATCCATCAAACACGGGCATCCATTGTCCTTAAAACAATTTCTAATGATGTATGAGCATATGCAAAAAGTGTGTGTATATGTTCCCTATCTAATGTATGAACATATGCAAACCATGATAGTGCCATGCATCCAATATGTATGCGAGAGAACCCTATCGACATATACTGTATCTATATGAGTGCACAATCATTCACCAAAATGCATCATCCATATGATAACACAACCATTATACATCCATCAATTTAGCTACCTACACACAATTATATGCAATATGCAATATGAAGTGACTGAGCCGATCTAGTGTCTAGAGTGTGTGTATATGCATCCACGAGCAACCACTAGCAAACACTTGCATCCACATGCATCCATCAATCATAACATGTCTCAAACACATGTTTCAACCATAGGTTTACCCTATCTAAAGGTCAAAGGTACTAATGAGAGGACATACTACAGATAAGATAAGTACTAGTCAAACGATAAAGGAGAAATTAAAAGGCACATCCTAAAAAGGAATGGGTATAATGAACGCATCTTCTCTTCCGTCTCTAAAGTAGCGTTGCTCTCATCTTCTCCCCATTGCACTTTGACTAGTTGAACCTCTCGTTTCCTCAACTTCCTAGTCTCTGACCCAAGGATGCGAGTAGGAGCTCGTCGAATCGTCTCATCACGCTTTATCTCTACTTCTTTAAGCAAGCCCGGCTCTACCACCTCAGCGGTCTCATGTAGGCACTTCCCCAAATGTGACACATGGAATACATCATGTACACCACTAAGCCTGTCGGGCAACTCCACTCTATATGCCATCTGTCCAATCCTTTCCTTAATAGGAAACGGCCCAACAACCCTTGGTGCTAACTTTCCAACAGATCCAATGCGAACCACATTCCGTAACGGAGATACCTTGATAAAACCATGTCCCCAACATCAAACTTAAGCTCTGCTTTCCTCTTGTCCGCATAAGATTTCTGTCTGTCTTGCGCCGCTTTCATCCTTCTTTGAATCAAATCAATCTTTTCCGAAGTCTTTCTAACCATATCGGGCCCAAGCAAGATCTCATCCGTAGATTCCTACCAACATGTAGGTGATCGACAAGGCCTTCCATAAAGAGCTTCGAAAGGAGCCATGCCAAGACTAGACTGAAAGCTGTTATTATACGCGAACTCCACCAATGGAAGATACTCTTCCCCTGTACCTCCAAAATTCGAGATACATAGCCTCAAAAGGTCTTCTAAAATACGATTCACCCTCTCGGTCTGGTCGTCCGTCTGAGGATGATATGCGGTACTCAAACATAACTGAGTCCCTACCGCCTCTTGCAAACTCTTCCAAAACTCGCTAGTGAAGATAGGATCTCGATCGCTCACTATACTGGAAGGTACACCATGTAATCTAACAATCTCTCGAATGTAGATCGAAGCTAACCATTGAGCATTCCTCTTACTCTTCACGGGTATAAAATGGGCACTCTTAGTAAGTTTGTCTACCCCAACCCAAATTCCCGTATTACCCTTCCTCGATTTTGGTAATCCATTGACGAAATCCATCGAGACACTATCCCACTTCCCTAGCGGAACCTCCAATGGGTGAAGCAACCCACCGGGTTTCTTTTGCTCCGCTTTTACTTGTTGGCACACCAAGCATCTAGCGACATACTCGGCCGCGTCTTTCTTCATACCGGCCCAAAAGAAAACTCGCTTCATGTCTTGGTACATCTTGTCCCTACCGGGATGAATGGTCATCTTTGAACGATGTGCATCATCAAGTATAGCCTTCCTCAAACTCTCGTCTTGCGGTACATAAAGTCTACCGTCTCTACGCAACCACCCCTTACCATCTAGGGTGTACCTACTCAAATGGCTGGACGACTCCCCCTCCTCATGAGCTTCTCTACTAACTCAACCAACTGTGGGTCGTCTCGCTGTGCTCCGCCAATCCGCCCCAAAAGAGTAGGCCTAACCTCCAAGGAGGCTAGCAAACCGGGTACAAAGTCAACGGAAGGTCTAAAGCCAAACATAGAGATAAACTCTAAGCTCCGTCGTTCAACGAACAATGAACTCAAGGACAACCTTTTTCTACTTAAGGTGTCCGCTACCACGTTACCCTTGCCATGGGTATACGCTATCTCAAACTCATAGGATGCTAAGAATACCATCCACTTTTGCTGTCCTAAGACTACGCGCTCGAAGAGTCTCCAACACTTCCCTAAGATGTAGGGCATGCTCTTCTCCACTTTTAGAGAAAACCAGGATGTTACCCCATCCAAAATCATCACATCTGTCCATCTCTCACGCAGACCATCCTAGTCGAACTTGACATCCCCCAAGTGCAAGCCCCAAAGGCCTAAACCAATATCAGACAAACACCCAAGGGATATCTCCTTCGAGTTCAGACGACCTACGTGAGATGATACTAGTAAAAATGGCTAAACAATTAAGCCTTTGACCAACTTTGGATGTCCTCGCCAGTCTCGCTCCAAAACCACCGTTTTTCCCATAACTGGCTTTGCTCAACCTATTAAGCACACACGAAAACTCATTTCGCTCCTAGAAAAGACCAAGATGTCATTTACAAAGACCATCACAAACTTATTTAGGTACTCCCTGAACACCCTTCTCATCAAATCAACAAAGTATGCGGGGGCGTTCGTCAAACCAAATGGCATCACCAGCCACTCATAAAAACCATCCGGAGTCCTAAATGTAGTCTTCTCTATACTATCCTCAGCCAATCTCAACTGACGAAACCCCGTGGCTAAGTCCAACTACGAAAACACTGAGGCGCCAACCAACTGATCAAAGAGATCATCAATCCTCGGCAATGGGTGTCTATTCTTCTTTGTGAGTTTATTTAGTTCTCTTTAGCCTACACAAAGTCTGAGGGACCCATCCGCCTTCGTGGCAAAAACTACTGGAGCACCCCACTCCGATATACTTCGTCTTATGAACACCCTTCTCAAGCAAATCGCCTACTTGCTCATGGAGTTCCCTCCTTTTACGAGGAGCCATGTGGCACACTGGCCAAGATACTGGTTTGGCATTGTCTAGTAGATATATTCGGAAGTCAATCTCCCGCTCCGGAGGTAAGCCCTTCACCTCCTCAAACACATCAGAGTATTCCCGGAACACTCTAACAAATCCCAAACTCTCGACCGACGTGTCAAGCGATTCTAGATAACTTAGCATAACAGATTCCATGGGATTACAAGAGATCTCGAGAGTGTTACCCAAGCGGGTCATAAGCCTAACAACTCTCCCTTTAAAATCAAGAACGACACCACTACTAGATAACCAGTCCATGCCCAAAACTAACCCATAGCCCATGAAGCCCAAAAAGCATCACATCTAAACTCAACGCTAAGTATAGAAACTTTCAAACCCAAACACATCATTGAGCCCCAATTGGGTTTGAAACAACTAAGGGATCATCTACTAAACTGGTGTCTAAGTGCAGTGACTCAACTAACAATGATGAGATAAACGAACTCGATGCGTCAGAATCAAATAAAGTTCAAACCGGATAATAAAGAAATCCAAATTCCAACCTAGACGGTCCTATCCCCATCTGGTACACTAGCCGTGAGGGAATACAACTACCCTCCAGGAGATTCCGTACCTTGCCCTGCCCCTTTGGACAACCCTAATAAGGTGTCCTATTCCTCCCAAAAGGATAACTACTCGCCTTCTTCTTCCCATTCTCCACTCGTAACCTCCCACCAATGATGTTTCATCCTTCATTAACCAAACAACTATTTGAGCCTTCCTCCCATCGTCTATCCAATAGGTACCTACCAGTCCTCCTCCTCCTTGAACCAACTTCTAATCTGACTAACGTCTAAGTCCCTTGAAGTGGTTTTCCATTCTTATCTATCTTAGAAAGATCATCTATACACGGAGGGGAAACTCAAAACGAGAGAGGAAGAGATTCAAAACGGAGAATTCGAAAGATAAAGATATGGCTATCGGGGATTATGCTTTTCTTTCAAAAACTTTTCTCTTAAAAGACACGTTTTTGAAAATACTCCTTCCAAAAATATTCTTAGAAAATAGTTTTTCTAAAAATTTTATCTGTTCTGGTAACCTTAAGCTCTGATACCACGTTTAACACCCCACACCCGCTACGGTCACTCACTAAGGGAATGCCATAACATCGGTGGAGTATTTTAAGTGAATATAGAACAGAAAAATTACAACAAGACAGATATAAGTGATACTTGAGAATTTAAAACATCATTTCATTGCAGCGGAAAGTAAAACATGTTGGGTTACACCAAAACCATAAACAAGAGTCAAGTACATAATATCCATCCTGATAAAACAAAAGTACATAATCCCACTACATGATTTAATAGCCATAATAGAAAAGATAAACTGAGCTTTACATCCACGGTCCAAGCTCCAAAAGATAGATAAAGCAGTCTGATCAAAGCCCACTAGTGCTAGGCCCACTCTGATAACCTGAGGGTTGGAAAAAAAAGATAAAAAAACAACGGGGTCAGACATAAGTCTGAGCGAGTCCTATAACTTTAACAATACAATCGCTAAAGTAACCAGAGTAAGACATAAGCTTGATATACGGTAACGACTGGGGATAAATGGCTACACTAAGCAGCCAACTAGACTTAGGATGAACTAAGATAACCGTAAAGACGCATTTACCCACCCAAGGGTAATTCCTACACTGCACCACCCCAGATCTACCCACCCAAGGGTAATTCCTACACTGCACCACCCCAGATCTACCCACCCAAGGGTAATTCCTACACTGCACCACCCCAGATCTACCCACCCAAGGGTAATTCCTACACTGCACCACCCCAGATCTACCCACCCAAGGGTAATTCCTACACTGCACCACATCGGTTCTACCCACCCAAAGGTAATTCCTACTTAAAGGTTGATCCCACTAAGTGTACTTAGTATAGTAGTTTCGTGTACCCCTAGCTGACTACATAGGTGCCGTCTGCCCCTATCTCCACTAGGTGTACCCACTACTCCCCCATTCGATCGGCTCCCTAACGTAGATACCCGTGCTGGCCCCACAGTGGGGTGTATCATCCCCCAAAGTGGCAACCTGATAATATCAATGGTGCACGGCTTATACCTACACGATGCAACAACGTCTTACTTACCAGCCCGGGTCCACACACGCATATGAAACCCGTTGGACTTGCATTACCACCGCTAACCCGTTTTGGCCTCTTACAATCAAGCCCAATATGTGTGTCCCGTCCTCGACTTGGGTCGAGCCCACAAAGATACGTTTGGGATATTGGTTGAAATGGGCCCCCACAAGCTACCCACCTAAGCTTGTCATTTCTAGTGAATCCCACTTAACCCTTTAACCATGTCCACTTACATGTTATAAATTTTGGTTAAGTCTTTTAATCATATTTTAATTGCCACTCAAGGCACCCACTAGATTTCCACATGCCACCCAAGGCACTTACTTAACCCTTTAATCATGTTTAATTACATGTTCCACTTTGGTTAAGTATTCTAATCGTATTTTCTATTGCCACCCAAGGCAACCCACTAGTTTCCTCATGCCACCCAAGGCACCCCCACTAGTTACTACATGCCACCCAAGGCACCCACTTAACCCCTCATGCCCCACTACATGCTAATTTGGTTAAGTGTTTCTTAATTAATTAAGATCGTAACCTTTGTAAAGACCTCTCACAATAGACTGTCTTTTATGGCAGCTGGATATGCCGGTTGGTTCCGGCCAGCCTTACACCATAACAAAGTCTAACCTCGTGTCTTTACACTTGTCACGTATTTAGTTTATGACTAAGACCTCTCACATTGGGCCAATCATTTGTAGCCGCTGGATTTGCCGGTCGGTTCCGGGCAGTCTTATGCTACAAAAGGGTCCAACCTCGTGTCTTAGTCGATTAATTACACCTAATTAATCACCCCCATAATTCGTATTAAATTTCCCTAATTAATTACAAATTTTTAAGAATATGGGTAGACCTAACTCAATAGGTAAATTCCCAATTATGTCCATTTTATTTTATGGCATGCTTAATCATACCAACTTCACACAATTTTGTTAACTTGCATATTAACCCCATCGTTCCCCACGTAATTCGTTCACACAACATGACATATAAATGGGAAGATTCATCATAATTATAATGGGTTCCACTTATCATAACATTAGCATTAATCATGGGTTTAAAAGGTGTCAACTTGCATCATAACATTAAACCCAACTAGCATAAATCATTAACCCAATCTTGCATGAATCACATATGTCATAAAGAGGGTAACTTGCATATGTATGTATGACATACAAAGGGGTAAACTTGCATATACATACATGTCATACAAAGAAGAAAACTTGCACATGAACTTACATATGAGCTTACATATGAACTTGCATAACATGCCATACTTAGAGGCAAACTTGCATATATTATGCATATCATAAAAAGAGACAAACTTGCATATGAACTTGCATCATAACTTGCATATGAACTTGCATAACATGCCATACTTAGAGGCAAACTTGCATACATTATGCATATCATAAAAAGAGACAAACTTGCATATGAACTTGCATCATAACTTGCATATGAACTTGCATAACATGCCATACTTAGAGGCAAACTTGCATATATTATGCATATCATAAAAAGAGACAAACTTTCATATGAACTTGCATCAAAACTTGCATATGAACTTGCATAACATGCCATACTTAGAGGCAAACTTGCATATATTATGCATATTATAGATCCAAACTCGTAGGTTAAACTTGCATGTCATGTCACTTATTTCACACATGATTCTAGCATAAAACCAAGCATTTAACTTGCATAAAACCAAACACTTAGCATGCATAAAACCAAATACTTAGCATGCATAAAACCCACCACTTAACATGCATAAACCCAAACACTTAACTTGCGTAAACATAGTGTCATCATGAATAAGTGTTAAACATAGCGATTAGCAAACTAGCATCATAACATATGACCTAAAACCCATTGATCCGCAAGCAAAACCATATGATCTCATCACATCTCGTCTACTTAGTTTAGCAATTGGTTATTAAAGTGATAGAAACTCACAAACTCCAAGATTAGCTCCTTAGATAGTTGCTAGAGTTGAAGTAGAGGTGGATTAGTAGTTGATTAGCTTGCAATCCTCTTCTCTAATTAGTGGAGGTTCCTTCTAAGTTGCATTTTGGCGGCATGATGGCATAGGTTCTATTTTTAGTATGGATTAGGGTAGTCTTAGGGTGTTTTTATAGGATTAGGTTGTGTTTTAGACCCTTAGATTAACCCTAGGTTAGTTTAGGTCCGTCAGATTTCGTCCTAAGCCCTCCAACCCAGCCCAAAACTCAACCAGATGCACCCAGGCCAGAATCAGCCGACAGGGCAAGTCGACAGCCCTGTTGACTGCCAAGTCGACAGGCATGTCGACAGGCAAGTCGATAGCCCTGTCGACAGCCAAGTCGACTTGGCTGGGCGGGAGTTTTCCCGCCTGGCCCCCATTTCTGCATGTTTCGAAATTCAAATTTCCCGAAAACTTCTTTGGGCCTTAACCGGGTCATACGGACTCCGATTTACAAAATTTCGGACTCTATTTCGCGTATTTTTCCGAGACGAACACAACGACGTAACCCGTTTCCCCTGATTCTCACATCTGAGATTATTAATTCTGTAATTAGTGAATATCAGTGTTAACTGAAATTCGGGGTGTTACAACATAGGTTATAGCACTTATGTTTAACCGCATTTTATTCCATGCCATCATTAAGCTACCGTTAACATCTCGAAGTAGCTAGAACTTACATAGCGAGGCTTAGGAAAAGGATCATACATCATCTTGACGAAGAAAGGTGGCTCCTTTGTCGAAGAACCGTCATGAAACTCACATAGCAACGTTGATTTGGCCTCTATTTGGTGTAGCAAGCTTGCACCTTTTGATTTGAACCTAATTTGAATGCATTGTCTTTAGGAATTGGAGATGGAGGCCATGATCACTTGGCATTTGGGAAGCACTTCGTGGCATGAGTGATTTGTGAGGGTTTAGGGTAGGCTTAGGGGTCTTGTTATAGAGATTAGGAGTAGTTTAGGCCGTTAGATTAACCCTAGGATAGATCCAAGCCCTCAAAAATCGTCACTAGCCTCCAAAACCAAGCCAAACAGCAAAACAGGTGCACCAGGTTGCCTGGGTTCGACCAGGCAGGTCGACCCCCAGGTCGACCCTGGGGTCGACTCCCCAGTCGACCTGGTCCCACCCAGGTCGACACCCAGGTCGACCCCCTGGTCGACCTGGTCTGGGTGGGATTTTTCCCGCCTACCCTGATTTTCTGAAATTTGAATCTGTTTTGAATTTGAATTTTTCATGAAACTTCGTGAGGCCATATCTCGGTCATACGGACTCCGATTTACGAAATTTTGGACACTATTTCGCGTATTTTTCCGAGACGAACGCAATGGCGCAACCCGTTTTCCCTGATTCAGATTTTATAATTTAATTCTGCCTTGATTCTTGTCTTAATCATGTTGTTAAAATTCGGGTTGTTACAATTTATTGTAATCTCTGATATTTGGTGAATGTATTTTATTTGTTTATACTCTGTATATTATTTTATTCTGATGAAATTGTTGTAATATACAATAAAATGTTCTTCCGTCTGCGTTCTATTTTGTCGTGTTCTCAAAGGCGTTTCGAAAGGTCTTGATCGGTTTAGCGACTGATTCGGATCGGGCAAAATTCCTTTTCGTTACATTTGGTATCAGAGCTTTGGTTTACAAAGCTCAGAGAACAAGACACATTAGAACCATACGAAAGAATTCATCAGAAATTGGATTAGTAATATCCAATGGGAATGACTCGTTAGAGATAGGATCGGTAGTATCCTAGAACGAGTGTGAAGAGTATATTTTAAAAAGTGAAAACAAATTTTGTTTTGAAAATTTAATTCAATTATACGTATTTGAATATTTATTTATATTGAATTTGGACAATCCAGTATATATAGATTTTACATATACGTCTGATCCGCGTGTATTTGAAGTTTTAATATACTGGATAGATATAAAATCCCACTGTAGTCGCCCGGGAATGATTCTGATGATGGGTACCCATCATCAGTGTTGTGTTCGAGTTTCGAAGGTGTGATATTTATATATTTCCATTAGACTGGTGTGAGAACCAAAATATAGCTAGAATACATTGTTGTGATTTGGCATCAAAAATGTGATTTTTGACTATATATCAAAGTTATGAATTTGAAGCGATAATCAACTAATTGATTGCTGATTGTGTTGTTTGATTAATTAAAATGTTGAACCTATAACCAAATTAAATCAAATAGTGAATTGTATTGGAGATTAGTCGCATTTGCATGCATACACATGTGTATCTATTGAACAGGTCATAGCAAGGAGGCTAGAGCAGAAGCATAAAAATTTTTGCCCGACAAATAGGTACATCTTTACCATAATTTACTGTTTTGTTTAGGTGATGATGATTTTATGAGCCGATTGGCTTTTTCTTTTTCTTTTGGACTAAAGAAGGCCATGGGAGGCTATATGAAATATCCCGAAGTCCCCGATGCAGGGGAGGTTATGGCGAAATTTTTCAAAAATTTAGGGTGTTAGCCAAGTTTTTGAAAAATTTGAAAAGTTCTTAGAAACTGAAAAGTTGAAGAACTTAAGCCATAATGAAAATAGTGAAAGTTGAGTTGATTAGTTAAACAACTTTCGGCTTCGTTCCTTTTGGGGGACGAAAAGTTTTAAGTGGGGGAGATTGTAATAACCCGGAAATCCGAGCCAATTTAAAATTTTTATTTTAGCAATTTTGATGAATTTTGAATATTTAAAATGGATTATTTTTAATAATATCGACGAAAAATTTATTTTGAATAGAATTCGAACGTATATATTTATATAGATCGTCGTTAGAATATAAATAATTATTTATATTTATAAAAGGAATTGAAAATGGCGCGGTAGTTCGATAATTCGATTTCAAACTTCAATTGAACGTACAGGATTCAAAATAAACTGGATTTTAGCGAAACCAAAAATATTAGAATCTAGTTGTGAATATCTTTCTAACGAATCGGAGAAATTGAAATTTCATAGCGAGAATAAATAGATATGCCCAGATGAAATTCAGAATAGTCGCTATGGGATTCTGGCCCTTAAAAATAGCCATTTTGCAAACGACCTCGGATTTCGACGAAACCACTTTTGTTGGATCCGTGATGTCAAGTTATTGCTAGATTCCAATTTTCATAATTTTCGAATCAATATGTGAGCGTGGCAAAGGAAAACGCATTTGACCAATTTCAGTTGATTTTAATCGACTGGAAATTGGCCATTTTTCAAACGGTCTCAGAATTTGACGAAATTAGTTTTGTTAGGACCGTATCGTCAATACGAAGCTAGAAAATATTTTTCTGGAATAGTTCGAGTTAGTATGTGACCCCAATAAATTGAAATGCGCGTTCAAATTCAACATATAGAGTTATATGTTGATTTTGACGAAAACTGATCAAAACGATCGAATCAGCTTACGATGCATATCCCATTGTTTTCGGAATGGGGGTAATTAGCTATGGACGACAGGCGGTGGGTCTCGTTTTGAGGTTGAAATAAAAAGTTGCTTTTTGAAAATAAATAAATTAAATATATATAAATATACTCCCCCCCAATTTTCTCTCTCTCCCTCATTTAACAGAAAATGAAAAAAAACCCAAAACCCGATCTCGATTTCCATCCTCCACCGTCGCTGGCCGACGTCGCACCCCCCCAGGCCGTCGATTCCACCACCGCGACCCCCTCCGCTTCAACCCCCATCGCCTCCTCCCTCTTCCATCCCCTGCTCCTTCGCCTCTTCTTCTCCTCCTTTCTAAAACTCCCGAGACCAAACTCGCGACAAGAGACAACGCTTCCCTCCATCGCCCCGTTCAGCACCTCCCCGCCCTCCGCTTCTCTACTCCCCTCTTCTGTCAAGAACCGCACCTGGCGGAGCTCCCCCGACCAGCGAGCATCGATGACCAGCAGCGCGTGGAAAATCAAGCTCCCCCTTCTCCAATTCGCTGCGCCCCCATTCACGAAGGCCACCGACTCCCGCCGCCTCCTCAGCACCTGGACGCCGCCTCCATCCAGCAAACCAGCAGCTCCACCGTTCAACCATGAACCGAAACCCTAAAATGAATGTAAGATTTTATTTTGTGATTTTGTTTTGTTTTTGTAGGAAATAAAAACTGAAAATATGATTTTTTTATATTATAGATATATTGAAAATATGATTTTTATATTATAGATATATTAAAAATATGATTTTTATATTATAGATATATTAAAAATATGATTTTTATATAAATATAGTATTAAAAATAAGATCTTTATATTATAGAAGATATAAAAATATTATTTTTATTTAGGTAGAGTTATAAAAATATAATCTTTATTAGAAGAAGAACGATATGAAAATATAATTTTTATAACGAAGTAGCGATGTAATGATATGATTTTTATATATAAAACATCATATTAAAAATGTGATTTTTATTGTAAACAGCGTGAAATGGTTGAGTGGGAATGTTGAGCAAATCCGAGCGGTTCAGCAGTTCAAAAGCAAAGCACGGCGGAGTGGAACCCTCTGTGAGAACTTCTCACCTTTAATTTAATTTTTCTAGTTAAAAATATATAGTAGGATGTAGACGGTGTTTAGTAGCACCCGACACCCGCCGTCCACAGAACATGGACGGCTTGTATGCTTGTTTGTTTGATTTTGTTGTATTGTTGATTGTGTGATATGATGTGAAATGGAAATAAAATATTTATATAGTTAAAATATTTTATAGTTGAAAATAGAATTTTTAACGTGTATTTAAAATAAATATTTATAAAAAAAATCGGAGATTTGTTTATATACACTGATTTGATTTATATTGATTGGGACGATAAATTTTACACATCGCCCAACTGCACAAATAAAATCTGTGTTTGATTGTTTGAAACCCCACACAGGTATTGGGATGATATATGACATACACTAATCCCAATAATTAGTTGTATGTCGATCGATTGATTGACATACTGTTATGAGCGTTAAATATTTTATATTTGATGCTTATACAGTGTAGAACGCACTCTGGATGATGTTTGATTATTTATCGTTGCTATTTTATACATGTGTTGTAGAAAATCCGTATAATTAACATTATATTGTAATTGATTGGGCCTCATTCCAGTTTTGAAATAGAATATTTGAAATAGAATATTTGAAATAGAATATTTGAAATAGAAATATTTGAAATAGAAGTTTTGAAATAGAAATATTTGAAACAGAAATATTTGAAATAGAAATATTTGAAAATAGAAATATATATAAAACCGTGTTGATTAGATTTGCGCCATTTTGACGTGAACGATATTTATATCGATTTTATTCAAATTGAAATGAATATTGAAGTGAATTGCAATTCGAATAGAATTGAAATTCGAATTAAATTGAAATAGAATGGAAATCGATTTGAAATGAATTTAAAACGAATTTATATTGGAATATTCAATTTTGATTTGAAATTGATTATGAAGTTGAAACCGTTTTGAAAATGAATTTAAAACGATTTATAAAGCACGTTTTGAATTGAAATCGACGAAGTATATATATTACATATATAATATAATGGCCTGAATAGAACGCGCCGCGCCGCGGCAGTTCGCGAATTTCAACCGTTGACTTCGAATGGATATTGCGGAAGATCCGACCGTCGGATTCTCCTAAAACCGGAACCTTTGGGTTCGTATCGAAAATAGCTTTCTAATGAATATTAGAAATTTTAAATCTAACGGTTGGATTTGGAATGATGTCCAAATAAAATTTGGAAAAGGTCGCTGTAAGTGTAGTTCGATGGCCGTTGATGGAAATCGACTGTACGGGCCTTGATAAAATTATTAAAAATAGTAATAATTTGTGTAAAATCATAAGAAATGATTTGTGAAGAATTGGGATGAAAAACTCCATATTTGAAAGGATAAAAATTGATTTTTATCGAAATGAACTAGTTTTGAACTAGAATAATAATTTATTTATTTTTAAAATAAATAAAGTGGATTTGAAAATAACCAGGATTTCCAATATATAGATTGGAAATGGATTTGAATCGAAATTGTCTTCGGAATATTTCGATGTGGGATTTTGTGATTATACAGGTATTGTTATGGGAAATTTGAAAGATATATTTATATCGTTATTTCCAATACGATATTTGTTGGTCGTAGAATGTGATATTGAATATAAGCCAATATATTTTCTATTCAGAGCCTTGTATTTAATATCAATTGGGATTTTGGGTTTGTCGTGAATGGCGTCTTCATTAACCCTGTTCTTAAACCCAGTTGAGAAAAAGATTAAATCTTTTTATTTAGATTTAATGAAGTGTACCAATTAAATGGTATTTAATTGGAATTGAAATTGAATTGACTTTTGGGTTTATCGTGAACGGTGTTTTAAATAACATTTGTTCTTTAACCCGACAATATGGAAATATGATTTTGGGTTGTCGTGAACGGTATCTTTAATAGTACTGTTCTTAGACCCAATGGAGTTAAGAAAATCAGAAATTAACTGGAGGTTAGTTAAGTTGAATGGTTTCTTGGGTATTGATCTGATGTTGGTTTCGGCCTTCGGGGTTAATATTTAGGGAATTGCTCACTTGCTATTTTACGGTTAAAGCCTGATAGAATGGAATGTGATTTTGGGTTTATCGTGAATCGTGTTTTAAATGACACTGGTTCTTTAACCCAGTTAAAGATTAAAACTAAGTGGAGTTTTAATGAATCTTTAAATAGATTGAAAAGTGAATTTGATAATTAAAATTATCAAATTCAAGAAATGATCGAGAATGGAGTACCACCAGTTTTACTCCAGACTATAAATAAATCTTTAATTAGATTTGAACGTGAAATGGTAATGGAATTTACCGATAACACCGTGGTGTTAGATATGAAGTATTACCAGTTTTACTTCATGGGATGAATAGGTTGGGGTTGGGAAATTTAACAATTGATTACTTCGGTAAGGTGCGTTAATCCCGACTAGTTTGGATAAACCATAATTTAGTTTGAATTGATATTCAAAAGAAGATTAAAGAATAAATTTTAAATAATTTATCTTTGATAAAATTAATGGGAACCTTTCCCTAAGAATGTGAAATTTAGCAACTAACTGAAGATTAGTGGAGATGAATGGTTTCTTGGGTATTGATCTGATGTTGGTTTCGGCTTATGGGGTTAATACTTAGGGAATTGTTCTCTTACTAATTTACGGTTAGTAACTGATGAATTGGAATGAGGCTTATGTTGTGTTTGTGTAACACTTTTATAATATATACGCGAGTTATTCAGAAAGACCAGGTTTATCCCATTCTGAATAGCTGAATCGACGATAAGTCGAAGAAGAAGACGGTGGTTGAAGACCGGAAGTCTTCACATCATTTGGGTGATTACTGATGATCTTGATTGGGCTGTACACCCAAGATGAGGGAATCAGTTGGTGATCGTCCAGACGTACTTGGAGATCGATGGATATGCAAGGAAAGTTCCTCCGGTTTTTTTCAGACATAGAACGGACTTGTATGGACTGTGTGTCTAACATTGGATTTCATTCTGTGTGACTGATATTGGTTGCATAGAGTGGTTTGCCTGTGCGGCATGCTAAGATGCAAATGATCAAGGCTTCTGTTGAAAAGCAGAGTCTTGTGGTTGATGATCAAAGCATGGCCTTTGTGGCGTAGCTTTTTGTAGCGTTAAGTCGCGTGCCTCACACCCCGGTGTGAAGTAAAAACTGGAGAAGGACCTCAGGGAGGGCATGCGTTTCTTTCTAGTTAGGAGTGGCGTCAGTGCTTGAACTGGCTGACGAGTTTGACTCATGTGGTTGTTGGAATTGGAGGCGCCTCGGTTATATCGGTCGATCTGGGACAGATTGAGTCATTTAGTTGGCTCACCTACGCCTCAAAAGGGCGGGGAAACGCAGTGTTCATGAATTTCAATCCACATCGGTGGACCGGCCCTGACGATCCAAAGCTCACTCGAGCTCTGACCTGAGGGGCGGACTAGAGCGTCTCGTATCGGTAGAGGACTATCTATTGCCTCGGTTCACAGATGGAAATCCAATACCCAAATACGTGATTTTGCGGTTTTAATTGTAGAACTAGTATGTTGACATAATATACGGTACCCATGCCGTCTAGGATTGATACTTATGATTTGAAGTTGTTTTATACACTATGCACTTATTATAGTATCAAATGATTTGTTTTAAACGTACTAAACATGTTCGGCTATTATAAGGGAAAACCCTATCCCCCGGCTTGCGTTGCATTGTGTGATAGGACATGGGTCTTATAATAGCTTCATTTTTCCAAAAAGCATTGCGCTGTTTTGTTATATGCACTGGTATTCTTGGGAGGAAACCCGTTCCGTGTTATAAGGTGTGATCCCTTGATATATCTGATTTAAAGTAAAGCTTTGAATAACTGTTTTAGTTCTCACACCAGTCCCATGACTGACCGGGAGTTTATTGTTTTAACCTAAACTCTGGTTGCCCTTATTTAGACACGGGCAGCTAGTAGTTTCGGTTTTGCAGATTTATATTCGCAGGATCCTGGTTTACAGCTGGAATGATATCCGGAAAGCTTTGTATCCGTATATCTCCTTCAGTTGTGTATTGTATTATTTTCCACTGCTATGTAATTTATTGTAATCTCTGATATTTGGGGAATGTATTTTATTTGTTTATACTCTGTATATTCTTCTATTCTGATGAAATTGTTGTAATATACAATGAAATGTTATTCCGTCTGCGTTCTATTTTGTCGTATTCTCAAAACAATCAGGCATTTCGAAAGGTCTTGATCGGTTTAACGACTGATTCGGATCGGGAGAAATTCCTTTTCGTTACAGAGATTTACTCACATTGTCGTTGATCGTTAAATAACGACTTACGGTCCTTGATTCAGATTTGACGTTTTTCTGTCGTAAATCTAGATAAGCTTCGAATTACTCCGAACCAATCTCCAGTTGATAGCTGTCGTCGATACGATCTGGTCGGATCTGAATTTGCGAAGTTTCTTATCATAAGGCTCAAACCTCTTTGAATTTGCTTTCTTCTTCCCCAATTTTCTGAAAACAAACTTGACGCCTTGTTCCAGCATCAACCAGAAACAACAAAACCGTATCATCTTCATAACCATAAACAAAAAGGAAAATCACGCAACTGGCATCTTCACAACATCAACTTCCCAGCAGTAACAATCCTTCATCACTTCAGACCAAGACCAAACCCCACATCATTCACTCAAACAAACCTTAAAACCCACTGCCCCTCCAAGAACAAAACAGAAAACCCATAACATAATCCACGATATGATAAGTGAGCTCCAGACTTTTGTCTCCATCAACAGCTCCAATATGAAAATACAAACTTTCCCCAGTATATGTTTCGGACCTGTTGAAACTCCACCATCGAAATATAAACAAAACCACCACCGAAACTTAAGCACTAAACTACTTCACCAGTAAACATCCCCTCCTCTCCACGCACCTGCTGTTCCAAGCTGAGACCACCCTCCTCGTTTACTTACCCACGTTTTGTCGATCCCTCAGCTGCAAAACGCAGCAGCTTCCTTTATCACCCCACCGTCTTCGAACTGGGTCAGATTCCGCCTAAACACAAAATCGCAACTCCTATTCGACGCTGCCTGGAAACCCTAGCTTTCTGCGCCCTAGAATCCGCGAACAGAATTTTCTGCGAACTGCTCAAAACGTGTATGGATGTATCGAGCAACTCTTAAGGGATCCAACTATTTTAGTTTGAGAATTTTTAGGATTTTAGATGACTTGTTTTTTATTACTGAAGCCGTGATTTTTCTCGTTTGGAAACAAGAAGCTGGCGGCTCAACTTTTCGTTGACTGGAGAAGTTTTAGAATAAGGGTTTAGAGAAGGAGAAGGGTATTTATAGAGATGGGGTGTTATTTTAATATTAATTTATATTATCACTATATTCTTATTTGTCTTTTAAAATTTCCTATGGTCACACATGATATCTGAAAATCATGAAAATTGGCACGCTACTAGAGTTCGACATTACGGTCCCAACAAAACTGGTTTCGTCCAATTCCGACTCCGTTTGCTCACACAGCGTATTTTTAACCATCCAAATACTGACTGTTTTTCACTCTAAAAATCCATACGGCCACATCTTCAAAAATAACGGAAATTGAAATCTAGCAATAATTTAATATTGCAGATCCAACAAAATTGGTTTCGTCGAATTCTGAGGTCATTTGCTAAATTGGCTATTTTTACAGCTCTGAATGACCCATTTAAATATATAAATATATTTAAATATAATTAAATTAAATATTTATAATTAAATATTATTGTCTATATTCACAGTGGAATACCATACAGATCAGAAAACCCTATATGGATTTCTAACTCGATATTTCAAATCTAGGTCAACCCGATATTCGATTTATATTGGAATCCCTTTTTAAAATATAAATAATTCCTTTATAAATTATAAAGGAATTCCACAGCGACTTTTCTAAAATTTGATTTGGACATAAATCAAAATCTACACGACGAAATCCCGATTTTTCTCTTCCACTAGAAAGATATACTTCACCAGCTCCTAACGTTTCTTGTTTCATAGAAATCCGATTTAAAACGAACCCTGTACGTTCAGTTGAAGTTCAAATCACCAAATAGCGAACTGCCGCGCAATTTCCAGCTCGATTATAATTATATTATAATTTATACGTCCAACTGTCGTTTATATAATATATTCGTTATTCTAATTCAATTCTAAACTGAATTAAATATCACGGATGATCCAGTTCACACCATATCGCCATTTCAGCCAATTCTGATTATTTCGGAATAAAATATATTATTTAATTTTATTATTTTAATTAAATATTCACCATTATTTAATTCCACGACCATTAAATCCTTTTAATCACCCTTTAAATAATTAAATAAATTAATTATTATACCGCTGAAGATGCGGGTCATTACATTTTTCCCCACTTAAAATAATTTCGTCCTCGAAATTGCTAAGGTAGAGAACGACCCTATCGACTGGTTAGAACATATTTGTTCACTTTTTAACTTCAATCTCAACTGAACGAATTTAATTTTAATTAAATTATTTATTAATTCTTATCAACGAAAATTTTCAAAAATCCTGAAAATTTTCTAATGCCTTAACTCTTCGAAAAATTTCGCCAGCACGTCCTTTGTACTGGTCAATCGGTAAAACCACAACTCGCCTCTCTGGGCTATCTACAACCCAAAAGAAAATCAAACAGCCAAGCGACTTACCAATTCAGCTCATAAATCTTATATCCAATAGAAATATAAACTTGTACCTTTTGTCGACATATCATTATATCCTTTCCACATGTTATCAATTCAGCGGATACAAGGGTCATCCCAATCAAATTCCAATCTTCTTTTATCCATAACACAACCATTCGCTTATATCCGAGCCAAATATCATTCCAACTCGAGTTTCCTCTCGATTCCCAACTCTTAACTTGATTATCACATTACACTTCAAATTTGAATCTCGCAATCCAATTTGTCTTGATATCATTCTAATCCAATCTCAGTTACCACTTTACTGGCTTTACTTTAATTCAAATTTGCTTTCACAAATTTCTGTTAAATTTGTTTTTAATTCAAACAGTCTTTCCCTGGGAGTTTTCAAACAGTTTACTCTTTTCAAAAATCAAATTTTCCTTTTGAACATGTCACCGAGCCCTTAACTAATATTCCATTAGTTAAATCACTTCTCTATTTCTTTATCAATATTTGTTAACCAAATATTTTCAATAACCATATTGGCCTTTTATGTTATTTGGAAAACATTTCCAAATATCGCCTTCCTTTATTTTCTAAACTTTAGAAAATATATGCTATTTATAATTGGAAAATATTCCAATTACTTATCTCTTTTCCGATCTCATTTATTTCTATACGTAGGAAATATTCTTTATTATATTTCCAAGCTTACACTTATTTGGGTTAAAACGGATGTTGTGTAAAACATCGATACGACAACCCAAATACTATATTCAACTAACTCTTATTCAACATTAATCTTCGAGCCTGAAATCTTACTATTTATTTGTTAATAATGAAATCAATCAAGTTGGGGTATAACTACCTCTCAAACCTAGACTGAATAACATTTATAACGTCAAACCAGATATGACTACTTACTCGAATAATCAATACCATACAACTACTTATTCACTTTTAAACACATATACGCTTCCTCTTTTTATTCTTACTAGATTTTATTCTTAGTCTTCCTTTTTGATTTTACTATTCTATTTCTAAGTTTGTTTCCTTATCGACTTCTATATATATATATATATATATATATATATATATATATATATATATATATCGATACGTTGATTTCTAACTATCAAATTATCTTAAAAATATTCTAACTCCTTAAATTCTCGGAAAAATTCGCCATAACCTCCTTTGTACCATGAGCATTGGGATATTTCAAATAGCCTCCCATGGCCCTCACCAATCCATAAGAAAAAGAAAAAGCCAAGTGGCTAGCCGATACGGCGCATAAAATCTCATATATGAATTAAATACATACCTTTACGTCGAGCATTCTATTTATATACCTTCATACCTTATCCATACCTATCTCATGTATATTTATACCTGCCCAATCTATTTTAACTATACCTAATCGTTTTAACTCAATTCATTAATTAATTTGTTAATTAACTCTTTAGTCTATTTCACTTTTATATTTGAACATGACATGTTCAAATATATTTTAACTTGCTTATTAACTAATTTGAATCCAAATTTCAAATTTAAGTTCTATATTCGATTTCGAATATCCATTTACAAATCCAATTTACCTTTCAAAGTTCAACTTCAAATTCAAAACTCGATTAACTAACTCCTCTTCGACTTAGTTATTTCTATTCAATTTCTATTCAAATTTTATATCACTTCTATTATTCAAATCTATATATCAAATTTTATTATTCAAATTCTATATATCAAATTCTATTCAAATTCTATATTATAAATCCCATTTGAATTTCTATATTAAAATTCTATATATTAAAATTCTATATATCAAATTCTATATTATAAATCCCATTTTGAAATTCAACACAACTTGTCTTTCCCAAAACAAATTCAAAACAGTATCTCTTGTAGTAATTCGTCACTTACAGCTCGAAAATGAATACTGATTATGCAGCTGTCATCATCGGAATCTATTTTCCAGCGATCGAAGTGAGTTCAATACTATAAAACCATTTCTAAACATTTCCACTTTGAAATTCAATTCAAAATATAATTCACACTGCTTGTAAAACAATTTAAAATCTCCCAGGATCTTAAATTTTCCTTATTTTTAATCCAAATCCATTTACAAACACTTATCCAAATTTCCAGGTTTTAATTCAATTTCTGGTTTAAAATTTCAGATTTAACACATCTGATTTCACGTATTTCACTTATATGAATTCTGATTGGTTATTTACATAACCATTTAATTTATAATCTTACTCGATTATAATAACAACCAATATATCCACTATATTATAATTTTGATATACATATCTTCTCTATATCAAGATATACCTTGGGTAAACTTATTTTAATTTACCCTCTTTTCAAAACATATCGTGTCGACCCATCGTATTCGAGTGTTTATAAACTCCTACCGATACAATGGATCAAACTGATCGACCAGAACCCATAAACAACTCAACCAATGAATCTCCACAATATAAAACCACTTTATATCAAATTACAAATACGCACTCATATATATACACTCAAACTCAATCTAGGGTATTACTAACCCTATCTCTACCGAGTCACGCCACAGAGCCAAGGTAATTCTTAACTTAAGATCTGATACCAACTGTAATGACCCGGATTTTTGACGATATTGGATGTTCGTCATGTGTTGTATATCGGATAACCAAGATCGTCAAAAACCCGGGTCATTACAGGTCTTAAATGACAGATGTGTGTGGACATGCCCAAACCTGGAAATTAAAACGTCAGATATGGCTACCTATCCTACGGGAAGTCATAAGCGACCAAGGGGGTTATCTAATAAGGTCGGCTGGAGGTAAAAGAATGATAATATACCATTTCTCATCTTATGTGGGGGAAGGGTATATGCATGAATGATGGAAACCTTAACTGGTAGGTCCCGTAGCTAGTGCACTCTAGTTCATGTTAGCGTTAAGTAAAGTATCAAGAAATAATAAGTGACCAATCGGTCCGCCTAGGGTCTTAAGCGATCAGGAAGAATCCACCCAGTCTATCATCGATAGTGTGGCAATAAATGATGAAGTATAAACGAATGAAAGTATATGAATATATAAACTCCATAATTAGGGGTCAAATCATGATATACTAACCAACCAAGCTCTAGTATAAAGGCTTCACAAAAATATGTGTAAACATCCTATCTCAGTATTATACTTTGGATATACTACTTTAGGAAGAGTAGTAGGGTCATGCCTAAACATCCACAAGGTTAGGCTAGAATTACTAACCTTTTTAGGCATACAACTTGGGTTGAACCAAATGAGGTATATCTGTGTATTACAGTATGTGTTGTACATTTCTTAGTCACTAAAACTTGTTTTTCTGACCCCCTCCTCATTACAACCTCCTAGGTTTCCTAGAGAAGGTCGGGTTCTCATAGATGTTAAGTTTGGCTTTCGGTTCTCGTTCTCTCTCATGCTCGGTATTGACAAAGTGAATTACTTTGAAAAGGTAGTTACTTCAGTTAATACTAGTTTATCCTATTTTTGTTTCCGTTTTGAGTTATCTTATCGTACTCTGATTGTGTTCATGCTCATTTATTGAAGTACCAGATATACACAATCCATGCTTGGATGTATTCAAGTTTTGATTTTTGTCGAAATATGGACGCAGAAAAGTGTGCGGTGTTATACCAATACCTTCAACTTAATGAATTAGAATGTAGATCTATCTTGTACCATGATGAAAATTCAGAATTTAATGAATGGATGATGAGATCTTATCTTCTCGATGTAGATCTATCCCCCTAGATAATGAATAAAGATGATCTGATGCAAAATAGAGATTAGATTTGAAAGAATCAGAATGAGCTGGAGTTATCATAATCCAAACCTAATTTGACAAAATGAGGTCGAAAGTTTCTAATCTCTCCATATAACCTCTATTAATAAATTGAGGGTGATTAGAATAATGGGCTTGCAATCTCAGCCCATTATCATTATTCTAATCATGTCCAGAAGTGCTAAAAAATAAAAATTGCAATTGCTCTCAAACCGCTGAATCGTTTTCGTAGTATGGCTACAATACATAATGTCCAATTGTCATCACAAAGCGATGAGACCAATTAGAGCATCTAATTCAGTCTTTATCATATTGCTTAAACAAGACTTTCGAGGGGTAAAACGACCATAATAAATTTGATATAATCGTGGACATTAACACATCCCTATGAACCAAAAT
This sequence comes from Allium sativum, assembly GCA_030737875.1. NCBI lineage: Eukaryota > Viridiplantae > Streptophyta > Magnoliopsida > Asparagales > Amaryllidaceae > Allium > Allium sativum. The sequence continues at coordinate 433,987,611 of CM060910.1, forward strand.
ATTAGAATGATATGACCATTTGTGAATTAAACAAAATTATTTTATGATCCTTGAATACGTAAAATACATTTTGTTGCAGTATGAAGTGAGCATAAGTTTATAATAGGTATCAAAATTGATGAACCTGAAGCACTGCATGAAGTAGAATATAGCAAGTTTTAAGTAATATTAGAGCATTTCCTAATAAATAAGAGAAAGTGGGAGAAGTACATGATAATGTAATAGTATTGGAAATGGTTTTAAGCAACAATAGATTTGGCATAGAAGTTGAGTAAGACTGAGGTTTGGACCAATACTTAATTTGGTCAAAGACAATGTGTAACAACTCATAATTTTAATCATAGTAAATATTAAAATAATAAATTCAAATACTTTGAGTCAACTTTAAATCATCAAAGAAAGTAAAGTTGTAGAGGCAAAGGAATCGAGTTGGGAAGTAATTCCATCGTCTTTGGAATTTTGTTTTAAGTCTTTTATGTATAATTCAGTATACTTTTAGTATATGGATTTAGGTCAAGAATTAGGACTCAATCCAAAAGTGATAAAAAATATTAAATTTACATGCGATGGAATTAGAGCTTTCCATTATCTCCTCAATGTTTTTCTGAGAACTTCGAGTATAAACACGAAGTTGTTTAGAGCTATAGATTTTGAATTATGAATGATATGAGATTTATGGAAAAGGAGAAGAGGGGAATTTATCGCATCAAAAGACAACCCACGCCCATAAGGGGCTAGCCACTCACTCTTTTCTTTCTCAAACTTATTTAAGTATTACTTTAACTTATGTATAGGTTTTTGCAAACTCTTACTGTAATAACATACATTTTTCCTCACGCTCAACATTGAAACAGATGCCAACATCTCAAGAACCAAAGAGGACAAGTTCTTGGTCAAGAGAAAACAAACAAATATAGCTCTATCTAATAACTTTCATAGTCTGATGGAAAGAAGAATAGAAAATTTTCATAATCACATCACATCACCATAATATGTCTAATTGTTAGATAACTATTCATATACAACATGAATCAAAACCAAACCATAGATATAATCAAATACAAACCATGACATTTTTTGCATTGTGTGCTTTATGTACAAAATATCACTCCCTACAAATTTCATCTCATCTCTAAACTCTATCACCTTAGATACACAAATAAAATCTAGAATAGGTATGGCAAAAAATTGGTCAGGTGAATGAATCGTACTTCACTCCACACCTACGAGAAATATAATGCTATATCATGATAACAGTATAATGCTCAATAACTAAATGCCTTATTTGCCACATCACATCTAACTATCATACATCTACTTATATCACATCTACATGAGCTTGCTTTCTTGGATCAATATTGTGTTGTACATGGTCACATATTGTTTACTATCACGTCAATTACATATAAGAGCCCTCAATGAGTCGCCTAAAGCCTATTGGTCTTTTTTGTCCTTGTATAAGTAGTATTTGGATTCACTTCTTGGGCCACCTAAATATTGCAGTGTCGCTTACCATCCATCATCCACATTGGTTCGTCAAAAACTTCATGGAAGCAATGTTATACCTAAACTACCTACTTATATCATAGGTTTGTATCTATATCTTTAGCTGCCTACCAATGCCATGGGTAAGTTTACATTCCCTTTGATGTCCCTCTCTCATTATCTTCCTTGTTAAAATAATTTTTGTGTATGTGTGCATGTGCGCTCATATCCATTTCATACAATGACCAGTCATCGGATGCATTCACTGAATTTATAACGTTGTTGCTCGCCTTATCATTAGCCTTCAAATGCCTTTAGTAAACAAGAGGAATGGAACTCGAATGGTATTTTATGTAGACCTATATGGACGTAGGTTCAACCTGAGCTAATAATATGCCACAAATGAACCTATGCACATAAATATAATGGAATTTTCAAGACGCATTTTTGGTTGTTCCATGATTTCATCTCTAGGAACCTTCATATGTTTCTAAGTATGAATTTACACTTTGTGTCCTAAAATTAGCGATATATTCATTAAATTTTAGTAGTTCGACGAAATCTAGCTTTTACTTTACTTTTTACATCAAATTTCGTAACACACCACAGATAAATCCAATTTATTTATATACTAATGTTTATCATCATTTTTGTGGCATATATATCATGTTTGTATGGTAATATTGCATCATATGAGAAGGAAACATTGAATTACTTTTTGAAATCCTTTATATTGCTTAAACATTCGCTGGTTGACAGGTTGCATCTTCATGCTTTATAATTTTACCTCCAAGTTGGTATAAATGCATAGTCCTCCTTGTTAGCTTCATGATTCCATTAGCTTTCGACGATTTGATTCAGTCTGTGGTTTATGTGTAGAAAGGAAGAATAAGAATAATGAAAGACCACTAGTTTTCTAGAACTAAAATTTGACACCCCACGTGTTAGAGTTTATGCCCTAGAGGCAATCCATTTGATGTAATTAATAACGTTATTGTTTTATTTGGAATAAAAATATTCTGTTTGTTATATTTACTGCGTAATATAAATAATAATTTAATAGAAGTCCTTAGAATAATAATATAGAATTATATAGTTCGAGTAAGACTGAACTTGAGATTATATAATATGATCAGTATTATAATTCTTAAATGTCCCTAGTCGAGTTTTATTGTTTATATAGGACAACGATAAAGCGTTGAGACTAGTATATTGATTGACCGATGATCACATCTCATTGATCATTAATATACGTGATATTAAAGTCAAGATGTAACAACCTGCATTTTTCAGTGATATAATTAATTTATTTAATTATTTAAAAAGTGATTTAGGGAATTAAATAGTCATTAAATTAAATAATATTGAATATTTAATTAATATAATAATATATTTACTTTTTGAAATAGTCAAAAATAGTGGAATTCACAAAATGGTGTGAATTGGATCATCTGTGATATTTAACTCAGTTTAGAATTGAATCAGAATAACGAATATATTATTTGAACGGTAATTTTAACGTATAATTATATTATAATTAAAATCGAGCTCGAAATGGTGCTGCAGTTCGCAATTTGGCGATTTGAACTTCAACTGAATATACAGGATTCGTTTTAAGCCGGATTTCTAAGAAACAAGAAACGTTAGGAGCTGGTGAAGTATATTTTTCTAGTGGAAGAGAAAAATCGGGATTTCATTGTGTAGATTTTGATTTATGTCCAAATCAAATTTTAGAAAAGTCGCCATGGAATTTCTTTATAATTTATATCAATTTATTTATATTTTAAAATGGAGTTTTAAATATAAATCGAATATCGACGTAACACTGGATTTGAAATATCGAGTTATAAATCCTATTGGAGCTGTATGATATTATAGTGTGAATATATACGATAATATTTATTTTTAAATATTAAATTTAAATGTTTTTAAATATATTTATATATTTAAAAGGGTTATTTAGAGCTGTAAAAAAAGCCAGTTTTGCAAACGACCTCGGTTTTCGACGAAACTAATTTTGTTGGATCCGCAATATCAAATTATTTCTAGATTTCAGTTTTCGTGATTTTTGAAGTCAGTATGTGGTTGTACGGGATTTTAATGTGAGAAACAGTCGATATTTTGACAGTTAAAAATACGTTGTGTGAACAAACGAAGACGTAATTCGACGAAACCAGTTTTGTTGGGACCGTAATGTCAAACAATAGCTACATGTCCATTTTCGTGATTTTTGGGGGTCATGTGCGATCGCAGGAATTTTAGAGGACACAGAAAAGTAGCGTTTGCTTAGAATAAAATAGAATAATCGAATAAAAAATAATAAAACCTTCCTGTAAATAACCCTTAACGTTTCCTAACCCTAAATTTACTTTCTATATGGTCAAACACTTGGTAGCCGCCACCAGAATACTTCCTCAAACCAAATCGAGACAATCAAAATTCAAAAAGAAATAATAATAAATCTCTATAAATTAGGAGATGAATCTTTATGAACTCCTGATGTGGTGAGCTTCGAGTTAGGGTGTATTTTGAGAGGTGCGATGCTAGTTGAGTTTGCTGTCAAGTAGTAGGCGCAAGTTAGGGTTGGGGTTGACCACTGATTCGGGCGGAGTCAGGCTAAATGGAGGAGTGCGAGTTGCTCACGGGGTTGAGGCACTCCTGTATAGGTGATTTTGTGGTAATCCGTGATTAGAAATGTCAATGCCTACTGCTATGTCTTCTGTGATACTGCTCGATGCGAGGAGGAAGGCAGGGTGCGAGTTGCTAGAACTAGGTTGACTTGATGGAGCTTTGGTAAGGGAAGAGCAGGTGCTTTTAGTTCGATTTGTAGTGTAGAAAGGTGGGAGAATCAGTCGAGGGAAGGAACCTCAATGGCCATTTGAAGAAGAGAGGATTCACGGTATTGTATTTGGGGAAGAAGTGGGATGCGGGTCGGGTTTAAAAATGAATGGATGGGCTGAAGTTTAAAGGTGAAGGCCCATTTAAATAATTAAATCCAAGTTTTTAGTTATTTAAATATGTGCCAACCTTGTAAATGCGATAACTTCTACGTACGATATCAGATTGATGAACCGTAAGTTGCGTTGGGATCGTATGGACGGGAGCTCCACAATGGAAATGACTGAGAGTGAATTGAAGCTCGTTTGGATTTATGGTGAAATTAAATTGTTGAATCAAATAAATGACCAGTTATCGTTATTTAACGATAAAACGAACAAGGTGAGTAAAACTCATTAATTCTTCTCAGTTATATTTTTCTAAAATATTTTTAGAATTTAAAGATGATGGTTGTTTGTTGTGTGTTGGCTGTTTGGTTGAACTGCTAGTTAGTTGATTGAAAATATAGATAACAATATAGATATAAATCATAAATCAAATATTGATTCTGTTTAGCAGAATATTTCATAGTGAAATGAAATTGATGTTAATTTTATTGTTTAACACCTGTGGATGCAGGGAAACAGGTTGGAGGGACCCAACTAGGTTCCTCAACATTTATTTTACTGTTTTCCATATATTATGTTATATGATGTGATATGAAACCTGTTGTTGATTTTGTATGGTTGAATGATACCGATCATTGTTATATGGTATGTTAAATACCATAAGGATTGCTGGAATGTTAAAAAGGAAATTTTCAAAGTTATATTGAAAAAGAAATATTTATAAAATTAAAAGATTTTATAAAAAGAAAATATTTATTTAGAAAATAAATAGATTAAAAAGGAATATTTATTTGTTAATCAAATAAATAGAATTGAAAAAGAATTATTTGTAAACTATTTACAAATAGAATTGAAAAGGGATATTTATTTGAAAAATAAATAGAATAGAAAGGGGAATTAAGTGTAAAGAGGATAGTTAGATTATCAAAGGAATTACTTATAAAATCAATAGATTTTATAAATAGAAAATATTTTATAGAATAAATAGAATTATCAAAAGGGGAATTATTTGGTGAATAAATAGATTATAAAAGGAAATACTGGAAAAGTGACTAGAATTATTTAAAAGGAGAATTTTACATTTGAAAGATTTAAACACGTGCTTCGCACACGGGTATAACGTGATATGGATTTAAAGCAAAGATTTTAAATAGAATCTATTTCTGACCAATAGATTAAGAAGATAAATTTATAAATAATATTTTATAAATTAAATGAAATATTTATCATTGTATAAATAAAACATATAAATCAGGACTTATATAGAGAAGTAAGAATCGATTTCAACATCGATATTTGAAACTGAATAAATGTAGAGTTAATCAGATAGAGTTAATCAGTTTGAGTAATTGATTAGAGTTAGAATTAATTGAATTAGAGTTAACTAAACATAGTTAATCGAATTAGGATTTAATTGAATATTTGTTATTCAATTAGAGTTGATCAAATATAGTTATTAGAGATAGAGTTAGTCAAACATAGTTATTTAAGATGTGTTTCCATTTCGTATGACTACTAGCGTAATTCGTAGGGCTACAGATAGCCTACGGCGGTCGGATGTTTCCTGAGGGGATCAGGCGTAACCATTGTGATCGCTGCGATCTAGAGTCAAGCGAATGGAGTTAAATCGAATATTAGCCATTCGAAATAAAGTTAAAATAGACATAGTTATTCGAATATAAGTTAATCGAATATTAGTTATTCGATAGGAATTAAATAAGTTGAGTTAATCAAGTAAGTTAATTAAGTTGAGTTAATCAAGTAAGTTAATCAAGTTGAGTTAATCGAGTTGAGTTAGTCAAGATGAGTTAATCAAACCGAGTTAATCCAAATGAGTTAATCCAAAGGAGTTATTCGATATAGTTTATTCGGATGGAATTAAAGGAGTTAATCGAATATAGTTTATTCGAAAGGGAATTAATTGAATGTAAATCATTCGAGGAGAATTAATCAAATGTAAATCATTCGAAGAGAATTAATTGAATGTAAATCATTCGAGGAGAATTAATCGAATGTAAATTATTCTAAGGGAGATTGTCGAATACAGTTATTCGAAGAAAGAGTTATCGAATGTAGTTTATTCGAAAGAGAGTTATCGAATAGTCATTATTCGAGAGTGAATTATACATTGGAATTCGATTATATCGAATTAAGGAAAGTGATATCTACTTTCCATTTCAAATCAAGTTTTTACTTATTTGTTAATAAATTAGTTGTTTGTTTAATTATCCAAATTAATAAAGAAAAGTATATTTAAGTTAAAATATATATTCGAAAGCATGAAATTATAATGCTAGCGTTATAATCAAATGATTTTTTGAAGTGGATTCGTAAATAGAATCTGAGAGTTGCGTAAGGAAGTTTGTTGAAGGGTTATAAGATGAACTTTGTCTATTTCGAGGTTAGAAATGTTGTTCAGTTAAGGTCTGAGAGGTAATTATACCCCAACTTGATTGATTTCGTTTTTAACTAAGGAATGGTTAAGGTTCGATAGTGAAGAATGGTTAAGTGAATTCAGTTAATGAGTGAAATGGTTTGAATTGGCTTAGTGATGTTTTATTTAAACATCGGTTTAAATCTAATGAAGGAGTTTGGAAACGTTTTCCAAATAAGGATCAGAAATGTTTTACAATATAGGAAATAAGAAATAGAAGTAAATATGGTGATGTGGTCCAAATGATTTATAAAGTATGTTTTTTCCAAATTTAGAAATTTAGAATTTATGAATATATAGAAAGGGAAAATGGATAAATTAGTGATAATTTAATTAAAAGAAATAAACCTTTGAATGATGATTGGTCGATAGAACTTCCATTTGGAAATAATATCGTTGGTTGCACACCTGTGTTTCTTTGATAGTTAAATCACCGACTAAGTGGCGACTATGACGATGTGGCATTCAAAGTAAATGAATGTATGATCAGTCAAAAGATACGTTATGACCTCAAGCCTCATCAACCGGGAAATGACAAAAATGGGGCAGGCAGCACGGCTAAGTGGGTCGCTTCCATTAGGGTGTATATCACCTATCTAGAGAAAATCCATTTCATTCTTATATCTATGTTTGATGTTGTCCCTTTTCGGGAAGACGGTCGGTAGCTCCCAACCGTTGGTTGTATACATTCGATACACTCAAGCAAAATGAGTGGTCGGTCATGTGTGGACCGGGTTGCAAGATGTTCTTGTTGAACCCAGTGTATTCGTCTCTAGAGATACACTATCGGCGGGTGGTCCCATACCTTGTCATAGTTGGAATCCAATCTCCAATAAGCGCCCGCGCTTTTGTTTGTATACTGTATATGTGGAATGTGAGATGCAAGCGTTCCGCTAGATTGTTAATTACTTGTGATTAGAAATTATTATAATATCAGAGAATTATTGATTTCTAAAAGTGTTTTGGTTATCGTAAGGTAAAAACCATCCATGTTTATGTGTGGATCGGTCTTACGATTACCTTTTCTTTTGAAAAGGATTTTGGAAAGTTAAACCAAATGATTTGAGTTTACTCACACCAGTCCCATGACTGACCCATAGTTTATTTTGTTTTGTTTTTCCCTAAACTCTTGGGTGCCCAAATTTGTACGGGTAGTAAAGTAGTTCAGGTCTTTACAGATATACGTGGAGGAGCTTGAAGCAGGAGGTTTCAGGATTTTATAGCTATTACTATTTCCGCTGTGTGTAAGTGTTGCACTCTGATAATGTTATTCTATACCTATATACTGTTTTATTTCAAAGTTATGTTATGTATTATATTTTATTCGTTTCGCTGTGAGATTCGTATTACTCTGATTTTGTTCTGTAGTGATCTTCTTCTTCTTCTATTCTGATTTTCTATCTTATCTATTCTCACCCTCTAATTTCTTTCTAATAATGATCAGGAATTTCCGATGTCTGAATAGTCAACATGGGTTTTGTGTGGATTTTCCGAGTCGAAAATCCCAGTTCGTTACAGTGGTATCAGAGCTGAAGGTTAAGTGATTACCTTGGCTCTATGGCGTGACTCAGTGGAGATGGGGTTAGAAATACCCTAGATTGATTTGAGTGTATATATACGAGTGAACGTATTTGTTATTTGATATAAAAATTGTTTTATATTGTGGAGATTTATTGGTTGGGTAGTTTGTGAATTCTGGTCGATCAGTTTGATCCACTGTATCGATAGAAGTTTCTAAACACTTGAATACGATAAACCGACACAGTATGTTTTGAAAGAGGGTAAATGAAATAATTTTACCCAAATTATGTTTGGATATAAAAGAAAATATTTATATTTGAAGTATTATAGTATATGCGATGTGTTGGTTGATTGTTAATGAAATGGTTATATAAATAACCAAACAGAATTTGTATAAGTGTAATATATAAAAGTAGATTAATTAAATCTGAATTAAATTGGAATTGGAATTAAAATTCAGAAAACTTGGAGAAGTGTTTGTAAGTGGATTTGTGTTAATTATAAGAAAATTTTAAGATCCTGGGAGATTTTAATTTGTTTACAAGCATCGTGAATGATATTTTGAAAAATATTTCAAAATGGAAATGTTTAAATATGTGTTTTGAAAGTGTTATAGTATTGAACTCACTTCGATCACTGGGAAATAACTCTGATGATGCTGGCCACATCATCAGTGTTCATTTTCAAGTTGTAAGTGACGGATTACTACCAAAGATTTTGTTTTTTTGAATTGTTTTGAGAAAAGCAAGTTGTTGAAAAAAAAGATATTTGATTTTTGTGAAAAGCAAAGTTAAACTGTTTAAAACTCCCAGGAAGGGTTGTGTAAATAAAAACAAATTTAAAGAAATTGTGAAAGAAAATATAAATTGAACTGAAATCAATTAACTGGGAATTTAATTGGAATATAATATATCAAGTGGAATCAGATTTTGAATTACGAGAAAGGAATCTGAAATGGTATTGGATTGATGAGTTAGGGGTTTGAAATCGAGAATGAAACCTGAGTTTGAAATGGTAAATTGGCTTGTTTAAGCGAATAGCTGTGTTGAGGATAAATTGATCAGAGATTGATTGGAATGACTGGTATATGCTGAATTGGCAGTAGAATAAAAGGATTTAATGATATGCCCGACAAAAAGGTACACGTTTATTTTTATGGATTTGGTGATTTATGCGCCGATTCAGCAAGCCACTTGGCTATTTGATTTTCTTTTGGGTTGAAGAGGACCTAGAGAGGCAAGTTGGGGTTTGAACTATTGACCGGTACAAAGGAGGTGCTGGCGAAAATTTTCGAAAATTTCGGGTGTTAGAAAATTTTCAGGATTTTTGAAAATTTTCGTTAATCGAAATTAATTAATATTTTAATTGGAATTAATCGGTTCAGTTGAAACTGAAGTTAAAGAAGTAAACGTGTAATTTTAACCCAGTGAACAAGATTTGTCTTCCACCTTAGCAATTTCGAGGACGAAATTATTTTAAGGGGGGAAGAATGTAACGACCCGCATTTTTCAGCGATATAATTAATTTATTTAATTATTTAAATAGTGATTTAGGGAATTAAATAGTCGTTAAAATAAATAATATTGAATATTTAATTAATATAATAACATAATAATATATTTAATTTCTGAAATAGTCAGAAATAGTGGAATTCACAAAATGTTGTGAATTGGATCATCTGTGATATTTAATTCAGTTTAGAATTGAATTAGAATAACGAATATATTATTTGAACGGCAATTTGAACGTATAATTATATTATAATTAAAATCGAGCTTGAAATGGCGCTGCAGTTCGCTATTTGGCGATTTGAACTTCAACTGAATATACATGATTCGTTTTAAGTCGGATTTCTGTGAAACAAGAAATGTTAAGAGCTGGTGAAGTATATTTTTCTAGTGGAAGAGTAAAATCGGGATTTCATTGTGTAGATTTTGATTTATGTCCAAATCAAATTTTAGAAAAGTCGCCATGGAATTTCTTTATAATTTATATCGATTTATTTATATTTTAAAATGGATTTTTAAATATAAATCGAATATCGACGTAACACTGGATTTGAAATATCGAGTTATAAATCTTATTGGAGCTGTATGATATTATAGTGTGAATATATACGATAATATTTATTTTTAAATATTAAATTTAAATGCTTTAAATATATTTATATATTTAAAAGGGTTATTTAGAGCTTTAAAAATAGCCAGTTTTGCAAACGACCTCGGTTTTCGACGAAACTAATTTTGTTGGATCCGCAATATCAAATTATTTCTAGATTTCAGTTTTCGTGATTTTTGAAGTTAGTATGTGGTTGTACGGGATTTTAATGTGAGAAACAGTCGATATTTTGACAGTTAAAAGTAAGTTGTGTGAGCGAACGAAGTCGGAATTCGACGAAACCAGTTTCGTTGGGACCGTAATGTCAAACAGTACTACATGTCCATTTTAATGATTTTTGGGGGTCATGTGTGATCACAGGAATTTTAGAGGACACAGAAAAATAGCGTTTGCTTAAAATAAAATAGAATAATCGAATAAAAAAATAATAAAAGCTTCTTATAAATAACCCTTAACATTTCCTAACCCTAATTTTACTCTCTACACGGTCAAACACTTGGTAGCCGCCACCAAAACACTTCCTCAAACCAAATCGAGAAAATCAAAATTCAAAAAGAAATAGGAATAAATATCTATAAATTAGGGGATGAATCTTTATGAACTCCTGATGTGGTGAGCTTCGAGTTAGGGTGTATTTTGAGAGGTGCGATGCTAGTTGAGTTCGCTGTCATGTAGTAGGCGCAAGTTAGGGTTGGAGTTGACCACTGATTCGGGCGGAGTCAGGCTAAATGTAGGAGTGCGTGTTACTCACGGGGTTGAGGCGCTCCTGTAGAGGTGATTTTTTGGAAATCCGTGATTAGAAACGGCGATGCCTGCTGCTGTGTCCTCCGTGATACTGCTCGACGTGAGGAGGAAGGCAGGGTGCGAGTTGCCTAGAACTAGGTTGACTTGATGGAGCTTTTGGTAAGGGAAGTGCAGGTGCTTTTATTTCGATTTGTAGTGTAGAAAGGTGGGAGAATCGGTCGAGGGAAGGAACCACAATGGCCATTTGAAGAAGAGGGGATTCACGGTATTGTATTTGGGGAAGAAGTGGGATGCGGGTCGGGTTTAAAAATGAGTGGATAGGCTGAAGTTTAAAGGTGAAGGCCCATTTAAATAATTAAATCCAAGTTTTTGGTTATTTAAGTATGTGTCAACCTTGTAAATGCGATAACTTCTACGTACGATATCAGATTGACGAACCGTAAGTAGCGTTGGGATCGTATGGATGGGAGCTCCACAATGGAATTGACTGAGTATGAATTAAAGCTCATTTGGATTTATGGTGAAATTAAATGCCTGAATCAAATAAATGACCAATTATCGTTATTTAACGATAAACAGAACAACGTGAGTAAAACTCACTAACTCTGCTCAGTTATATTTTTCTAAAATATTTTTAGAATTTACAGATGATGGTTGTTTGCTGTGTGTTGGCTGTTTGGTTGAACTGCTAGTCAGTTGATTGAAAATATAGATAACAATATAGACATAAATCGTAAATCAAATATTGATTCTGTTTAGCAAAATATTACATAGTGAAATGAAATTGATGTTAATTTTATTATTTAACATCTGTGGATGCAGGGAAACAGGTTGGAGGGACCCAAATGGGTTCCTCAACATTTATTTTACTGTTTTCCATATATTATGTTATATGATGTGATATGAAACCTGTTGTTGATTTTGTATGGTTGAATGATAATGATCATTGTTATATGGTATGTTAAATACCATAAGGAATACTAGAATGTTAAAAAGGAAATTTTCAATGTTATATTGAAAAAGAAATATTTATAAAATTAAAAGATTTTATAGAAAGAAAATATTTATTTAGAAAATAAATAGATTAAAAAGGAATATTTATTTGTTCATCAAATAAATAGAATTAAAAAAGAATTATTTGTAAACTATTCACAAATAGAATTGAAAAGGGATATTTATTTGAAAAATAAATAGAATAGAAAGGGGAATTATGTGTAAACGGAATAGTTAGATTATCAAAGGAATTACTTATAAAATCAATAGATTTTATAAATAGAAAATATTTTATAGAATAAATAGAATTATCAAAAGGGGAATTATTTGGTGAATAAATAGATTATAAAAGGAAATACTGGAAAAGCGACTAGAATTATATAAAAGGAGAATTTTACATTTGAAATATTTAAACCCGTGTGTAACACCCTGTAATTCAGTTAATATTAATATTCACAAATGAAAGAATAACTAATCTCAGACATGAGAATTATGGGAAACGGGTTGCACCATTGTGTTCGTCTCGGAATTCTGGTTGAAATAGGGTCTAAGTTTGCATGAATTGGACTTTGTATGAAGAAGTTATGGCCATCGGAAGTTTCAGAAAATTCAAAACAGATTTCAGAAAATTCAAAATTCAAAATTCGGAGTCAAACAGGCTAGGTGGGAAAATTCCCGCCCAGCACCCCAGGTCGACTGGGGAGTCGACTGGGCAATCGACCCCCCCAACAGGTCGACTGGGGAGTCGATCTGGGTGTCGACCTGGTCAGTCGGCTATGGTTTTGACTGAGCCCAATCTTGAGCTGCTGATGTGTCTTTAGGGCTGAGTTGGCAAATTTAATGGTTCAGTTTAATACTGAGTTGATCTGACGGTCTAAATAAATCCTAAACTCTATAAATACCTAGGTAGTCTCTCACTCTAATTCACATGAAAAATAGAATAGCCACTGTCATACCGCCGCCATGGAACTCAGTCTAGCCGCCGCCAACTAAGAAGGAAGAAAAGCTAATCAAATTCTAATTCTACTCAACTCTAAAGCAAATCAAGACCCTCTTTTCTTCTCTAAATTGTGAGTATGATGATCTTAACAAGATTATTGTTAAACTAATTAGATTAATTCATGAATGTATTATAAGTGAATGATGTGGATTGTCATATATGTTGTTGTAAACATTATGCTATCATGTATGTTGTAAATCCTATGTTAAGTGATGATGATATCCTATATGTTGTAAATCATGCTATGATGATATTGTATAGGTTGTAATTTTCTATGCTAAATTGTGATAAATCGTACGTGTTATAAAGTCATGATGTTATTATCTATGCTAATTAGTTCATGTTAATCAAGTCATAATGTTGATATTATTTGGGCTATGTTGATGACAAATCATGTATGCAAGTTTAGATTGATTAGTAAAGATTGTGAACATATGCCATGACATCTATTTAGATCTAGAATTATGACATCTAGAATTATGCTATGACATATGTGAATTCTATGTATTAGATGCTAGTTCACACCATCATTATGTTGCATAAAACCCCATATGCAAGTTTATACATAAATTAGGGTTATGATCATATCATGTAAATTGTGACATTTAACAAGTTGACACCTTTAGATCCTTAACATGTGTTGTTCATGCAAGTTTCACCCCTATTATGATTGGACTATTTTATTTGTTGTGATAATTTATCTTTGTGCTATGAGTTAGACTATTCAAGTCTAACGTATATTCTGCGTTGAATAAGCGAACATATAACGTGGGGTAGGGGTATTATTAAGGATTTAATAATAAGAAGTTGGGGTGCAATTGAATTGATTTTGCATGCCATGAATGGATAGCCATAAATGAGTCAATTATGGACATCATTAAAAGTGGACTTAATTAATAATTTGAATAGGGAATTATTAAAACTGGGGTAAAAGATTATAAGTGATAATCAATGCTTAGGACACGAGGTTGGACTCGTTTATGACGTTAAACTGCCCGGACACGCCCAACAAATCCAGTGGTCATAAATGTCAGCCCAATGTGAGAGGTCCTAGGCCCAAACTAAAGCATAACAGTTGTAAAGACACGAGGTTAGACTCTTTTATGGTGTAAGACTGCCCGGACCCGCCCGGCAAATCCAGCTGCCATAAATGCCAGTCTAATGTGAGAGGTCTTTATGAGGTTATGGCCTGAATGAATTAAGAAATACTTAACCAGATAAACATGTAAGGTGGGACATGGGGGTTAAGTAGGTGCCTTGGGTGGCATGAGGGATCTAGTGGGTGCCCTTAGTGGCATGTGAAATACGATTAATAAGACTTAACCAAACACACATGTAAATGAACATGACTAAGAGGGTTAAGTGGGATGTACTAGTGGACAAGCTTAGGTGGGTAGCTTATGGGGGTCCATTTCAACCAGTATCCCAAACGTATCTTTGTGGGCTCGACCCAAGTCGAGGAGGGGAAACGCATACTGGGCTTGACTATAAGAGGCCAAAACGGGGGTAGCGGTGGCAACGCAAGTCCAACGGGTTTCATATGCGTGTGTGGACCCGGGCTGGTAGGTAAGACGTTGTTGCATCGTGTAGGTATAAGCCGTGCATTCTCAAGTTGTATCGGGTTGCCACTTTAGGGGAGTGATACACCCCACTGTGGGGCCAGCACGGGTATCTACGAGTAGGGAGCCGATCGCAAGTCGGTAGTGGTGTACACCTAGTGGAGATAGGGGCAGACGGCACCTATGTAGTCAGCTAGGGGTATGCAAGGCTATTTATATAGTTTCTGTGTGAAGCAAGCGGGATCAACCTTTAGGGTGACTGGTGCGGTGCAGTGTAGTAATTATTCGTTAGTAATTAGGTGTGCCTTTAACGTTATCTTTAACGTTATCTTTATCTGCTCTTCCATACCTAATAGTTCATAGACATTTACTTGTCTTCCAGCTTATGCCTTAGTCTAGTTATCTTGATAATAGTATTGTTAGAATTATCATACTCGCCAGACTTTATGTCTGACCCCCTCTATTTCTATCCTTTTCCCCCTCCAGGTCCTCAGGTTGGGCCCATCTCTAGTGGAGTTTGATTGGATTGCTTCATCTCTCTTTGAAAAGCTTGGACAGTTGAAGTAAAGTCCAGCTTGTTATCTTCTTTAATGGCTATTTATGTAATGGGGTTATGTGTTTTGTTTTATCAAGATGGATATTGTACTTGACTCTGATTTATGGAATTGATGTAACAAACATGTTTAATTTCCGCTGCAATAAAATGAAGTTTTAGATTTCCAAGTACTACTTATTATCTGTCTTGTTGTAATTTTTCTGTTCTATATTCACTTAAAACCTCCATGGAAGTTAATGCATTCCATTTGTGAGTGACATTAATGGACGTGGGGTGTTACACCGTGCTTCGTACACGAGTATAACGTGGTATGGATTTAAAGCAAAGATTTTAAATAGAATCTATTTCTGACCGATAGATTAAGAAGATAAATTTATAAATAATATTATATAAATTAAATGAAATATTTATCATTGTATTAATGGAATATATAAATCAGGACTTATATAGAGAAGTAAGAATCGATTTCAACATCGATATTTGAAACTGAATGAACGTAGAGTTAATCAGTTAGAGTTAATCAGTTAGAGTAATTGATTATAGTTAGAATTAATTGAATTAGAGTTAACTAAACATAGTTAATCGAATTAGGATATAATTGAATATTTGTTATTCAATTAGAGTTGATCAAATATAGTTATTAGAGATAGAGTTAGTCAAACATAGTTATTTAAGATGTGTTGCCATTTCGTACGACTGCTAGCGTAATTCGCAGGCCTGCAAATAGCCTACGGCGGTCGGTTGTTTCCTGAGGGGATCAGGCGTAACCATTGTGATCGCTGTGATCTAGAGTCAAGAGAATGGAGTTAAATCGAATATTAGCCATTCGAAATAAAGTTAAAATAGACATAGTTATTCGAATATAAGTTAATCGGATATTAGTTATTCGATAGGAATTAAATAAGTTGAGTTAATCAAGTAAGTTAATTAAGTTGAGTTAATCAAGTAAGTTAATCAAGTTGAGTTAATCGAGTTGAGTTAGTCAAGATGAGTTAATCAAACCGAGTTAATCCAAATGAGTTAATCCAAAGGAGTTATTCGAAATAGTTTATTTGAATAGAATTAAAGGAGTTAATCGAATATAGTTTATTCGAAAGGAAATTAATTGAATGTAAACCATTCGAGGAGAATTAATCGAATGTAAATCATTCGAAGAGAATTAATTGAATGTAAATCATTCGAGGATAATTAATCGAATGTAAATCATTCGAAGGGAGATTATCGAATACAGTTATTCGAACAAAGAGTTATCGAATGTAGTTTATTCGAAAGAGAGTTATCGCATAGTGATTATTCGAGAGTGAATTATACATTGGAATTCGATTATATCGAATTAAGGAAAGTGATATCTACTTTTCGTTTCAAATCAAGTTTTTACTTATTTGTTAATAAATTAGTTGTTTGTTTAATTATCCAAATTAATAAAGAAAAGTATATTTAAGTTAATATATATATTCGAAAGCATGAAATTATAATACTAGCGTTATAATCAAATGATTTTTTAAAGTGGATTCGTAAATAGAATCCGAGAGTTGCGTAAGGAAGTTTGTTGAAGGGTTATAAGATGAACTTTGTCTATTTCGAGGTTAGAAATGCTGTTCAGTTAAGGTATGAGAGGTAATTATACCCTAACTTGATTGATTTCGTTTTTAACTAAGGAATGGTTAAGGTTCGATAGTGAAGATTGGTTAAGTGTATTCAGTTAATGAGTGAAATGGTTTGAATTGGCTTAGTGATGTTTTATTTAAACATCGGTTTAAATCAAATGAAAGAGTTTGGAAACGTTTTCCAAATAAGGATCTGAAATGTTTTACAATATAGGAAATAAGAAATAGAAGTAAATATGGTGATGGGGTCTAAATGATTTATAAAGTATGTTTTTTCCAAATTTAGAAATTTAGAATTTACGAATATATAGAAAGGGAAAATGGATAAATTAGTGATAATTTAATTAAAAGAAATAAACCTATGAATGATGATTGGTCGATAGAATTTCCATCTGGAAATAATATCGTTGGTTGCACACCTGTTCTTCTTTGATAGTTAAATCACCGACTATCGAAGTTTTTGACAATTTTTCCGTCGCCAATATAGAGAGACCGGGATCAGATATATTATCTAAAAACCCCTCTGTATGGACGTTAGCGTGGCGATCAAATATTGAAGACGGAGTTATGCAAAGGCTATCCTGTTTACAGAATAGTGCCTTCGTTTTGTCCAGTCCCAGGACAAACGTGAATGGAAGAATGTCAGACAGAGTATATCTAACGGATCGCATAAGTTGATCTCTTCAAACATACTTACGTTTGGTGGCGGAGGAATTCGTTTCTCTTAGCTTTATACCCGTGGTATTTTTGAGGAAATCAATTTGTGATTTGGTGGGTATAACGATGTGGCATTCAAAGTAAATGAATGTATGATCGGTCAAAAGATACGTTATGACCTCAAGCCTCATCAACCGGGGATGTGACGGCAAAGAATTTCGCTCGGTCCGAACCAATCGCTAAACCGATCCAGGCCGTTCGAAACGCCCTATCGTTTGAGAACACGACAAAACAGAACGCATACAGAAGAACGTTTCATTGTATATTACAACAATGCACCAGATTACAAGAATATACAGAGTATAAACAAATAAATATTACACAGAAATATCAGAGATTTAAATTACATTTAAATACATAGCAGCGGAAAATAATACAATACACAACTAGAAGAAGATATACGGATACAAAGCTTTCCGGATATCGTTCCAGCTGTAAACCAGGATCCTGTGAATATAAATCTGCAAAACCAAAACTACTAGCTGCCCGTGTCAAAATAAGGGCACCCAGAGTTTAGGTTAAAACAATAAACTCCAGGTCAGTCATGTGACTGGTGTGAGAACTAAAACAGTTATTAATCTTTATTTTAAATCATTAGGTAAATCAAGGGACCACGCCGTATAACACGGAACGGGTTTCCTCCCAAGAATACCAGTGCTTAAAACAAACAGCGCAATGCTAAATAAAGAAAGATGAAGCTGTTATAAGACCCAGGTCCCATCACACAATGCAACGCAGCCGAGGATAGGGTTTTCCCTTATAACAGCCAAAGAATGCTTGATACGTTTAAAACAAATCATTTGATACTATTATAAGTGCATAGTGTATAAAACACTTCAAATCATAAGTATCAATCATAGGCGGCATGAATGGCCCATAACACTATGTCGCCATATATAAGTTTACAATCAAAACCGCAAATGTCGTATTGGAAGTTGGGTTATCATTTATGGTATGAACCGAGGCTAGGGATCGTCCTCCACCGATTCGTGACTCTCTAGCCCGAGCCACAGGCAAGCGCGCAGGCAAGCCTTGGAGCGACAGGGCCGGTCCACCGATGTGGATTATTATGCCTGAACACTACGTTTCCCCACCCTATGGGGTGTAAGTCTGGTCCGTCAGCCGACCAGAAGCATCGGCCGAAACCGATATAACCGAGGCGCCTCGCAACAGCAACAACCACATAAGTCAAACTCGTCAGGGCGTGTAAAACCACTGACGCCACTTCTAACTAGAAAGAAACGCAAGTCCTCCCTGAGGTCTGTCTCCCGTTTTTGATTCATACCGGGTGTGATACTCGCGAATCAACGTTACACAAAGCTACGCCACACAAGGCCGTGCTTCGATCATCAACCACAAGACTTTGCTTTTCAACAGAAGCCTTGATCAATTGCCACTTAGGCATGCCACACAGGCAATTCACTCCATGCGATTGATATCCATCAATATATAACCCCTGAGCTCGTACGTCTCAGAGAAGGGCGTTAAGCAAGAGAATAAATTCTCCGCCGCCAAACAGATATATATTTAATAGAGATCAATCACACGGACTAAAATCCAATGTCAGACACACAGTCCATTTACAAGTCCGTTCTGGGTCTGAACGAAACCGGAGGCACCTAGTACCTCGCATATCCATCGATCTCCAAGTACGTCTGGACGATCACCAACTGTTTCCATCTTCTTGGGTGTACAGCCCAATCAAGATCATCAGTTATCACCCAAACGACGTGAAGACCTCCGGTCTTCGACCATCGTCTTCATCTTCGACTTATCGTCGTATCAGTTATTCAGAATGGGATAAACCCGGACTTTCCGAATAACTCGCGTATATTTTAAATAAGTGTTACACAAACACAACATACGCCTCATTCCAATTCATCAGTCACTAACCATAAATTAATCAAGAGAATAATTTCCCAAACATTAACCCCGAAGGCCGAAACCAACATCAGATCAATATCCAGGAAACCCTTCTGCTTAGCTTACCGACAGTTAGTTTCTAAATTTCACATTCATAGGGAAAGGTTCCCATTAATTTTATCAAAGATAAATTCTTGAATTTATTCTTTAATCTACTTTTGAATATCAATTCAAACTAGTCGGGATTAGCGAACCTTACCGAAGTAATCATTTGTTTTAATTTCCCAATCCCAACCTATTCATCTCATGAAGTAAAACTGGTAATACTTCATATCTAACACCACAGTGTTATCGGTAAATTCAATTACCATTTCACGTTCAAATCTAATTAAAGATTTAACTATCGCCTGGAGCAAAACTGGTGATACTCCATTTTCGATCATTTCAATCTAATTAAAGATTCATTAAAACTCCACTTAGTTTTAATCTTTGACTGGGTTAAAGAATCAGTGTCATTTAAAAACACGGTTCACGATAAACCCAAAATCACATTCATTAATCATCGGGTTAAAGAACGAGTGTTATTTAAAACACTGTCCACGATAAACCCAAAAATCATTCCATTAATTATCAGGTTAAAGAACAAGTGTTATTTAAAACACTGTTCACGATAAACCCAAAAATCATTCCATTAATTATCGGGTTAAAGAACAAGTGTTATTTAAAACACTGTTCACGATAAACCCAAAAATCAATACTAATTCAATTCCAATTAAATATCATTTTTAATTGGTACACTTCATTAAATCTAAATAAAAAGATTTAATCTTTTCTCAACTGGGTTCAAGAACAGTGTTAGTAAAGACACCATTCACGGCAAACCCAAATCACATTTGATATTCAATATAAGGCTCTGAATAGAAAATATATCGGCTTATATTCAATATCAAATCCTACGATTAACAAATGTCGTATTGAAAATAACGATATAAATATATATCTTTCAAATTTCCATAACAACATCTGTATAATCACGAATTTCAACATCGAAATATTCCGAAGACAATTTCGATTCAAATCCACTCCAATGCAATCATTGGAAATTTTGGTTATTTTCAAAACCCTTTTCAAATTCAATTTATTTATTTAAAAATAAATAGAATTATAATTCTAGTTCAAAACTAGTTCATTTCGATAAAAATCTATTTTTATCTTTTCAAATATGGAGTTTTTCATCCCAAGTCTTCACAAATCATTTCTTATGATTTTACACAAATTATTACTATTTTTAATAATTTTATCAAGGCCTGTACAGTCGATTTCCAACAATGGCCATCGAACTGCACTTACAGCGACCTTTTTCAAATTTGATTTGGACATAATTCCAAATCCAACCGTTAGATTTCAAATTTCTAACATTCGCTAGAAAGCTCTTTTCGATACGAACCCAACGGTTCCGGTTTTAGGAGAATCCGACGGTCGGATCTCCCGTAACGTCCATTTGAAATCAATGGTCGAAATTCGCGAACTGCCGCGGCGCGGCGCGTTCTATTCAGGCCATTATATTATATATATAATATATATAATATATACTTCGTCGATTTCTATTTAAAATGAATTATATAAATAGTTTTAAAATTCGTTTCAAAATCTATTTTAACTTCCATCTCAATTCAAAGCAAAATTGAATTCTTCTCTATAAATTCGTTTTAAAATTCATTTCTATTCAATTCAAATTTCAATTCAATTTGAATTCATTTCAATTTGCTTTCAATTCATTTTGAATTCGTTTTCAATTCAATTCATTTCGAAATCACTTTGAATTCGTTTTCAATTCAATTCATTTCGAAATCACTTTCAATTCAATTCACTTTGAATTCGTTTTCAATTCAATTCATTTCGAAATCACTTTCAATTCAATTCACTTTGAATTCGTTTTCAATTCAATTCATTTCGAAATCACTTTCAATTCAATTCACTTTGAATTCGTTTTCAATTCAATTCATTTTGAATTCGTTTTCAATTCAATTCACTTTGAATTCCTTTTCAATTCAATTCATTTCGAAATCGTTTTCAATTCAATTCATTTCGAAATATTTGATTTCAAAATTACTTTTTAATATTCATTTTAAAATGAATAAAATCGATATAAATATCGTTCACGTCAAAATGGCATCACTCTAATCAACACGGCTTCATATATTGACATTTTCAAATATTCCATTTCGAATATTTCTATTTTAAATATTTCTATTTTAAAACTGGAATGAGGCCCAATCAATTACCATATAAAGTTAATTATATGGATTTTCATACAACACATGTATAATAGCCTTGAAAAATAATCAACCATCAACCAAAGTGCACTACACTGTATAAGCATCAAATATAGATATCTAACGCTTATAACAGCCTGTCAATCAATCGATCGACATATTTAATCAATCAGGATGAGTGAACTTCAAATTTCATCCCAACACCCGTGTGGGGTTTTCAAACAATCAAACACAGATTTAGTTGTGCAGTTGGGCGATGTGTAAAATTTATCGTCCCAATCAATGTCAGTCAAATCAGTGTACATAAACAAACCGTCCGGTTTGTAAATGAATATTTTATTTTGTTCACTTCACTATTTTCATATTCACGTTAAAAATTATATTTTTAACGATAAAACATTTTATTTCAATCTATGAATTTCTATTCAATTCATTTATTCAATAAAATGATATTTTTATTTTTCTAACATATTTTAGAAAATT
This sequence comes from Allium sativum, assembly GCA_030737875.1. Taxonomy (NCBI): domain Eukaryota; kingdom Viridiplantae; phylum Streptophyta; class Magnoliopsida; order Asparagales; family Amaryllidaceae; genus Allium; species Allium sativum. The sequence goes on from CM060910.1 coordinate 434,009,912, forward strand.
TCGGCGGCATAACGGCACGATACTAGAAACGGGACAAGGCCTAGCCTTATCCCCGGACTAGTGAAGGCCCACGCCATTCACACATCAATCAAATCAATTCATTTCACCACACAATTCAATTTCAATCAAATAATCCAACTAATCTACGCAACCAATCAAACAAGTCCATGGTCTGTGGACGATTGTGTCAGGTGCTACTAAGCACCGTCTGCATCCTAGTATATATATATATAGCTAGAAAAAGAAATTGAAAGGTGAGAAATTCTCACAGATAGCTATCCTAGCTCCACAGCACTTCTTATGCAGGAAATCTTCACTGTTCTCGTCGATATCACTTTCTTCGCCCGTATTCTCTACATATGCAAAAATCGAATTTTTACTTCGCTATTCCATATATAAAAATCGAATTTTTACTTCGCTATTCAATATATAAAAATCGAATTTTTACTTCAAAGTTCAATATATAAAAATCGACTTTTCTATCGCTATGTCAAATAGATAAAAATTATATTTTTATCACGCTATTTTCCACATAAAGATTTCGCCTTTTCTAAAATAAAGATTTAGCCTTTTCAAAAATAAGGTTTTCGCCTTTATAAAAATAAAGTTTTCGCCTTTATAAAAATAAAGTTTTCTTCTTATAAAAATCACCACTTTATCTCAACGTATATAAAATAAAAATCAGATTTTTATTTCGTTACATACACAAAGATGATATCTTTATATTCTCTATCCTATAAAGATTATATTTTCAATACTTTAAAAATATAAAAATCATATTTTTAATACTTTAAAAATATAAAGATCATATTTTTACAAAAATATAGATCCCGCCTTTTCCATTTTAAAGATCAAATTTTTTCTTTTACCTTTTCAAGTTTAAATCTTTTCTCCTTTTAAAATCTAAATCTTTAATCAGTTTTTAAATGCTAATAAAAAATCAAAACAGTTTTAAATTACTAATTAAAATTCAGTTTTTAAATGCTAATTAAAAAATCAAAACAGTTTTAAATTACTAATTAAAATTCAGTTTTTAAATGCTAATTAAAAAAAATCAAAACAGTTTTAAATTACTAATTAAAAATAAAAACAGTTTTTAAATGCTAATTAAAAAAAATCAAAACAGTTTTAAATTACTTAAAAAAAAAATCAGTTTATATAATAAATTAAATTCAGAAAAACTTACCAGGGGGGGACTCGTGGCAGAGGCGTCGGAGGTGGGGGTTCAGGAGAGGCGCGCGAGGGGGGGTCGCGGGTGGTCGCAGGCGGTGGGGACGGCTGGTGAAGTCGAGGGGGGGGGTCTGTAAGGGGAGAGGAACGGCGAGAAGAGGGGGGGGGGAGATGGCTTTGGTGGAGCTCCGGCGATGGGGGGGGTCACCTTCGATGGCGGCGGCGGCAGCGACTGGGGGGGGGGGGGGGGGCGACGCGATTTAGAATTAGGTTTTTCTTTTTTCTTTTTTTTTCTGATTTATGAAGTTCGAACGTGGGGGGGGGGGGGGGGCAGCGTATAATATGGGAGAAAGAAGATTTTTTTTATTTTATTTTATTTTATTTTATTTTAATCTCCATAGTTGACTTTTCTTTCGAAGTCGAAACGAGACCCACCGACTGTCGCCCATAGCGTTTTACCCCCATTCCGAACACAATGGGATATGTATCGCAAGCTGATTTGATCGTTACAATCAGTTTCCTTTTGAATTTTCATTTAAATCATTATATTGAATTTTAAACGCACATTTCAAATTACCGGGGTCACATACTAACTAGAAAAATTCCAGAAAAATATTTTCTAGCTTCGTATTGACGATACGGTCCTAACAAAACTAGTTTCGTCGAATTCTGAGACCGTATGAAAAATGGCCAATTTCCAGTCGATTAAAATCAACTGAAACTGGTCAAACGCGTTTTCCTTTGCCACGCTCACATATTGATTCGAAAAATTATGAAATTTAAAACCTAGCAATAATTTAACATCATGGATCCAACAAAACTGGTTTCGTCGAAATCCGAGGTCATTTGCAAAATGTCCATTTTTTAAGGGCCTGAATTCCATAGCGACTATTCAGAATTTTCAACTAGACATATCTTTTGATTCCTGCCATCAAATTTCGATTTTTCGAATTCGTTGGAAAGATATTATCAATTAGATCCTAATGTTTTTTGTTTCACTAAAATCCGGAATGTTTTGCACCCGGTACATTCAATTGAAATTTGAAATCGAATTATCGAACTACCGCGCCATTTTCAATTCCATTTATAAATATATATAAATTTTTATATTCTAACGACGACGCGTAAAATATATACGTTCGAATTATATTCAAAATAACTTTCTCGTCGATATTATTTAAAATACTTCATTTTAAATAATCAAAATTCGCTAAAATTGCCAAAATAAAAATTTCAAACTGGCTCGCATTTTACGGGTTGTTACAATCTCCCCCACTTAAAACTTTTCGTCCCCGAAAAGGAACAAAGTCGAAAGTGGTTTGATTATTCAACTCTACGTTCGATCTGGCTTCCGTTCCCCAACTTTTCAGTTTTTGAGAATTTTCAAAATTTCAAAAATTTGGCTAACACCCTAAATTTTTGAAAAATTTCGCCATAACCTCCCCTGCAATGGGAGCATCGGGGAATTTCAAATAGCTTCCCCGGTCCTTCAGATCTCAAAAAGAAAAGGAAAAAGCCAAGCGGCTAGCCAATAGGCTCATAAAATCATCATCACCCAAACAAAACAGTAAATTATGTAATAAACATGTACCTATTTGTCGGGCAAACAAATTTTATTCCCTGCTCTAACCTCCTTGCTATGACCTGTTCAATGATATATATGTATATGCAAGCAGATGCGACCAAATTTCAATATGATTCAATATTTGGTTCAATTAGGCTAATTGGTTAAAAATTAGCAAACAAATAAACAAACAATCCAAACATCAATCAATTAGTGAATTAGATTATCAAATTCATAATTTTGATACACATACTGAAAATCTTGTTTTTGATGCCAATTCACAACAAGGTGTTCTAACTATATAAGTTTTGGTTCTCACACCAGCCTATAGGAAATATATAGAAAATCACACCTTCGAAACACGAACATAAATACTGATGATGTCATGACAATCATCAGTACCATCTTCGGGCGACTAGAGTGTGATGCTATATCTATCCAATATATTAAAATTTCGAATACACGCGGATCAGACGTATACGCAAAATCTATATATATACTGGATTGTCCACATCAATATAAATAAATGACCCAAATACGAATAATTGATTTATATTTCAAAACAAGATTTGTTTTCATTTGAAAAATATACTCTTCACACTCGTTCTAGGATACTACTGATCCTATCTCTAACGAGTCATTCTAATTGGATATTACTAATCCAATATCTGATGGATTCTTTCGTATGGTTCTAATGTGTCTTGTTCTCTGCTTTGTAAACCAAAGCTCTGATACCAACTGTGACGGCAAAGAATTTCGCTCGGTCCGAACCAATCGCTAAACCGATCCAGGCCGTTCGAAACGCCCTATCGTTTGAGAACACGACAAAACAGAACGCATACAGAAGAACGTTTCATTGTATATTACAACAATGCACCAGATTACAAGAATATACAGAGTATAAACAAATAAATATTACACAGAAATATCAGAGATTTAAATTACATTTAAATACATAGCAGCGGAAAATAATACAATACACAACTAGAAGAAGATATACGGATACAAAGCTTTCCGGATATCGTTCCAGCTGTAAACCAGGATCCTGTGAATATAAATCTGCAAAACCAAAACTACTAGCTGCCCGTGTCAAAATAAGGGCACCCAGAGTTTAGGTTAAAACAATAAACTCCAGGTCAGTCATGTGACTGGTGTGAGAACTAAAACAGTTATTAATCTTTATTTTAAATCATTAGGTAAATCAAGGGACCACGCCGTATAACACGGAACGGGTTTCCTCCCAAGAATACCAGTGCTTAAAACAAACAGCGCAATGCTAAATAAAGAAAGATGAAGCTGTTATAAGACCCAGGTCCCATCACACAATGCAACGCAGCCGAGGATAGGGTTTTCCCTTATAACAGCCAAAGAATGCTTGATACGTTTAAAACAAATCATTTGATACTATTATAAGTGCATAGTGTATAAAACACTTCAAATCATAAGTATCAATCATAGGCGGCATGAATGGCCCATAACACTATGTCGCCATATATAAGTTTACAATCAAAACCGCAAATGTCGTATTGGAAGTTGGGTTATCATTTATGGTATGAACCGAGGCTAGGGATCGTCCTCCACCGATTCGTGACTCTCTAGCCCGAGCCACAGGCAAGCGCGCAGGCAAGCCTTGGAGCGACAGGGCCGGTCCACCGATGTGGATTATTATGCCTGAACACTACGTTTCCCCACCCTATGGGGTGTAAGTCTGGTCCGTCAGCCGACCAGAAGCATCGGCCGAAACCGATATAACCGAGGCGCCTCGCAACAGCAACAACCACATAAGTCAAACTCGTCAGGGCGTGTAAAACCACTGACGCCACTTCTAACTAGAAAGAAACGCAAGTCCTCCCTGAGGTCCGTCTCCCGTTTTTGATTCATACCGGGTGTGATACTCGCGAATCAACGTTACACAAAGCTACGCCACACAAGGCCGTGCTTCGATCATCAACCACAAGACTTTGCTTTTCAACAGAAGCCTTGATCAATTGCCACTTAGGCATGCCACACAGGCAATTCACTCCATGCGATTGATATCCATCAATATATAACCCCTGAGCTCGTACGTCTCAGAGAAGGGCGTTAAGCAAGAGAATAATTTCTCCGCCGCCAAACAGATATATATTTAATAGAGATCAATCACACGGACTAAAATCCAATGTCAGACACACAGTCCATTTACAAGTCCGTTCTGGGTCTGAACGAAACCGGAGGCACCTAGTACCTCGCATATCCATCGATCTCCAAGTACGTCTGGATGATCACCAACTGTTTCCATCTTCTTGGGTGTACAGCCCAATCAAGATCATCAGTTATCACCCAAACGACGTGAAGACCTCCGGTCTTCGACCATCGTCTTCATCTTCGACTTATCGTCGTATCAGTTATTCAGAATGGGATAAACCCGGACTTTCCGAATAACTCGCGTATATTTTAAATAAGTGTTACACAAACACAACATACGCCTCATTCCAATTCATCAGTCACTAACCATAAATTAATCAAGAGAATAATTTCCCAAACATTAACCCCGAAGGCCGAAACCAACATCAGATCAATATCCAGGAAACCCTTCTGCTTAGCTAACCGACAGTTAGTTTCTAAATTTCACATTCATAGGGAAAGGTTCCCATTAATTTTATCAAAGATAAATTCTTGAATTTATTCTTTAATCTACTTTTGAATATCAATTCAAACTAGTCGGGATTAGCGAACCTTACCGAAGTAATCATTTGTTTTAATTTCCCAATCCCAACCTATTCATCCCATGAAGTAAAACTGGTAATACTTCATATCTAACACCACAGTGTTATCGGTAAATTCAATTACCATTTCACGTTCAAATCTAATTAAAGATTTAACTATCGCCTGGAGCAAAACTGGTGATACTCCATTTTCGATCATTTCAATCTAATTAAAGATTCATTAAAACTCCACTTAGTTTTAATCTTTGACTGGGTTAAAGAATCAGTGTCATTTAAAAACACGGTTCACGATAAACCCAAAATCACATTCATTAATCATCGGGTTAAAGAACGAGTGTTATTTAAAACACTGTCCACGATAAACCCAAAAATCATTCCATTAATTATCAGGTTAAAGAACAAGTGTTATTTAAAACACTGTTCACGATAAACCCAAAAATCATTCCATTAATTATCGGGTTAAAGAACAAGTGTTATTTAAAACACTGTTCACGATAAACCCAAAAATCAATACTAATTCAATTCCAATTAAATATCATTTTTAATTGGTACACTTCATTAAATCTAAATAAAAAGATTTAATCTTTTCTCAACTGGGTTCAAGAACAGTGTTAGTGAAGACACCATTCACGGCAAACCCAAATCACATTTGATATTCAATATAAGGCTCTGAATAGAAAATATATCGGCTTATATTCAATATCAAATCCTACGATTAACAAATGTCGTATTGAAAATAACGATATAAATATATATCTTTCAAATTTCCAAAACAACATCTGTATAATCACGAATTTCAACATCGAAATATTCCGAAGACAATTTCGATTCAAATCCACTCCAATGCAATCATTGGAAATTTTGGTTATTTTCAAAACCCTTTTCAAATTCAATTTATTTATTTAAAAATAAATAGAATTATAATTCTAGTTCAAAACTAGTTCATTTCGATAAAAATCTATTTTTATCTTTTCAAATATGGAGTTTTTCATCCCAAGTCTTCACAAATCATTTCTTATGATTTTACACAAATTATTACTATTTTTAATAATTTTATCAAGGCCTGTACAGTCGATTTCCAACAATGGCCATCGAACTGCACTTACAGCGACCTTTTTCAAATTTGATTTGGACATAATTCCAAATCCAACCGTTAAATTTCAAATTTCTAACATTCGCTAGAAAGCTCTTTTCGATACGAACCCAACGGTTCCGGTTTTAGGAGAATCCGACGGTCGGATCTCCCGTAACGTCCATTTGAAATCAATGGTCGAAATTCGCGAACTGCCGCGGCGCGGCGCGTTCTATTCAGGCCATTATATTATATATATAATATATATAATATATACTTCGTCGATTTCTATTTAAAACGAATTATATAAATAGTTTTAAAATTCGTTTCAAAATCTATTTCAACTTCCATCTCAATTCAAAGCAAAATTGAATTCTTCTCTATAAATTCATTTTAAAATTCATTTCTATTCAATTCAAATTTCAATTCAATTTGAATTCATTTCAATTTGCTTTCAATTCATTTTGAATTCGTTTTCAATTCAATTCATTTCGAAATCACTTTGAATTCGTTTTCAATTCAATTCATTTCGAAATCACTTTCAATTCAATTCACTTTGAATTCGTTTTCAATTCAATTCATTTCGAAATCACTTTCAATTCAATTCACTTTGAATTCGTTTTCAATTCAATTCATTTCGAAATCACTTTCAATTCAATTCACTTTGAATTCGTTTTCAATTCAATTCATTTTGAATTCGTTTTCAATTCAATTCACTTTGAATTCGTTTTCAATTCAATTCATTTCGAAATCGTTTTCAATTCAATTCATTTCGAAATATTTGATTTCAAAATTACTTTTTAATATTCATTTTAAAATGAATAAAATCGATATAAATATCGTTCACGTCAAAATGGCGTCACTCTAATCAACACGGCTTCATATATTGACATTTTCAAATATTCCATTTCGAATATTTCTATTTTAAATATTTCTATTTTAAAACTGGAATGAGGCCCAATCAATTACCATATAAAGTTAATTATATGGATTTTCATACAACACATGTATAATAGCCTTGAAAAATAATCAACCATCAACCAAAGTGCACTACACTGTATAAGCATCAAATATAGATATCTAACGCTTATAACAGCCTGTCAATCAATCGATCGACATATTTAATCAATCAGGATGAGTGAACTTCAAATTTCATCCCAACACCCGTGTGGGGTTTTCAAACAATCAAACACAGATTTAGTTGTGCAGTTGGGCGATGTGTAAAATTTATCGTCCCAATCAATGTCAGTCAAATCAGTGTACATAAACAAACCGTCCGGTTTGTAAATGAATATTTTATTTTGTTCACTTCACTATTTTCATATTCACGTTAAAAATTATATTTTTAACGATAAAACATTTTATTTCAATCTATGAATTTCTATTCAATTCATTTATTCAATAAAATGATATTTTTATTTTTCTAACATATTTTAGAAAATTTCGGCGGCATAACGGCACGATACTAGAAACGGGACAAGGCCTAGCCTTATCCCCGGACTAGTGAAGGCCCACGCCATTCACACATCAATCAAATCAATTCATTTCACCACACAATTCAATTTCAATCAAATAATCCAACTAATCTACGCAACCAATCAAACAAGTCCATGGTCTGTGGACGATTGTGTCAGGTGCTACTAAGCACCGTCTGCATCCTAGTATATATATATATATATATATATAGCTAGAAAAAGAAATTGAAAGGTGAGAAATTCTCACAGATAGCTATCCTAGCTCCACAGCACTTCTTATGCAGGAAATCTTCACTGTTCTCGTCGATATCACTTTCTTCGCCCGTATTCTCTACATATGCAAAAATCGAATTTTTACTTCGCTATTCCATATATAAAAATCGAATTTTTACTTCGCTATTCAATATATAAAAATCGAATTTTTACTTCAAAGTTCAATATATAAAAATCGACTTTTCTATCGCTATGTCAAATAGATAAAAATTATATTTTTATCACGCTATTTTCCACATAAAGATTTCGCCTTTTCTAAAATAAAGATTTAGCCTTTTCAAAAATAAGGTTTTCGCCTTTATAAAAATAAAGTTTTCGCCTTTATAAAAATAAAGTTTTCTTCTTATAAAAATCACCACTTTATCTCAACGTATATAAAATAAAAATCAGATTTTTATTTCGTTACATACACAAAGATGATATCTTTATATTCTCTATCCTATAAAGATTATATTTTCAATACTTTAAAAATATAAAAATCATATTTTTAATACTTTAAAAATATAAAGATCATATTTTTACAAAAATATAGATCCCGCCTTTTCCATTTTATAGATCAAATTTTTTCTTTTACCTTTTCAAGTTTAAATCTTTTCTCCTTTTAAAATCTAAATCTTTAATCAGTTTTTAAATGCTAATAAAAAATCAAAACAGTTTTAAATTACTAATTAAAATTCAGTTTTTAAATGCTAATTAAAAAATCAAAACAGTTTTAAATTACTAATTAAAATTCAGTTTTTAAATGCTAATTAAAAAAAATCAAAACAGTTTTAAATTACTAATTAAAAATAAAAACAGTTTTTAAATGCTAATTAAAAAAAATCAAAACAGTTTTAAATTACTTAAAAAAAAATATCAGTTTATATAATAAATTAAATTCAGAAAAACTTACCAGGGGGGGGGACTCGTGGCAGAGGCGTCGGAGGTGGGGGTTCAGGAGAGGCGCGCAAGGGGGGGTCGCGGGTGGTCGCAGGCGGTGGGGACGGCTGGTGAAGTCGAGGGGGGGGGGTCTGTAAGGGGAGAGGAACGGCGAGAAGAGGGGGGGGGGAGATGGCTTTGGTGGAGCTCCGGCGATGGGGGGGGGGGGGGTCACCTTCGATGGCGGCGGCGACAGCGACTGGGGGGGGGGGCGACGCGATTTAGAATTAGTTTTTTTTTTTCTTTTTTTTCCTGATTTATGAAGTTCGAACGGGGGGGGGGGGGGGCAGCGTATAATATGGGAGAAAGAAGATATTTTTTTTTTATTTATTTTATTTTATTTTATTTTATTTTAATCTCCATAGTTGACTTTTCTTTCGAAGTCGAAACGAGACCCACCGACTGTCGCCCATAGCGTTTTACCCCCATTCCGAACACAATGGGATATGTATCGCAAGCTGATTTGATCGTTACAATCAGTTTCCTTTTGAATTTTCATTTAAATCATTATATTGAATTTTAAACGCACATTTCAAATTACCGGGGTCACATACTAACTAGAAAAATTCCAGAAAAATATTTTCTAGCTTCGTATTGACGATACGGTCCTAACAAAACTAGTTTCGTCGAATTCTGAGACCGTAGAAAAATGGCCAATTTCCAGTCGATTAAAATCAACTAAAACTGGTCAAACGCGTTTTCCTTTGCCACGCTCACATATTGATTCGAAAAATTATGAAATTTAAAGCCTAGCAATAATTTAACATCACGGATCCAACAAAACTGGTTTCGTCGAAATCCGAGGTCATTTGCAAAATGTCCATTTTTTAAGGGCCTGAATTCCATAGCGACTATTCAGAATTTTCAACTGGACATATCTTTTGATTCCTGCCATCAAATTTCGATTTTTCGAATTCGTTGGAAAGATATTATCAATTAGATCCTATTGTTTTTTGTTTCACTAAAATCCGGAATGTTTTGCACCCGGTACATTCAATTGAAATTTGAAATCGAATTATCGAACTACCGCGCCATTTTCAATTCCATTTATAAATATATATAAATTTTTATATTCTAACGACGACGCGTAAAATATATACGTTCGAATTATATTCAAAATAAATTTCTCGTCGATATTATTTAAAATACTTCATTTTAAATAATCAAAATTCGCTAAAATTGCCAAAATAAAAATTTCAAACTGGCTCGCATTTTACGGGTTGTTACAGGGGAATGAAAAAAATCGGTCAGGCAGCATGGCTAAGTAGGTCGCTCCCATTAGGGTGTATATCACCAATCTAGAGAAAATCCATTTCATTCTTATATCTATGTTTGATGCTATCCCTTTTCGGGAAGACGGTGGGTAGCTCCCAACCGTTGGTGGTATACATTCAATACACTCAAGCGAAATGAGTGGTCGGTCATGTGTGGGCCAGGTTGCAAGATGTTCTTGTTGAACCCAGTGTATTCGTCTCTAGAGATACACTATCGGCGGGTGGTCCCATACCTTGTCATATTTGGAATTCAATCCCCAATAAGCGCTCGCGGTTTTGTTAGTATACTATATATGTGGAACGTGAGATGCAAGCGTTCTGCTAGATTGTTAATTACTTGTGATTAGACATTATTATAATATCAGAGAAGTATTGATTTCAAAAAGTGTTTTGGTTATCGTAAGATAAAAACCATCCGTGTTTATGTGTGGATCGGTCTTACGATTACTTTTTCTTTTGAAAAGGATTTTGGAAAGTTAAACCAAATGATTTGAGTTTACTCACACCAATCCCATGACTGACCCAGAGTTTATTTTGTTTTGTTCTTCCCTAAACTCTTGGGTGCCCAAATTTGTACGGGCAGTCAAGTAGTTCAGGTCTTTACAGATATACGTGGAGGAGCATGAAGCAGGAGGCTTTAGGATTTTATAGCTATTGCTATTTCCGCTGTGTGTAAGTGTTGCACTCTGATAATGTTATTCTATACCTATATACTGTTTTATTTCAAAGTTATGTTATGTATTATATTTTATTCGTTCCGCTGTGAGTTTCGTATTACTCTGATTCTGTTCTTTAGTGATCTTCTTCTTCTTCTATTCTAATTTTCTATCTTATCTATTCTCACCCTCTAATTTCTTTCTAATAATGATCAGGAATTTCCGATGTCTGAATAGTCAACATGGGTTTTGTGTTGATTTTCTGAGTCGAAAATCCCAGTTCGTTACACAAGATATAAATACGTATTAGAGAATAGCGTATTGGGCTGACCCACCGTGAGATGACTACATGGAATATAATCAACAGTATCATAAGTTGTTCTCATAGTGACAGTGATGTAATGGTCCTCAGACCTGAAATCATTATAATTTTATTCGAGGATATTTGTGTTTTGATATCATCTAAAGTTATTTCATAACAGAGTAATGGTAACGGTGATTATTGGATATATCTCAAATCGAATGAAAATTATGAATGATCTAGATGGAATTTAACCCTACGATATATTCGTAGTGATATCCATGGGCCTCTTGATTGAATGAGACTGTGAAATGCATGGTCGTGCTCAAATATTGATTCGTTTTAAACAGTCTACTCATCGATCAAGAAAATGGATTAAATTATAACGAGGATGATTGTAACACCCCACCTCCGCTAGGGTCACTCACAAAGGGAATGCACTAGTTTTGGTGGAGTATTATCTGGGTAAACATACACAGAGATATCACAAGGCAGAACATAAATAAAGCAGCGGTAGAAATTAAAAACCAAATTTTTATTACTTTCAAGAAAAGAGTCAAAACCTTATATATCCAAGGTACAAATTATTCCATTACATCAAGTTATAAATAAAGAAGCATAAACTTAAGATAACAAAAGTAAATTATTCCCCAAACATAGCAGAAGTGCAGCCACAGCATAGCTCAAGACCAAACCGTACATGAGCTGACAGAAAGCAAGCTAAATCCAAGCTAAGAGCTAGTGTTTCCTCCCTGAGAACCTGGGGGGAAACGAAAGAAAAAGGGCCAGTCATAAAGACTGGTAAGTCCTAGTGACTTTCAGTATAAAAACTAGTAACGTTAACCAGACATGAGTAAACGGAAAGTGAACATAGGGATGATAATAGGACTGGCAAGATAACTAAGATATCAAGATAAATCTAGCATCGCATATTCAAGATTCGCTGCACCAAATGTACTAGTATTCTAACCCATGTCAAGTATTAACCATGAAATGATCCCTTAGCCCAATATCATGAAATGACCCATTACGGGGTCCTACAGTACGATCTACTAATCGATCGGCTCCCTACAAGTTCTGGCTCGTCATGTGTCTATGTCATACGGCCCAATCATGAAATGTAGTCACATGTGCTAGGTCCACCATAGGGTGTATCAAGCCCTAGGGTGCCAACCACCGACACGAATCAAGCACGCACAGTGTAAACCTACTGGTGCCCAATGCCTGCTTTTTCAACTCTGGACTACGTGCACGACCATAGTCCGCCTGAACCTACAATGGCGCACCTACTCAGCCGTCGTTCTGGTCGCTTACAATCAGCCCAGTAATCGTGCCCCACCCTGCCTAGTCCCAGGGTATCGTGATACATCTAAGTGGGTTACTACTGAAAAGGACCGCGTAACTAGGGTTTCTAATGGGTTAAGTGTTGTCATTCAAATTCGTGACTCAACCCTATCCAAATCATGTATCAAGTTGGTTAAGTGTATTCAAGCGGTTCATGAATTAACCCTATCAAATCATCGTGTCAAATTGGTTAAGTATATTCAAGTGGTTCATGACTTAACCCTACCCTATAGCATAAATTCACCCCAACCTCTAACATTAGACTAGTTGTTGTGGTCACTGGATTTTCCGGGCCGTTCCGGGCAGATTTACACCACAACATAGTCTAACCTCGGGTTTTAGGTGCGATATGACCAGCTACCCACATTGGATCCTATTGTTTGCAGTTACTGGATTCGCCGGGCGGTTCCGAGCAGATTTACACTGCAAACTCAACCCAACCTCGAGTTGGCCATTTTCAAGTTTATTCTAAGTGTCATGTCCAGGTTCAAGTTTCGAGTCTAAATTCATGTCAAGTTTTCATGTCATGTTTCATGTCAAATCGTATCAAGTTCATGTCCATATCCAGGTTCAAGTTATAACAATGTTCACATTTCAAGTTTATAGTAAATTCAGGTTTGCCTAAACTACCCAAATCGTATTCCCATCGCACGTGAATTCGAATCGACACAAACAAATCTAATTAGGGAATAACATAGAAAGAACGAGCATAAGGTGGCAAAAGTGATTATAAGTCAAGCATGGTATAACTTGAGATAAATGACTACAACAATACTGGCATATGGAATAGTGGTCTTAAATATCTAACCTAGCAAAATAGGGTGATAGTCATAGTAATAATTGACATAAGATAATAACCCCAAACTTGTGAATAACAACTAGTTCAACATCACAGACATGTTAACATCATGGACATGAGGGGTTTAGGTTTACAACATGTTTAGGCCCCAAATCAATTTTATATAAATATTCCCACAAGTCAAGATTCAAGATGAATAGATCCAAGGTGAACAAATAGTAGGTCCAAAATACTAGATTCAAAATGAACAATGATAGATCCAAGATATACAATGATAGGTCCAAGATGATTGTCATACTTATGTTCAATTTCAATTTACAACATGTCCATATTAAGTTTAAAGTTTAGATCTAAAAGTAACTGGGGCTTACAGATCGTGGTTTGAGAATTAGAAAACAAAGAGGCCATGTTGAATCTCGAGTCTAACAGAAATCCCCCAAACAGCAATACTCTACACGTAGCCTTGTTGGAGAAGAAGCAATTCCTTTTCTCTAACTTTTCAACCAGAGTTTTAGCAGCATAAGACCAGAGAGAATTTGTGTAGAGAGACTAGAGTTAGGGGCTGTTTATATAGGGTCAGGCCAACAAATCTAGACAGAAATCGGACTAGACACAGCAGAGTGAACTCTGACTCAAAAATGGGCTCGGCAACCAGATCGACACCCAGGTCGACACCCAGGTCGACTCTGTGGTCGACCTGGTCCTAGGCAGGTCGACTCTATGGTTGATCCCCAGGTCGACCTGGTCCTGGGCAGGAAATTTCCCGCCCAGTCCGTTCTGGGGTTTGAATTCGAAATTTGAATTCGAATTCTGAGCTGTTTTGAACTTGAAAATTTCTGAAAACTTCGAAGGGTCATAACTTGGTCATATGGACTCCGATTTTCGAAAACTTGGACTCGTTTCCACACAGAATTTCGAGACGAACGTAATGGCATAACCTGTTGCCCTTGATTCTTATTTTAAAAATTAATTCTGCCTTGATTTATAGTTATAACACGTTATTAAAATACGGGTTGTTACATTCTCCCCTCCTTAAAGGATTTCGTCCCCGAAATCTCTAAGTTAGAAAGAATATATCCTACCATCCAATCATCCATCTACTCAAAACATCATCCACAGGCAACCATTGTCCTTAAAAAAAATCTAGTGCTGTATGAACATATGCAGTAAGTGTGTGTATATGTACTTATCTAATGCAAAAGATCAGGCGGTTACTGATTCAGTAAACCTCCTCAATGCAAAATATGTTAGTGTAATGAGTCCGACATGTATGCAAATTCCTAACATAATTTATAATCTCTACATGAGTGCACATAACATTCATTCATATGCAACATCCAAGTGATAACATAACAAGTTCCATCCATGTACGAGTATAAGCACTCATGCATATGCAACATGAAAATGTAACTGAGTCTGTCTAGTGCCTAATGTGTGTCATGAATCCACTAACAATCACTTGCAAACACTTGCAACCATTTGCAAACATCAACCATAACATGTTTCAATCACATGTTTACACCCATATGGTTCTATCTAAGGTTCTTAAGCTAAGATCGAGAAGATAACAAGACAAACATAGGTAGTAAAAGCATGATACAAAAGGATTTCAAGTTTATAGGAAAAAGAGATCGAGAATGTACCCTAAAAAAGAAATGGGTAAAGTGCGCGTATCTTCTCTTTGGTTTCCCAAGTTGCGTCTTCTTGGGCTTCACTCCATTGAACTTTAACTAGCTTGACTTCTCGATTCCTTAGATTCTTGATCTCCGTTCCTAAGATACGAATCGGAACTCGCCTCAATGTTGCTTCTTTTTCCATTTCTACGCCTTCAAGGATGCTTGGCTCAACCACTTTGGCTGATTCATGTAAGCACTTTTGGAGATGCGAGACATGAAAGACATTGTGTACTCTGGCCAGCCTCTCGGGTAAATCTACCTTATAGGCCATCCGCCCAACCATCCCAGTGATAGGGAACGGTCCTACGAACCTTGGTGCTAGCTTTCCAACCGCTCCAAAACGAACTACATTGCATAAAGGAGAAACTTTTATAAAGACCATGTCTCCGACTTTGAACTCTAGGTCTGTCCTTCTCTTGTCCGCATAAGATTTCTGTCTATCTTGGGCCGTTTTCATCCGTCTTCGTATCAACTCAACCTTCTCAGAAGTGTCCCTTATCATGTCGGGCCCAAGTATAAGCCTGTCTGTCGTCTCCCACCAACAAGTTGGCGACTTGCATGGTCTTCCATACAGGGCTTCGAACGGTGCCATTCCGATGCTAGCTTGGTAACTATTATTATATGCAAACTCCACGAGAGGAAGATGGTCTTCCCGAGTACCACCAAAGTCAAGAATGCATAGTCTCAAAAGATCCTCTAGTACCCTATTTACCCTTTCGGTTTGTCCATCCGTCCGCGGGTGATAGGCCGTGCTTAAGCTCAGTCGTGTACCCATTGCTTCTTGCAGACTATTCCAAAACTGGCTAGTGAAAATCGGGTCATGATCACTAACTATACTAGAAGGGACCCCATGCAACCGTACTACCTTTTGAAGGTAAATAGACGCTAGCCATGATGTAGTCCTCTTGCTTTTCACCGAAATGAAGTGAGCACTTTTCGTGAGTCTATCTACTATGACCCATATGCTAGTATTTCCCTTCCTTGACCTAAGCAGTCCATCCACGAAATCCATCGAGATACTCTCCCATTTCCATTGCGGAACCTCCAAAGGATGTAATAGACCACCGGGCTTCTTCGACTCGGCCTTTACTTGTTGGCACACCATGCACTTTGAAACGAACTTTGCCACGTCCTTTTTCATTCCAGCCCAAAAGAATATGCATTTCATATCTCTGTACATCTTATCCCCTCCGGGATGTATAGTCATCTTCGAGTGGTGCGCCTTTTCGAGAACTTTCCTTACTAAGTCTCCCACTTGTGGGACACATAGCCTTCCATCACGCCTTATCCACCCCTTGTCATCTATGGCATACCTACCAAGGTGACTTGATGTCTCACCACTAATCAGCTTGTCCATGATTTCGACTATCTGTGGGTCTTCCTTCTGTGAAGTCTCTACTTGATCTAGAAGTGTAGGTCTTAACTCAAGAGATGCTAACGTAACAGTCAATGATTCAAAAGCAGGTGTAAAATCGAAGGTTGCTATAAACTCTAGACTTTTCCTTTCAACAAACAAGGTGCTCAAGGTCAACCTTTTCCTACTTAGCGCATCTGCCACCACGTTACCCTTGCAAGGGGTATAAGCTATGTCGAAGTCATATGATGCCAAGAATTCCATCCACCGCTGTTGTCTCAGATTCAAATCTTTCTGTTAGAAGAGGTACTTAAGCGATTTGTGGTCGGTATACAGCTCGAATCTCTCCCCTAGAAGATAATGGCGCCAAGATTTAAGTGCAAAAACGATCGCCGCCAACTCCAAGTCATGCGTGGGATAGTTCTTCTCATGAACTTTAAGTTGTCTACCCCCATAGCATATCACTTTCCCTTCTTGCATTAGGACAGCGCCTAATCCTGTGCCACATGCATCTGTGTACACGGTAAACATCTTTCCTCCATCGGGTAATGCCAAAACTGGAGCTGTGGTGAGGGCTCTCTTGAGTCTCTGAAAAGCAATCTCACATTCTATGTCCCATGCAAACGCTAGGTTTTTCTTTGTTAACCTAGTAAGAGGGGCTGAAATCTTAGCGAAGTCCTCAATGAACTTCCTATAGTGGCCTGCCAAACCGAGAAAGCTTCTCACCTCCGTTGCGTTCTTAGGAATTTTCTAGTCTTGCACCGCAACTACCTTTGCGGGGTCCATGGCTATGCCTTGCTTAGAAACTACATTTTCAAGAAACCGAACTTCCTTCCTCCAAAAATGGCATTTGGAGAACTTAGCCTTTAACTGGTGTGCTCTAAGCGTATCCATGACTTCCTTGAGATGTCTAGCATGCTCTTCTTCATCCTTTGAGAAGATCAAAATATCGTCTATGAAAACCACTACAAACTTGTTAAGGAACACCCGAAACACCCTACTCATCAAATCTACAAAGTACGCGGGTGCATTCGTTAACTTAAACGGCATGACGAGCCATTCGAAAAACCCATCTGGAGTCCTAAACACAGTTTTGTCAATGCTATCCTCAGCCACTCTAAGCTGATGGAATCCTGTGGCTAGATCGAGTTGAGAGAAAACAGATGCTCCCACAAGCTGGTCAAACAAATCGTCGATTCTTGGTAGTGGGTGTCTATTTTTCTTAGTTAGCTTGTTTAACTCACGATAATCTACGCATAGACGAAGCGAACCATCCGCCTTAGTAGCGAATACCACCAAAGCACCCCATTCAGAAATGCTTCGTCTTATGAAATTTTTCTCAAGCAACTCCTTAACTTGTTTACTGAGCTCTCTTCTTTCTCGCGGGGCCATGTGCCTAACGGGCAATGAAACTGGCTTGGCATTATCAACAAGATAAATACGGAAATCTATCTCGCGTTTAGGAGGTAACCCCCTCACCTCATCAAAGACATCTGGATATTCTCGGACCACTCTTACAGATTGCAAATTGTCGATGGACGAGTCAAAAGATTCAAGATAACACAACATGACCGGACCCTTAGGGTTACAAGAAATTTCAAGGGTATTTCCAAGGCGAGTCATGAGCCTCACTACCCTTCGTTCACAATCAAGAATGGCTCCATAATTGGACAGCCAATCCATACCTAGGATCAAACCGTATCCCATAAATCCGAGAACATAAGCATTACACGCGAATTCTACGCTTAAGATAGAGATCCTCAAATCCACACATATCATAGATAAATGAGCGGAGCCACCAATTGGATTTGAAACACTAACGGGATCCTCAACTAGACTAGTACTTAGGTGCAGATTTTCAACAATATCAGAAGAAATAAAAGTATGTGATGCGCCAGAGTCAAATAAGGTTCGAACATGAAATTTATAAATGTAAATAAGGCTTTCTACAGAAATATTACTATCTCGGTCAAGAGCTGGAGTGGTGTTGACAGCATGCAACTGCCCTCTAGAAGGTCCTGCTCGCTGGGTCTGCCCATGCCCCTGTCCTTGCTTCTTAGGGCAATCCTTGTTGATGTGTCCAGTATCTCCACAATGAAAGTATTCACCCAACTTTCTCTTCTTCTTTCTACAGTCTTTAGCTAGATGTCCCGTAATACCACAAAAGTTACACTTCCTTGTCTCACGTGCCTTGTTATTATTTTTGTTGTTGCCCTTGTTATTCTTGTTATTCTTGTTGCCTCCCTTCTTGAAGTCAACTTTCTTATTCTGAGTCTCATTAGGCTTAACCTCCTTCTTGCTATTCTTGTCTTCCTCATGAAGTAGGGCCATATCCACCAAGCTTTCAAAGGTCACCCCCATGGGTATATGAGTTATGGACAAACTGTGTAGTGGCTCGTTCAATCCTCGAGCAAAGCGTACATCCTTTTTCTGGGCTGTGTTGACCAAGTCCAAACCGAACCGAGCAAGCTAATTAAAATTATTCATGTACTCCCTAACAGACATGTCCCCTTGCTTGAGTGCTAGGAACCTCTCCATCTGAAGGTTCTCTTCTGCTGATAATAAGAATTTAAGCCCAAACCTCTCTCTAAAGTCTGCCCAAGTCTCAATTGGCCTGGTAGCGTTAGTGACTTCCCACCAAAATCCAGCTTCCTCTTTCAACAACCATGCTGCCAACTGAATTTCCTATGGTCCTCCACATCAAAGATAATAAACAAGCCTTCAGTCTCCTTTAGCCAGTTTCGTGCCTCAACAAAGGTTTCAGTTCCAACAAAATTCTTGCCACCCATTGCTTTAAAGTCTTTGCATATTTTGGCAAAGGTGGTACAAGGAGGAGGAGGAACTGCAGCCACTGGGGGAGGAGGGAGAGGGATGTCTGTCGGGCCCGCGCCGTTGGCCCTAGCTTCTAAGTACCTTCGGAACCATCCAGGTATGGGTACTCCCTCAGGAAGGTTAAGATCAGACAAGTTGAAAAATGAAAAGAATAAGATTCAAACGAGGAAACAATGGAAAGTGCTAATGGCTTTTGGGGAATAGCCTTTTTAATCATAAAACTTCTATTGAAAAATGCTTTTGGAAAATAGTTTTAGAAAGTTTTTAATTTTTTTTCCCCATCTGGTAACCTTCCACTCTGATACCAAATGTAACACCCCACCTCCGCTAGGGTCACTCACAAAGGGAATGCACTAGTTTTGGTGGAGTATTATCTAGGTAAACATACATAGAGATATCACATGGCAGAACATAAATAAAGCAGCGGTAGAAATTAAAAACCAAATTTTTATTACTTTCAAGAAAAGAGTCAAAACCTTATATATCCAAGGTACAAATTATTCCATTACATCAAGTTCTAAATAAAGAAGCATAAACTTAAGATAACAAAAGTAAATTATTCCCCAAACATAGCAAAAGTGCAGCCATAGCATAGCTCAAGACCAAACTGTACATGAGCTGACAGAAAGTAAGCTAAATCCAAGCTAAGAGCTAGTGTTTCCTCCCTGAGAACCTGGGGGGGGGTGGGGAAACAAAAGAAAAGGAGGCGAAAGAAAAAGGGTCAGTCATAAAGACTGGTAAGTCCTAGTGACTTTAAGTATAAAAACTAGTAACGTTAACAAGACATGAGTAAACGGAAAATAAACATAGGGATGATAATAGGACTGGCAAGATAACTAAGATATCAAGATAAATCTAGCATCGCATATTCAAGATTCGCTGCACGAACTGTACTAGTATTCTAACCCATGTCAAGTATTAACCATGAAATGATCCCTTGGCCCAATATCATGAAATGACCCATTACGGGGTCCTAAAGTACGATCTACTAATCGATCGGCTCCCAACAAGTTCTAGCTCATCATGTGTCTGTGTCATACGGCCCAATCATGAAATGTAGTCACCTGTGCTAGGTCCACTATAGGGTGTATCAAGCCCTAGTGTGCCAACCATCGACACGAATCAAGCACGCACAGTGTAAACCTACTGGTGCCCAATGCCTGCTTTTTCAACTCCGGACTACGTGCACGACCATATTCCGCCTGAACCTACAATGGCGCACCTACTCCGCCGTCGTTCTGGTCACTTACAATCAGCCCAGTAATCGTGCCCCACCCAGCCTAGTCCTAGGGTATCGTGATACATCTAAGTGGGTTACTGCTAAAAAGGACCGCGTAACTAGGGTTTCTAATGGGTTAAGCGTTGTCATTCAAATTCGTGACTCAACCCTATCCAAATTGTGAGGATCCCAAAATCCGAGGGGCGGTATTAGGGATAATCATTGGAATATAACACATCAATCATCATAGCAGAGTACAGATAATAGCAAAAACAATAAATAAAATAATTTTACATGGATATGACAGCGGAATCACAACATGTAACAACATCAGAATAGCACAACGTAGGATATAACTTAGTAAATAAAAGGGAA
This sequence comes from Allium sativum, assembly GCA_030737875.1. Taxonomy (NCBI): domain Eukaryota; kingdom Viridiplantae; phylum Streptophyta; class Magnoliopsida; order Asparagales; family Amaryllidaceae; genus Allium; species Allium sativum. The sequence continues at coordinate 434,030,919 of CM060910.1, forward strand.
GTGATCAGTCATCATCGCCAGAGGCGGAATACATACATGCAGTGAGACATAATAAGGGTATCTGTCTACTTCGCCAAATGCGGTACATGAACTACGAGAATAAATATTGAAAGTAAAGTAGTCTGCATCGCCTGTGGCGGAGTCATAATATAAGTACAATAATGGCGGAAAATGTCAAAGTCATCTCTGTGAAGTCAGCCTCGCCATGAGCCAAAATGCACTCTATGCAACAGTGCAGAGCCAAAAACAACCTGTCACCTGTGAACTAGGCTGCCCATGTGGAAATAAGGGCACCCGCGTTTGCAAAGTGAAACAAACAACGAGTCAGTCATGGGGACTGGTATGAGGAATCTATCTAACAGTTTAAACAACATTAATAAGAAAATCATAGGACCACGCCACTTTCGCGGAACGGGTTTACTCCAATGATTGCTAGTGCATTTAAAACAAAGTAAATTCTTTTAAAACAACGCAATGCTTTTAAAAAGAATGAAGCCATTATAAGACTCAAGTCCCATCATATAATGCAACGCAAGCCGAAGGATAGAGTTTTACATTATAATGGCCAAATATGCTTAATACGTGTAAAGCAAAATCATTTGATATTATTACTAGTGCATATATGTTTCAAAAACAAATAGCATCATAAATATCAATCATAGGCGACATGAGCGTCCCATGCCACTATGTCGCCATATATAAGTTACAATCGAATCCGTTATCTCGTATTGGAAATTGGATTTCCGCCATGAGTCGAGGCAAGGGGCAAGCTCCTCTCCGCTTTGAGACATTCTAGCAAATGCCTCAGGACTACACACTCTGGGTAACCCTGGATCCTCCAAGGTCGGTCCTCTCTTACGTTTGAGGATTAGTTATTCCTGAACACACGTTTCCCGGTCCTTACAGACCTATAATCGAGGCGCCTCGCATTCCAACAACCACATAGGTGAAAAATAGATATAAATGTCAGGGGTGGTAAGTCACTGACACCACCATAGCTAGAAAGAAACGTCATGCACTCCTTGGGTCTTTATCCCGTTTTTGACTCATACCGAGGTGTGAGGCTCGCGAATCCACGCTATACACAAAGCCAGGCCACGTAGACCGTGCTTTGATCATCATCCACAAGACTTTGCTTTGCAATAGAAGCCTTGATCATAGCATCTTGGCATGCAACATAGGCAGTCCACTCCATATGACTGATTTCTATCGATGTATAACCTCTGAGCTCGTACGTCTCAGAGAAGGGCGTTAAGCAAAAGAATAAATTCTCCACCGCCAAACAGATATATGTTGAACAGAGATCAATCAGTATAGAACAAAATCCAATGTCAGAGACACAGTCCATTTACAAGTCCATTCTGGGTCTGAACGAAACCTGAGGCGTCAAATTCCTCGTATATCCGTACAATCAACACATACGTTCAGACGGCTACTACTTCCGTTCCTTCACGATAGCTACTCCGGTCAGGAACCTCAGCAGTGCCCATCCAACCGATACGAAGATCGTCGGTCTTGTATCGTCATTGTATTTTCCAATTGGAATCGCTCGATAAATTATTTGAAATGAGGGTTAGCTCGGCCTTTTCAAATAATTCACGTAATTAGAATTTAAATCAATTCTTTCCATGGTTATATTATTCGACATCCATATTTCAGTTCTTTCGTGTTATTTTCATGTCAAACACATAAAACCATCAAATGTCAAACAATTCAAGCCCAATTGATTTATTTGCAATCTATGTTGCTTATAATATTTTATAATGATTTTTCGTCATTTTTATTTATTTAAAAATGGCTCTATTTAATTAAACGACGTTTCAGGTCATGCCGTGGCACTGGCGTTGTTTTCCCCTAATTTGTTTTACACATATCGGAAAATCTAACCGTTGGATTTCTACAAAGTCTATATCAGTGGGAAGATATTCCCAAAGCGAACCCAACGGTTCCAGTTTCGTGAAAATCCGACGGTCGGATCTTCCACACTAGTCGTTTGAAGTTACGGTTTCAAAATTTGAACTACAGCATCGTTATTCGATTTAATTAAATTATATTTATATTTATATATAAATATAAACGATTCTGGCGCTGTTTTTCTTCAGATCTGAATTAAACATTCCGGACAATCCAACCGTTGGATTTTTACAAGGTTGGTGCCGTTGGGAAGATATTTCCAAGGCGAACCCAGCGGTTGCGGTTTCGGGAAAATCCGATGGTCGGATTTCTCGTACTAATCGTTTCAAACTACGATTCCGAAACACGACTGCACGACTTCGATTCCTTTTAATTATATTTATATATATATATATAAATATAGTTCATTCTATAATTTCAACTATAGTTCATTCTATATTTTCAACTTCGTTTTCACTTCAAATATTTCACTAGCGCCTTAATATTTCGAAAAATTTCGCCATAACCTCCTTTGTACGGGGAGAGGTTTGGAAATTTATTGGGCCGTGTTAGGTACTCAATAAATCCTAAAAAGCATCAACATATTTATAGTGATATATTTAGGTGTTTACGGGGGAGCGTGTATAGATAATAACTCCAGAGAATAAATTCTCGTCACCCCGTTTCCTTGTGGAAATAAATAGTCCATGTGCCATATCTAATAACTAGAGAGACGTGATTATTGTCAACTCCAGACCCGTGTGGGGTTTTTATTAATTTGGCAATTTATCATTATATTTTATATGGTCCATATCAGTCATCAGTTCAACCTGTAGTATGTAATCATCGCCATACAAGCCTCTCGCTCGTATGGTAAATCTTCCACCTCGTCACACAAGCTCCAATTGCTTATGTGGAATATGATGAAGTATGCCTATCGTCAAGAAGTATGCCATGTGGTGTAGTTCAAAATTAATTGTTACTATCCTATGGCGATATTTATTATTTCACACAGAACAACCAGCACTCCGCATCCAATGGCATTCACAGGAGTTGATATAAAAATAAAATTGCGCAGCCAACTCATCAAGGTTTACCTATTTGTCGGGCACGCAAATAATTTCTTTACTCTACAGCTAATCCATTTTTTCCTGTTCAACACATGTATATATATGCAGAACAAAGCCAATAATAATATTTCTAGCAAACTATTATTTATTTCAACACGTGTGTATTTTTATCAAAGCGTATACATGATAAAAGAAATATTTTTATCATCAAAAATATTTATTCGACACGTGAATGTTTTTAACACTTCATATTCACAATAAAAATGTAGTTTTTATTGTCTATTCATTTTATTTTAAAATACGATAACATTCAACACATGAATCTCAACTCGACGAACGAATTTCAATTCAACACATGAATATTCTCTATAGTTTGTATATATATAAAAATGTGATTTTTAACGCTAAAGCTATTTGTTTAAATTCAAATAATATTCAAAACATGAATTTCAACTCAACGAATGAATTGCAACTCAACACATGAATATTCTCTATAGTTTGTATATATATAAAAATGTGATTTTTATCGCTAAAGCTATTTGTTTAAATTCAAATAATAATCAACACATGAATTTCAACTCAACGAATGAATTGCAACTCAACACATGAATATTCTCTATAGTTTGTATATATATAAAAATGTTATTTTTATCGCTAAAGCTATTTGTTTAAATTCAAATAATATTCAACACATGAATTTCAACTCAACGAATGAATTTCGACTCAATACATGAATATTGGTTTCAACATATGTAATTTATTTCAACGAATGAAAATTATTCTAACACATGAATATTTCAGAAAATTTCGGCAGCATAACGGCAGGGTAGTTAAAACCGGGACCGTCCCTAGTACGGCTCCTCGCTCTACCTTAAAACCTCGCGGTTTTTGACAATGGGGATCATGCATCTAGTTCGCACGCAGGCGGCATGTTTTATTTTCAATTCCCCAATCCTATTCTAATTTGTTTCAACCACAAGAGGGTATTTTTCAACCACAAGGTATTTTTCAACCACAATATCAACCACAAACAATTATTTCCAACCATTTGTCATACCATATAATATCACGTCAATCACAAGCAATAAACATCGTCCATGGTCTGTGGACGAGGGGAGTATATATATATATATATATATTATTTCTATAATTCACTTGCATTTCATCACAATTCAAAGCATATATGTTTCATACAACGCTTGTATAATTTATACATCGCTAATATAACTTATACAACACATGTACATGAAGTATACAATGCGTATATAATTTACACTTCGCTTATATAACTTATACAACGCGATTCCATTCACACAATTTAGTTTGGATTCCTAAAATTGGTTTTTGCAGTGCTAAAAATCGTAGGAAGATCAGAAAAATCCGCGGCTTCTTCTATGTGGTAGAGAGCCTCCTTGCGGTCACGGTGTCTCCTGTTTCATCAAATTTCGTTAACGAACGAAAAAGATATTATTTTTCTAAGTTTTGCAACACTTAAAAGTGTTATTTTCATTTCAGAATAATAAAGGTCGTACCTTTATATTTTGTTCCGAACTAGGTTTGGGATTTTTGCAAAATCCATGAAGTATGGGGATGATCGGCCGTGCTGACATGAAAGAGGGGGGTGGGGGCTTCCTGTCGACGGTGGTGCGGTCTCCTGCGGTGGCCTGTGGCGTTGTCAGCGGCGGTGGGAAGTTCCGAGGTTTGGGGGCTCGATTCAGGCGGAGGGGGTGGTGGTGGAGGTCGCGTCGGGGTTGGATGTGAAGAGGGGACGAAGGCAAGTGGAGTGGTGGTGGCGGCGCGGCCTGTAGGTGGCGGTGGTGGCTGGAAAATGAAGGGGAAGATCGGAGCAACCTGGGTCGTCGAGAGGAAAAAGGCGGCTAGGGTTTCCGTGTTTTTTTTTTGAAAGGAAAAATCCTATTGGTCGAGGCTTTATAGGAAATTTTAAATAGTGTTTTTACAAACGAACTCGAAATCAAACCCAACGACTGTCGTCCCTAGCTAAATACCCCCATTTCGGACACAATGGGATATGTTTCGTTGGCCAACTCGACTGTTACAGTTAGTTATTTTTCAAATTAAAATATAAAACATTCAATATTTAATTTGAACGTACATTTCAATTTGCCAGGGCCACAAACTGAATCAAAAAATTCCAGAAAAATAAATCTAGCTTTGTTTTGACGATACGGTCCTAACAAAACCAGTTTCGTCGAATTTTGAGCTCGTTTGAAAAACGGCCATTTTTAGGTCGACCCATTTTAACAGAAATTGACCAATCACATTTTCTTTTGCCCCACTCACATACTAGCTTCAAAAATTATGAAATTTGAAACCTAGCAATAATTTGACATCCCGGACCCAACAAAAGTGGTTTCTTCGAATTCCGGGGTCGTATGCAAAATATCTATTTTCAAGGGCTATATATGCTATATAGCGACCTTTCTGAAAATTCATTCGGCCATAACTTTTGATTCCCATTATGAAACTTCGATTTTTCAGATTCGTTAGAAATGTATTCATAAACAGATTTAAATATTTTCATTTTTGCTAAAATCCGTTATACTTTCCACCCGGTACAGTCAGACAAAGTTTGTATTCAAATTTCAAGCTGCCTTACTATACCCAATTCTTTATTTTATTGAAATATGCTATTTCAATTATTCAAATTCTTTGGTAATAACCAATTTTAAAATTTTAAAATTGGTTCACATTTTCCGGGTTATTACAATCTCCCCCACTTAAAACTTTTCGTTCTCGAAAAAGAAATAACAGCAAAATAGGAAATAACATGTAAATGCAAAGTATTGTAAAGGTACCTTGCACCGGAGTTAGTCAGAGATGTCCACTCTGCATTTGGGGTAGGCTTGTTTAATGCTTTCCTTAGTCTCCCAAGTACAGTCTCTAGGATCACTACTCCACTGCACTTTGACTAAATGAATCTTTTTTCTCCTTAGCTCTCTAGTTTCTTTGCCAACAATCTTTAATGGCTCTCATCTGAGCGCTAATTCTGGGGTTATGTCTATATCCTGTTGCGCTGCTTCTTCTACAACAAGGTCCGGATCATGAACATGTTTTCTGAGTTGAGACACGTGGAACACGTCATGTACACCAGGCAACCAATCAGGTAATGAAACTCTATATGCAAGAGTTCCAATCCGTTCAAGTATAGGAAAGGGACCAATAAATCTCGGCGCCAACTTCCCAGTTTTGCCGAATCTGATTACTCCCCGCATTGGAGAAACTCTTAAATAAACATAATCGCCAATGGCAAATGATAAGTATCTTCTTCTCGCATCAGCATAACTTTTCTGTTGGCTCTGCGCGGTTTTCAATCGCTTCTTAATGAAATCGACTTTATCTGATGCTTCTCGAATCATATCGGGCCTTAACACAAGTCTGTTGCCAGGTTCTACCCAACATGTGGGAGATCTGCACAGTCTACCGTATAATGCTTCAAATGGAGACATTCTCAGACTTGCTTGATAGCTATTGTTATAAGAGAATTCGGCAAAATGTAAGTGATCTTCCCATGAGCCTCCAAAATCGATAACGGAAGCCCGTAGTAAATCTTCTAGAATTCTATTCACCCGCTCAGTTTGGCCGTCTGTCTGAGGGTGATAAGCGATGCTTAAATTTAATTTGGTTCCCAATTCTGTCTGGAATGCTTCCCAGAATTTGCTAGTAAATAGGGGGTCTCTATCACTGACTATATTGAGCGGCACTCCATGTAGTTTAACTATTTCTTTGAAGTAAATCTGTGCTAAACTTTGAGCCCTTCTATTGGATCGGACATGTATAAAATGGGCAGTTTTCGTGAAGCGATCTACGATTACCCATATACTGTCGTTTCCTTTCTTAGTTCGAGGCAAGCCATCAATGAAGTCCATTGAAATTTGCTCCCACTTCCATCCTGCAATTTCTAAGGGTTGTAATAGTCCAGCCAATTTCTGCTGATCGCTCTTTACTAGCTGACAAGTGGAGCATCTGCTAACATATAATGAGATATCTCTTTTCATCGCCTTCCACCAGAATGTGCGCTTTATATCGTTATACATTTTGCTCACACCGGGATGGATACTTAATTTGGACTTGTGGCATTCATCAAGTACTTCCCTTTTGAGCTCAGGAATTCCTGGCACACAAATTCTCCCTCGTAACCTTAGGACCCCTTGGCTATCAAGGCTAAAATCTGAGGGTTTTCCTTCTCGGATCCGCTGGCTAATCCTTTTTATAAATTCATCGTCTTTCTGAAGGGTCGAGATCCTATCTATTAATGAGGACGTGATGACAAAACTGGCGATGATTTCATTCTTTCTACTGAGCGCATCTGCTACAACATTGGCTTTCCCCGGAGTGTATAGGATCTCAAAATCGTATGCTGCAAGGAATTCTAACCAACGCTGTTGTCTCAAGTTTAGGTCTTTCTGAGTGAATAGATATTTCAAGGATTGATGATCCGTGAATAGTTCGAACTTCTCACCTAATAAATAATGCCTCCAGATTCTTAAAGCAAACACGATAGCTAATAACTCAAGATCATGAGTTGCATAGTTTCTTTCATGCGGCTTCAGCTGAAGGCTGGCATAAGCGACCACTTGGCCTTTTTGCATTAATACTGCGCCTAGCCCTCTAATAGAAGCGTCTGTCCATACAGTCAAGTCTTGGTTGCCTTCTATTATTGTCAATACTGGAGCAATTGTCAACTTCAGTTTCAGCTCCTGGAAAGCTTCTTCACATTCGGGAGTCCATTTGAATTTCTCATGCTTCTTTGTAAGCTTTGTCAATACACCAGATATCTTTGAAAAATCCTGAACGAATTTCCGATAGTAACTAGCCAATCCAAGGAAACTTCGAACTTCTGTTGGGGTAGTAGGTTGTTTCCAGTTCTGAATCGTTGTAATTTTGCTTGGATCTACAGCAATCCCTTCTTTTGATACGACATGGCCTAGGAACTTAACTTCATCCTGCCAGAAGACACACTTAGAAAATTTAGCTTTCAAGACATTTCTCCTTAGGATTTTCAGCACTTGTTCTAAATGTTTTGCATGCTCGCCTTCCGACTTGGAGTAGATTAAAATGTCATCGATGAAGACTAGAACAAATTTACTCAATACACCACGGAACACTCTGTTCGTAAGATCGACGAAGTATGCTGGAGCGTTACACAAGCCGAACGACATTACTAACCATTCTTAGAATAAATCGGGACCCCTGAAGGCTGTCAAAGGAATACAGTCTTCGGCTATACGTAATTGGTGGAAACCTGTAGCTAGGTCCATTCTGGAGAATACTGTTGCTCCATTTAATTGATCTAACAGATCGCCTATTCAAGGCAAGGGATATTTGTTCTTCAGTGTCTACTTGTTGAGATCTCGGTAATCAACACAAAGTCTTAGAGTACCGTCTGATTTCGGGACAAATACCACAGCTGCTCCCCAAGCTGAAAAGCTCGGTCTGATCAGACCTTTCCAAAGTAATTCTCGGGTTTGACTACCTAACTCTTCTTTTTCTTTCGGGGCCATTCTTCTAATTGGATGTACTACTGGTCGGGCGTTAGGAATTAAATTTATCCTGAATTCAATTTCTCTTTGCGGCGGTAAGTTTTCTACTTCTTCAAACACATCCGCGTAGTTTTTAACGACCGTTATCTTTTCTAATGAAGGGGGAGTAACTTCTAAAGAAGACCAAAATTTTGTTCTATTAATTTCTGAGCTATGGCATGGTATACATATAGGTCCAAGCTTCGTTTTGACTTTAACAATTCGTTCGGCACATCTAACTTTAGCCTTATATTTGGTTAACCATTCCAAACCGAGAATAACATCGAATTCTAATAAATTCATGACGATTAACCTATGGGGAAACTTGTAGAAAGAATAGGAGATAGGCACTCTGCAGTACGAACTGAGACTAACAGAACCTCCTATCGGGTTTTGAACTTTAATTGGTACTTTAAACCTTCTTTGTTTCAATTTTAACTTGTGAACAATGTTACCAGAAATGAAGCTACGTGATGCACCAGTATCAAAAAGTACAGAAACATGAATATTTTTAATGTTAAGGGTACCTCCCAAGACGTCGGGTTTACCTGATCCATCGGTGATAGCTGGGGGGGTCTCCCCGTCATACACATGAGCCACTTGTGCATTCTGCTTCAGAGGACAATTCCTGCTATAGTGCCCTTTCTTATGGCAGTTGTAGCATTCTACTGAGTCTGGATTTGCCTTTGGCTTCTTCGGGGCTTTGCACACATTAGAAAAATGTCCTGGCTTCCCGCAGTTGTAGCAATTCCCCTTCGGTATCTTTCCAGGTTTCTGAGTAGCGGCCGCTGTAATGCTAGACTCTGGCTGATCTGCTGAAGCCTTGCGCTTATTTCCAGCTTGGCTTTTGGCGCGGTCTTGGTTGGCGTGTCTTTCATCCATATCTTCATAATTGCAAGCTATTTCTACTAATTCTGAGAAGGAGAGTTTGATGTTGCTCATGGCTCTGTCATGGTACTTGCGCTTTAGCCCAAATATAAACCTCTTGTTCTTAGCTTTGTTAGTCATAATAAGCTCTGGAGCATAGCACGACAACTGAGTGAATTTATTGAGGTAATCCTGGATAGAGAGATCTCCCTGCTGGAGATTAGCAAACTGCTCTCGCATCTTCTCTAAGGCCTGTTCAGGTACAAACTTCTCGTTGAACATGGTTTTGAATTGCTCCCAGGTTCTGACAGTACCTGCTGCATCCTCTGAGGAGATGGCATCCCACCACAACTCTGCTTCCTCCTGTAGGAGCCAAATACCTAGTTGTGCTTTGTTGTTGGTTCCCAAACCCATGCCTTCAAAGATCTTTTCACAGGTCTTCAACCAAGCTATAGCCTCTATCACTGTACCAATGCCAGAAAAGGGTTTTCCCCCCAGGTTCCTATACCTCCTCGCTACTCTGTCTAGCTCAAAGTACTGGGGTGCTGGTGGCTGAACAATAGGGCCTCCCTCAACTACGGGGATATTCCCCCGTCCTCCTGCTACTCCTGCTCGGCCTCCACGGCCTCCTCTAGCAGCTGCTGTTTGTGTAGCCATCAGAGAGAGTACTGTATAAGCAAGAAAAGAGTCAAGCTCACAGATTTGATAATTTTCATATATGATAAAGCAGGGGAACATAAGGAAAGGTAATGATGTACTGATCAAATTGTTTTGCTAATCTGCTTAGCTCATTCTAGGACATTGCTAATCCTATCTCTAATGAGCTACTCGCCTTAGAACACTACTGATTCTATGCTGACGAGGTGTTTAATGTGTTAGATCCCGGAGCTAAGGTTAACCAAAGCTCTGATACCAACTATGACGATCCCAAAATCCGAGGGGCGGTATTAGGGATAATCATTGGCATATAACGCATCAATCATCATAGCAGAGTACAGATAATAGCAAAAATAATAAATAGAATAATTTTACATGGATATGACAGCGGAATCACAACATGTAACAACATCAGAATAGCACAGCGTAGGATATAACTTATTAAATAAAAGGAAAGTCACCAGTCATCATCGCCAAAGGCGGAATACATACATGCAGTGAGACATAATAAGGGTATCAGTCTACTTCGCCAAAGGCGGTACATAAACATACGAGAATAAATACTGAAAGTAAAGTAGTCTGCATCGCCTGTAGCAGAATCATAATATAAGTACAATAATGGTGGAAAATGTCAAAGTCATCTCTGTGAAGTCAGCCTCGCCATGAGCCAAAATGCACTCTATGCAACAGTGCAGAGCCAAAAACAACCTGTCACCTGTGAACTAGGCTGCCCGTGTGGAAATAAGGGCACCCGCGTTTGCAAAGTGAAACAAACAATGACTGGTATGAGGAATCTATCTAACAGTTTAAACAACAGTAATAAGCAAATCATAGGACCACGCCACTTTCCGGAACGGGTTTACTCCAGTGATTGCTAGTGCATTTAAAACAAAGTAAATTCTTTTAAAACAACGAAATGCTTTTAAAAAGAATGAAGCCATTATAAGACTCAAGTCCCATCATACAATGCAACGCAAGCCGGAGGATAGAGTTTTACCTTGTAATGGCCAAATATGCTTAATACGTGTAAAGCAAAATCATTTGATATTATTACTAGTGCATATATGTTTCAAAAACGAATAGCATCATAAATATCAATCATAGGCGACATGAGCGTCCCATGCCACTATGTCGCCATATATAAGTTACAATCGAATTCGTTATCTCGTATTGGAAATTGGATTTCTGCCATGAGTCGAGGCAAGGTGCAAGCTCCTCTCCGCTTCGAGACATACTAGCAAATGCCTCAGGACTACACACTCTGGGTAACCCGGGATCCTCCAAGGCCGGTCCTCTCTTACGTTTGAGGATTAGTTATTCCTGAACACACGTTTCCCGGTCCTTACAGACCTATAATCGAGGTGCCTCGCATTCCAAAAACCACATAGGTGAAAAATAGATATAAATGTCAGGGCTGGTAAGTCACTGACACCACCATAGCTAGAAAGAAACGTCATGCACTCCTTGGGTCCTTATCCCATTTTTGACTCATACCGAGGTGTGAGGCTCGCGAATCCACGCTATACACAAAGCCAGGCCACGTAGACCGTGCTTTGATCATCATCCACAAGACTTTGCTTTGCAACAGAAGCCTTGATCATAGCATCTTGGCATGCCACATAGGCAGTCCACTCCATATGACTGATTTTTATCGATGTATAACCTCTGAGCTCGTACGTCTCAGAGAAGGGCGTTAAGCAAAAGAATAAATTCTCCGCCGCCAAACAGATATATATTTAACACAGATCAATCAGTATAGAACAAAATCCAATGTCAGACACACAGTCCATTTACAAGTCCGTTCTGGGTCTGAACGAAACCTGGGGCGTCAAATTCCTCGTATATCCGTACAATCAACAAATACGTTCAGACGGCTACTACTTCCGTTCCTTCATGGTAGCTACTCCGGTCAGGAACCTCAGCAGCGCCCATCCAACCGATACAATGATGGAATTTTGAAATCATTTGATTTTGAATTATATGAAGAATACAGATTTTGTTTATTAGGCAAAATAACCGAATCACCTTTCACCTGACACAATGAATGAGTGATAAGTATTGGCTCTCGTACATAATGATGTATGGGAGCAATGAATACATATACTAGAGGCAGGTTTTATTACTTCAGCATATTTACTGATGATATCAGAAGATACAGATATGTGTATCTTATGAAACACATATCAGAATCCTTTGAAAAGTTCAAAGAATTCAAAGTGGAGATAGAAAACAATTTAAAAAAAAAATACTTTTCGAATAGATCAAAAAGAATATTTAAGCCAACTATATAATGACTATCAAAACGAGTTTGAAATTGTTTCACAACTCACTCCACCTTGAACATCATATTAGAATGGTGTGTCTGAACGGAGACATCACACTTTATGAGGTATAGTATGATTAATGATAAGTCATATAGATCTTCCAATAAATTAAATTTAGAGCAATTATATAAAATCCCGCTAAAACGATTTAAAGACGCCATATAAGATATGGACTAGAAAATGTCCTAGTGAGTCTAACACGATGATTTGGGATGTAAGGCGTTTGTTAAACACCCTTCTTCAGATAAGATAGAACCCAAATCAGATAACTATTTTGTGGAATATCCAAAAGATATAAATGGATATTATTTCTATAAATCTTCAGAGGATAAAATGTTTATTGCTCGAACTGGTATCCTTTTAAATGAGAGCCAGTCTCTTAGATATCAAAGGAAATGAACAGGAATTCCAAATGTCTCGGAAACCACAATATACCATTGAATCTTGTATAGACAAGAATTTGGGTGGGAGTATCACAATGATTCTAATGTTATATATTGGTAACACATTAATTATTGTAAATAATGTTAGTTTTAAAACAAGAAATATATACTGATTATAAGAAAGAAAATGTTTGGATTAAGAAGTTCATAATTGAACTTAATTCATTGTTTATCGAATGATATACATTGCGAGAACAATATGGCTATTGCTCAGGCCTAAAACGTTAAACTCATCATCAATCCAGACATATATTTTAAGAAATATAATTCTTATGTGAAGTTGTTCACAAAAGGAAATAAACATATCTGCAAAATTACAAAAGTCGTAATGTTGCAGACCTGCTGAATTAAACTCTGTCGTAGCAGAAGCTTAATAGTCACACTAGTTTCATGAATATACGATACGTAAATGATTGACTCTAGTGCAAGTGGGAGATTGTTAGAGTTTATGCCCTATAGGCAATCCGTTTGATGTGATTAATAACGTTATTGTTTTATTTGGAATAAAAATATTCTGTTTGTTATATTTACTGCGTAATATAAATAATAATTTAACAGAAGTCCTTAGAATAATAATACAGAATTATATAGTTCGAGTAAGACTGAACTTGAGATTATATAATATGATCAGTATTATAATTCTTAAATGTCCCTAGTCGAGTTTTATTATTTATATAGGACAACGGTAAAGCGTTGAGACTAGTATATTGATTAACTGATGATCACATCTCATTGATAATTAATATACGTGATATTAAAGTCAAGATATAAATACGTATTAGAGAATAGCGTATTGGGCTTACCCACCGTGAGATAACTACATGGAATATAATCAACAGTATCATAAGTTGTTCTCATAGTGACAGTGATGTAATGGTCCTCAGACCTGAAATCATTATAATTTTATACGAGGATATTTGTGTTTTGATATCATCTAAAGTTATTTCGTAACAGAGTAATGATAATGGTGATTATTGGATATATCTCGAATCGAATGAAAATTATGAATGATCTAGATGGAATTTAACCCTACGATATATTCGTAGTGATATCCATGGGTATCTTGATTGAGTGAGACTGTGAAATTCATGGCCGTGCTCAAATATTGATTTGTTTTAAATAGTCTACTCATCGATTAAGAAAAAAGGATTAAATTATAATGAGGATGATATGATCCATGTCTCTAATTTGATCCTAAATATATTGGTTAAAAGGATTATATTACATTGATACACTGGTCACGAAAAGGTTGTATCGAATCATTGATCTTATTATAACTTGGGTAGCAATGATGCATTGCTAGATCCCAATCTCTGTTTATGTTTTTAAATACGATTTAAAATCATTGCCAATGTTATAATAACCTATCGGGTTACACATAACAACGTTTGTAAAAGGATAAGAACCGTTCAAAATAAAAGGAAATCAAGATGTTGATTTTTCTTTAACTTTGAAAAGGTACAAGGGTTATATGGTCCTTTTTATATTTAGATTTTTGTTTGCCATAGTTTAAAAAGAAAAGGGCCGACATTCTTTTCAATTAAGCCATTTTTATTATTTCGGTTGTAGCCGCCGACGAACAAAACTCTAAAACTAAGAAACCCTAGAATCCAAAATTACGGCTGGCACCGTCTATCCTTCCTCTCGATTTTGTTAGACAGCATCGAGATCAAGTGTTTGTGGACTCCAATAGAGGCTCGCTACTTTGGGAGCTCGGATTCGAATCAACCCTTCGATTCTCGCATATCTTCATGGATATGGAAACTGGAAGCTCGAATTGGGTATGTTCATCCATGGAATCATGAATGACAGGTATAAACCCTAATTTCTGTAAATGTTCGGTTTATTAATTTTGCATAGATCCTAGAATATTTAAATTGTTTAAATTGTTCAACTTGGAACCCGATTAAATCGATAATTCCTTACAGTGGTATCGGAGCTAGCTTGCAAAATTAATATTTCGTTCTAAAATTGGGTTTTGTGCTTTTGTGTTAGTAGTTAATCGATTACAATTGAAACCCTAGATTCCAAAATTAATTAAAAGACCATACAAAAGGTGGAATTGTTTCACTGAAAAGATAATTATATTTAATACAAAATGTAGAATCATTCTACAGTAAACAAGATTTTATATTCGATATGAAATTTGGATTTGAATTCGTGTTAATTCTGGAAATCAAGTCTATTTAATATTGTCATTAAATTATGGCATAACTCGATTGATCTAATACATCTTAATGTTTCAATTATATTTGGATTTGTTAATCTTTATGAACACTTTCAGGTTATAAATCACTAGGATATTTAATTACTGTAAAATTAAAAGTTTGACTTTATTGTATTAAATTATAGTCCCATAGTCGAGCCTTTTAGGTTTTACAATTACACAAGGTTGTTTATGAATATTTGGAGTTGTTCTCTAATAAGTATTAAACTAAACATCAAAATGTTTGATTAACAAGTCTTCAAATCATGATTTAATCATATATAAATATATATATTTGATTTAAATGATTTTATTGATTGACAATCAGTAAGATGATTTTCAGATTATTTTGATTTATTGAAATCTTTTAAATGGAAATTTGTTAAGACAAATTCTCTGAATTGTTCTTAAAACATGCAGATAAAATCAAATTTGTTTAATTTAGTCAAAACATTGTTTTCTGATTTTAATCTTTATAGTTGAGTTTAAAATTAGAACAATTGAATTTATTTTGTTGCGGAATAGTCTGTTTTAACATATAACTAGCATTAGAAATCCATATAAACTATACAAGGTTATGCATTTACATTATAGTGAATAGAATGAGTTCAATTTACCATAAATGCATTATATATGTTCATAAACATATGATGTAGCTTGATGATCATATAGCATATATATATGTATTTGACATATATATAAAGATACATATGGATTTTTATCTTTTAAACCATTTTTTTAAATAAGATTTCATTATTACAGAAAAAAACTGTTTTCTGTTTTAAATATCATACTGCTTGTAATGGAGCTTGGACATGCCATAGGAATTTATGTAAATAAATATGTAAATTGACATATCAGAGTATATGGACAGTATTCCGAACACTTGCATATGATACAAAAGGATATAATATATATATATATATATGCATTATTACAGATGTGAAATCGTTTCAGTAAAAGGATCATTTCATATTTGATATGAAATGAAATCTGATATTAATGTTTGATTAATATTAGATGTTAATACAGTGATACATTCATTTTACTAGGTCCAATGGCATATGTGATGTACAGTCTTTTGGATTTAAAATCTTTCTTAAATCTTTAACATGGTGATCATTTTTGATATATGGTATATATATACACATATATCTTTTATCCACCTCTTTGTATTTGTATTTAAACTGTAATCAGTGCTTATCACATAACAGATGTGATTTATTAATGGACATGATTCATCAGAAATGAAACATATCTTGTAAATATATATCTATTAGGTCATTAAAGACTTAGTTGGGTATTTAAAATGTCATACACATTGACAAAGTATTTGATAATTTTAAATAACCTGATTTTGTTGTTTATGTATCAAAATGATTCCACTGATTGATGAATCAATAATATAGCTCTATTATGAATTTGATTCGATGAATTTATTATTGATTATATCATTAAATTAGTTTTAAATTGTTATTGCTTTGTTGAATAGCAAATATGTCTTGCATATATACCAAAGCCCAGTTATGTTTGGTCAAACTGATAGGTTAATCTGGGAAACTGATTTCTGAAATCAAATTACTATTGGATATATCTTGATATATGTAATGATTAACCTGATGATAATGTTTACACTGAGGCTATATAATTGGGGGTATTATAGTGATTTATTCATGGAATGAATGCTTGGTGATTACAGAGTATGACTCTACTACAAAATATTTGTAATCGATCAGAAAACCTTATTATTATTTAATAATAGTCTAAATGATTTTGAATCATTGCAAAATATAATATGTAGGTCTAGTAAGGTTATGATCTTAGCTTAAAAACCATGATGCATACCAATCTGATATGCCTATACATTTAAATAACCACATCTAGTACCCAATCACATCTGGAAGTTTAATAATTTTATAATACAAATATGTTGATATTAGAAATATATTATAATTCTCTCTGTCAACATAAGATGTTTGAATACAGATTATGTATATTTATAGTGATAGGTATGATGGAAATCATTTTTCTTTTGTCACTGCAGATTTGATTTGCTATCTCAATTCTATATACATTAGTTTTGAAATAAGGATGAGCTGATATAAAATCAAAAACTATTTTGATTTTATTCCTCTGGATCATCCACAATTGTTTGACATTAATATGCATTTGGATATAAAGATGCCAAAACACATTATAAGGATATCATTGGTTCAGCAAACATAAGATCTGATAGCATGTACAGATTTCTATAAAACACATTGTAATTCATTATAACCAATATCAAGATATCCAGTTACATTTATACATTGTATTTGTAAAAGAAAGCTGATATAATAGTTATACCATGTTTACTATATAGAAATGTGTATAATGATACATTTATGTCTATATATGAATTGCAGTGAGTATACTAAATATATTGTACATGTGATGTAATAAGTACATGAGATAAAGCAGTTTCTATATTTGATGTATATAGGTCACTGGACATGTATATTATATACATTTGATATGTATATATATAAGTTTTTCTGACCCTTTGATTTCACATTTAGTCTAACAGAGGGCAGCCTATATACACTGAAAGAGTTTCAGTATAAAGTGGCAATACAAGTGCATATGTTGGCAAAAGCAACGGCTACAAGAAAATGTTGATTAAACAGATATGTATTGTATGTTATCAAGTTATTTAAGTATATGTATAATTATGTAAATATATATGAAAACTACCTGTATGATTTCATATAAGCTGATTAACAATGTTTACATCAAGTGCTAGTGATTGTATTGTTGATAAAAACTATGTTATATTATTCTATTTGATTTGTATAAACATGTACAGTCTTCTGTTCTTGCCTGCAAGTTGTATTTAGTTTTAATTGCAGATTGAATTACAAAGTCATGGGATGTGTAGGGCATAAAAATATACACGTAAACATTTCCTTGCATTAAGGACAGATGTATAGATATAGACGATTGCCTTGCATAATGGTTATATTGCATTGGGTTAGCATGTTGGATATGTTTCTGTTTACATGATAGTATGAATCGAGCCTGAACTATATATAATTCTAGTAATAAAACATTCTTGGGTTTTATATCATAAGTATAGTGACCAGCAGAGAAAGGCCATGTTTGCAGAAATATGGGGTTTGAGGTGATTTTTTTCCATCCAAAATTCTGAATTGTTCAAAAGGTTAAGTAGATATACTTCATATTTAAATATGTATTACATTGAATTTAAATATATGTATTCAAATCCAATTTATATTATGAATATAAAATACATATATTTGGTATATGTAAATAACTCTGATATTGTTCGCCACTACAAATTATAAATTCCCTTTAAAACCAAATTATTGTTATATTAAGTCATGGTGAAGTCTTCCAATAATATACTCATCACTGTCCAAGATCATTGGCTGTAACTAACGCCAAAGCATTGTGCACCTTTTATTTTGGTTATATGCGATGGAGTAAAATGTGGTGCTCCAACCTATTATTGGGTCTGACTTAACTAGGCTGCATAATACGATTATGGCCTTAGAGACAAAGCATGAATTATTCTATATTTGAGCAAATGAATAATACTGAACAAAATGTTCAACATGCGATCCAAGAGTTATATAGATGATATAATTGACATAAGATGTCTACCTAAAAGGTTGTGTTTTGAGTTTAGCCAAAGCTAGGTCAAGGCTTGATTAGATATGGATCTTGGAACACCATTATATATACCGATATGTATACACAAACAAAGGAATGTTAATTTGAGTGGGAGCGTATTTTAGTTTAAATAATACATTTATGTTAATATAAAATTTTGATTGTCAAAGTTTATATTAAATAAATATTAAAGAATCAAATATTATTTATTATCTACTATAGATATTAAATAACGAAATAACACCGATAATTTAAATTAATCCTTGAGAAGGATAAATAAATTAAACCAAAATTTCTTGACTAACATTGAAATTTGAGGACTATCCTCAAGCAAGTTAAATGTAATTGTTTTACAAATATCGAAGATCTAAGACGAAAGTTGAAGTATGAATCCAACCGAATAAGATATAAATAAATGTTATAAAATCTACTTATACATTTCTAGTATCAAATACTAGATATAGATCACATAAATGTATGTTGATTTACAGAATTTGTAGAATAAGTAGAATTCTAATAAAAGGACAAGTTGACTTACGATTGGAAATGAAGCAAATGTTGTTGTATTATCCATAAGAAGTTTATATTTTTTGATTGTACTGGCTTAATTAAATAAATAAGATAATTGTTATAATGAAATTCCACATAAAATAAATGCTATAATAGATCTTGTTTAGACAAGTTTGAATTTCATTTGTAATAAAAGAATAATTGTTATTCAATTTAAATGAAATATAGTATGGAATTTCACAAAATAGTTAATGATATTTGTAAATCCTTAGCTATAATGTACTTGACATTAATAATGAGTGGATTAAATTTAGTGATTTAAATTCAATATACCTTTAGATTACCAGTTAGCCAGTAAACAAGAAAGTATATCAAAACTCCATAATGATGGAATTTTGAAATCATTTGATTTTGAATTATATGAAGAATACAGATCTTGTTTATTAGGAAAAATAACCGAATCACCTTTCACCTGACATAGTGAATGAGTGATAAGTATTGGCTCTCGTACATAATGATGTATGGGAGCAATGAATACATATACTAGAGGCAGGTTTTATTACTTCATCATATTTACTGATGATATCAGAAGATACAGATATGTGTATCTTATGAAACACATATCAGAATCCTTTGAAAAGTTCAAAGAGTTCAAAGTGGAGATAGAAAACAATTTTAAAAGAAAATAAATACTTTTCGAATAGATCAAAAAGAATATTTAAGCCAACTATATAATGACTATCTGTGAAAACCCGTAACTTCCCCGTAAAGGAAAGCGGCGGATAGTTCGAGAACAAGCCACAACAGAACGCATATAAAAGAACATTTCATTGTATATTACAACAATGCATCAGATTACAAGAATATACAGGGTATAAAAGAATATTACACAGAAATATCAGAGATTTAAATTACATCGCAGCGGAAAATAATACAATACACAACTAGAAAGAGATATACGGATACAAGGCTTTCCGGATATCGTTCCAGCTGTAAACCAGGATCCTGTGAATATAAATCTGCAAAACCAAAACTACTAGCTGCCCATGTCAAAATAAGGGCACCCAGAGTTTAGGTTAAAACAATAAACTCCAGGTCAGTCATGTGACTGGTGTGAGAACTAAAACAGTTATTAATCTTTATTTTTTTTAAAGTTAGGTAAATCAAGGGACCACGCCGTATAACACGGAACGGGTTTCCTCCCAAGAATACCAGTGCATAAAACAAACAGCGCAATGCTAAATAAAGAAAAATGAAGCTGTTATAAGACCCAGGTCCCATCACACAATGCAACGCAGCCGAGGATAGGGTTTTCCCTTATAACAGCCAAAGAATGCTTGATACGTTTAAAACAAATCGATTGATACTATTATAAGTGCATAGTGTATAAAACAACTTCAAATCATAAGTATCAATCATAGACGGCATAAGTGCCCCATCCCACTATGTCGCCATACTAGGCTCTACAAATAAAACCGCAGAATCACGTATTTGGAAATTGGGTTTCCATCTATGAACCGAGGCAAAAGATAGTCCTCAACCGATTCGAGACGCTCTAGCCCGTGTCTCAGGATCAGAGCTTGAGTGACCCTTGGATCGTCAGGGCCAGTCCACCGATGTGGATTAAACATAAACCCTGAACATGCGTTTCCCCGCCCTATGGGGCGTAGGTGAGCCAACTAAATGACTCCATCGGTTCGAGAACGACCGATCAATCCGAGGCGCCTCGCAACAGCAACAACCACATAAGTCAAACTCGTCAGGGCGTGTAAAACCACTGACGCCACTTTTTAGCTAGAAGGAAACACATGCCCTCCCTGAGGTCCGTCTCCCGTTTTTGGTTCATACCGGGTGTGAAACACGCGAAGTAAACGTTACACAAAGCTACGCCACAAGGCCTTGCTTTGATCATCACCACAAGACTTTGCTTTTCAACAGAAGCCTTGATCAATTGCCACTTAGGCATGCCACACAGGAAATTCACTCCATGCGTTTGATATCCATCAATATATAACCCCTGAGCTCGTACGTCTCAGAGAAGGGCGTTAAGCAAGAGAATAAATTCTCCGCCGCCAAACAGATATATATTTAATAGAGATCAATCACACGGACTAAAATCCAATGTCAGACACACAGTCCATTTACAAGTCCGTTCTGGGTTTGAACGAAACCGGAGGCACCTAGTACCCCGCATATCCATCGATCTCCAAGTACGTCTGGACGATCACTAACTGTTTCCATCTTCTTGGGTGTACAGCCCAATCAAGATCATCAGTAATTACCGAAACGACGTGAAGACCTCCGGTCTTCGACCATCGTCTTCATCTTCGACTTATCGTCGTATCAGTTATTCAGAATGAGATAAACCCGGTCTTTTCGAATAACTCGCGTATATTTTAGATAAGTGTTACACAAACACAACATACGCCTCATTCCAATTCATCAGTCACTAACCGTAAATTAATCAAGAGAATAATTTCCCAAATATTAACCCCGAAGGCCGAAACCAACACCAGATCAATATCCAGAAAACCATTCTGCTTGGCTAACCGACAGTTAGTTTCTAAATTTCACATTCATAGGGAAAGGTTCCCATTAATTTTATCCAAGATAAATTCTTTATATTTATTCTTTAATCTATCCTTTCGAATTTCGATTCAACTAATCGGGATTAACGAAACTTACCGAAGTAATCATTTGTTTTAATTTCCCAATCCCAACCTATTTATCCCATGAAGTAAAACTGGTAATACTTCATATCTAACACCTCAGTGTTATCGGTAAATTCAATTACCATTTCACGTTCAAATCTAATTAAAGATTTAACTATCACCTGGAGCAAAACTGGTGATACTCCATTCTCGACCATTTCAATCTAATTAAAGATTCATTAAAACTCCACTTAGTTTTAATCGTTAACTGGGTTAAAGAATCCGTGCCATTTAAAACACGGTTCACGATAAACCCAAAGTCACATTCATTAATTATCGGGTTAAAGAACAAGTGTTATTTAAAACACTGTTCACGATAAACCCAAAAATCAATATCAATTCAATTTCAATTAAATATTATTTAATTGGTACACTTCATTAAATCTAAATAAAAAGATTTAATCTTTTCTCAACTGGGTTCAAGAACAGTGTTAGTGAAGACACCATTCACGACAAACCCAAATCACATTTGATATTCAATACAAGGCACTGAATAGAAAATATATCGGCTTATATTCAATATCAAATTCTACGATTAACAAATGCCGTATTGGAAATAACGATATAAATATATATCTTTCAAATTTCCATAACAACATCTGTATAATCACGAATTTCAACATCGAAATATTCCGAAGACAATTTCGATTCAAATCCATTCCAATGCAATCATTGGAAATTTTGGTTATTTTTAAAACCCTTTTCGAATTCAATTTATTTATTTAAAAATAAATAGAATTATAATTCTAGTTCAAAACTAGTTCATTTCGATAAAAATCTATTTTTATCTTTTCAAATATGGAGTTTTCATCCCAATTCTTTCTAAATCATTTCTTATGATTTTACACAAATTATTACTATTTTTAATAATTTTATCAAGGCCCGTACAGTCGATTTCCATCAATGGCCATCGAACTGCACTTACGGCGACCTTTTTCGAATTTGATTTGGACGTATCTCCAAATCCAACCGTTAGATTTCAAATTTCTAACATTCGTTAGAAAGCTCTTTTCGATACGAACCCAACGGTTCCGGTTTTAGGAGAATCCGACGGTCGGATCTCCCGTAATGTCCGTTTGAAATAAATGGTCGAAATTCACGAACTGCCGCGGCGCGGCGCTTTCTATTCAGGCCATTATATTATATATATATATAATATATATAATATATATTCCGTCGATTTCTATTTAAAACGAATTATATAAATAGTTTTAAATTCGTTTCAAAAGCAATTTCAACTTCCGTTTCAATTCAAATCAAAATTGAATTCTTCTTTATAAATTCGTTTTAAAATTCATTTCTATTCAATTCAAATTTCAATTCAATTTGAATTCATTTCAATTCGCTTTCAATTCAATTTGAATTCGTTTTCAATTCAATTCATTTCGAAATCGTTATATATTCAATTCATTTTCTAATCATTTTCAATTCAATTCATTTCGAAATCGTTTTCAATTCAATTTGAAATCGTTTTCAATTCAATTCATTTTCTAATCATTTTCAATTCAATTCATTTCGAAATCGTTTTCAATTCAATTTGAAATCGTTTTCAATTCATTTTCTAATCATTTTCAATTCAATTCATTTTTTAATCATATCAAATTCGTTATATATTCAATTGAAATCCAATTCGTTATATATTCAATTGAAATCAAATTCGTTATATATTCAATTGAAATCCAATTCGTTATATATTCAATTGAAATCAAATTTGTTATATATTCAATTCAAATTTTATTTCAAAATATTCGATTTCGAAATCACTTTTCAATATTCATTTTAAAATGAATAAAATCGATATAAATATCGTTCACGTCAAAATGACGTCAATCTAATCAACACGGCTTCATATATTTCTATTTTCAAATATTCTATTTCAAATATTTCTTTTTCAAATATTTCCTTTTTAAATATTTCTATTTCAAATATTTCTATTATTAAAATATTTCGTTCAACACATGACTAATCTCAACGGATGAGTACTGTCAACACATGAACCTTTATTTTATATTGATAAAGATGTAAATTTTATTACTAAAATATTTCGTTCAACACATGACTAATCTCAATGGATGAGTACTGTCAACACATGAACCTTTATTTTATATTGATAAAGATGTAAATTTTATTACTAAAATATTTCGTTCAACACATGACTAATCTCAATGGATGAGTACTGTCAACACATGAACCTTTATTTTATATTATTCTTTATTTTCTAAATTGGAATGAGGCCCAATCAATTACCATATAAAGTTAATCATATGGATTTTCACACATCACACGTACATAATAGCATTGAAAGATAATCAACCATCATCCAAAGTGCACTACACTGTATAAGCATCAAATATAGATATCTAATGCTTATAACAGCCTGTCAATCAATCGATCGACATATTTAATCAATCAGGATGAGTGAACTTCAAATTTCATCCCAACACCCGTGTGGGGTTTCAAACAATCAAACACAGATTTTATTTGTGCAGTTGGGCGATGTGTAAAATTTATCGTCCCAATCAATGTCCTTCAAATAGGTGTACATAAACAAACCGTCCGGTTTGTAAATGAATATTTTATTTTATTCACTTCACGTTAAAAATTATATTTTTAACGATAAAACATTTTATTTTAACATACGAATTTCTATTCAGTTCATTTTCAAGATAAAAAATGATATCTTTATTTTTCTAACATATTTTAGAAAATTTCGGCGGCATAACGGCACGATACTAGAAACGGGACGAGGCCTAGCCTTATCCCCAGACTAGTGAAGGCCCACGCCATTCACACATCAATCAATCCATTTAATTTCACCAAACAATTCGATCCAATCAAATAATCTAACTAATTTATGCAATCAAACAAACAAGTCCATGGTCTGTGGACGATTGTGTCGGGTGCTACTAAGCACCGTCTGCATCCTAGTATATATATATATAATTAGAAAAGGAATTGAAAGGTGAGGAATTCTCACCGATAGCTATCCAATCATCTTGACTCTTCTTTGATATAAATCTTCTTCGTTCTCGCCTTTTTGTCACCTTCGTTATCCGCTTTCACTACATATGTAAAAATCATATTTTTACTTCGCTATTCAATATATAAAAATCACATTTTTAATTCGAAGTTCAATATATAAAAATCACATTTTTAATTCGAAGTTCAATATATAAAAATCACATTTTTAATTCGAAGTTCAATATATAAAAATCACATTTTTAATTCGAAGTTCAATATATAAAAATCACATTTTTAATTCGAAGTTCAATATATAAAAATCACATTTTTAATTCGAAGTTCAATATATAAAAATCACATTTTTAATTCGAAGTTCAATATATAAAAATCACATTTTTAATTCGAAGTTCAATATATAAAAATCAAATTTTTAATTCGAAGTTCAATATATAAAAATCACATTTTTAATTCGAAGTTCAATATATAAAAATCACATTTTTAATTCGAAGTTCAATATATAAAAATCAAATTTTTAATTTGAAGTTCAATATATAAAAATCAAATTTTTCTATTTGAAGTTCAATATATAAAATCACATTTTTAATTCGAAGTTCAATATATAAAAATCACATTTTTAATTCGAAGTTCAATATATAAAAATCAAATTTTTAATTCGAAGTTCAATATATAAAAATCAAATTTTTCTATTTTCAAAACAAAGTATATTTTTCTATTTTCTAAACAAAGTATATTTTTCTATTTTCTAAACAAAGTATATTTTTCTATTTTCTAAAAACATATATTTATATTTTAAAAACTAAAGTTATTTATATTATAAAATCATACTTCTATTTATATATTTTAAACAAAGCCTATATATTTTAAAAACAAATTTAAACTGATTTTCAAAACAATTTTAAACTGAATTTAAACTGTTAAAAACTGATTTTAAAAACTGCTTAAAACTGATTTTAAAAACTGCTTAAAACTGATTTTAAAAACTGTTTAAAACTGATTTTAAAAACTTAAGAAGAATAAATAAAAAAATAAAACCTTTTCTTTGTGCTTCAGGCCGTCGAATAGAACCCGCCCATTCATCAGCGTCGCCTTGGAATTGCGCCCCACCTGGATCGTCGGACCCCCATCAACCATCACCACTCCGACCAGCTTCGACTTCCGCCCCCATGCCATGAACGGCTCCGAACTCGAACCCCCCAGCGCCAAGAAAGACGCGCTCGAAGATGGCGGGTTAGAGGGGCAAAATCGATCGAACCCCTCCCCGATAATTGATCAAACCAATATGCTTTCGAAGCTGCTTAAATCCTCTTTCATTTTCGATTTGGAAATTTCTAAAATTATAAATCGGCATCGGATAATTCTGGAGAATTAAAATTGGCCCCTTTTTGGCCCTTGAAATCGAACTGACGGCGGGAGTTAAAGTGGCCTAGGGTTTGGAAATGAAAGAGGCTTTTATATTAAATATTAAATATTATTTTATTTCTAACGTGTCTTTATATTGAAATTTTCATCCAAACTCCAAACGAGACCGAACGAATGTCGCCCCTAGCTAAATACCCCCATTCCGAACACAATGGGATATGTATCATAGGCTGATTTGGTTGTTTTGATCAGTTTCTGTTGAATTTACATTTAAATCGCTTATATTGAATTTTAAATGTACATTTCAATTTACCGGGGTCACATACTAACCCTAAAAATTCCAGAAAAATATTTTCTAGCTTCGTATTGACGATACAGTCCTAACAAAACTAGTTTCGTTGAATTCTGAGACCGTTTGAAAAATGGCCATTTTCCAGTCGATTAAAATCAACTGAAACTGGTCAAACGCGTTTTCCTTTGCCACGCTCACATATTGAATCGAAAAATTATGAAATTTGAAACCTAGCAATAACTTGACACCACGGACCCAACAAAACTGGTTTCGTCGAAATCTGAGGTCATTTGCAAAATTCCCATTTTTAAGGGCCTGAATTCCATAGCGACTATTCAGAATTTTCAACTGGACATATCTTTTGATTCCCGTCATGAAATATTGATTTTTCGGATTCGTTGGAAAGATATTGTCAATTAGATCCTAATGTTTTTGGTTTCACTAAAATCCGGATTGTTTTGCACCCGGTACATTCAATTGAAGTTTGAAATCGAATTATCGAACTACCGCGCCATTTTCAATTCTTTTTATAATTATATATAATTATTTATATTCTAACGACGACGAATATAAATATATACGTTTGAATTATATTCAAAATAAATTTCTCATCGATATTATTTAAAATAATTCATTTTAAATAATCAAAATTCGCTAAAATTGCCAAAATAAAAATTTTAAACTGGCCCAGATTTTCCGGGTTATTACAATCTCCCCCACTTAAAACTTTTCGTCCCCGAAAAGGAACAAAGTCGGAAGTGGTTTGATTATTCAACTCTACGTTCGATCTGGCTTCCATTCTCCAACTTTTCAGTTTCTGAGAATTTTCAAATTTTCAAAAATTTGGCTAACACCCTAAATTTTCGAAAAATTTCGCCATAACCTCCCCTGCAATGGGAGCATCGGGAAATCTCAAATAGCTTCCCCGGTCCTTCAGATCTCAAAAAGAAAAAGAAAAAGCCAAGCGGCTAGCCAATAGGCTCATAAAATCATCATCACCCAAACAAAACAGTAAATTATGTAGTAAACATGTACCTATTTGTCGGGCAAACAAATTTTATTTCCTGGCTCTAGCCTCCTTGCTATGACCTGTTCAATGTAAGTACATGTATATGCAAGCAAATGCGACCAATTTTAATACAATTCAATAATTGATACAATTAGGCGTAATGGTTCAAAATTATCAAACAAATAAACAAACAACACAAACATCAATCAATTAGTTGATTAGCTTTTCAAATTCATAATTTTGATACTTATACAAAAATCACATTTTTGATACCAAATCACAACAATAGGCCCTATCTAATTTTTGGTTCTCACACCAGTCAATAGGAAATATATAAATATCACACCTTCGAAACACGAATACCAATTCTGATGATGTTCGAACTATCATCAGAATCATCTCCGGGCGACTAGAGTGTGATTCTATATCTATCCAGTATATTAAAACTTCAAATACACGTTTGCAAGGCGTATATGCAAAATTTTTATATACTGGACTGTCCTAATCAATAAGAAATAAATAATCAAATACGAATAGTTGATTTAAATTTTCAAAACAAAAATGTTTTCACTTTAAAAAAATTTACTCTTCACACTCGTTCTAGGATACTACTGATCCTATCTCTAACGAGTCATTCTCATTGGATATTACTAATCCAATTATCTGATGAATTCTTTCGTATGGTTCTAATGTGCCTTGTTCTCTGAGCTTTGTAAACCAAAGCTCTGATACCAACTGTGAAAACCCGTAACTTCCCCGTAAAGGAAAGCGGCGGATAGTTCGAGAACAAGCCACAACAGAACGCATATAAAAGAACATTTCATTGTATATTACAACAATGCATCAGATTACAAGAATATACAGGGTATAAAAGAATATTACACAGAAATATCAGAGATTTAAATTACATCGCAGCGGAAAATAATACAATACACAACTAGAAAGAGATATACGGATACAAGGCTTTCCGGATATCGTTCCAGCTGTAAACCAGGATCCTGTGAATATAAATCTGCAAAACCAAAACTACTAGCTGCCCGTGTCAAAATAAGGGCACCCAGAGTTTAGGTTAAAACAATAAACTCCAGGTCAGTCATGTGACTGGTGTGAGAACTAAAACAGTTATTAATCTTTATTTTTTTTAAAGTTAGGTAAATCAAGGGACCACGCCATATAACACGGAACGGGTTTCCTCCCAAGAATACCAGTGCATAAAACAAACAGCGCAATGCTAAATAAAGAAAAATGAAGTTGTTATAAGACCCAGGTCCCATCACACAATGCAACGCAGCCGAGGATAGGGTTTTCCCTTATAACAGCCAAAGAATGCTTGATACGTTTAAAACAAATCGATTGATACTATTATAAGTGCATAGTGTATAAAACAACTTCAAATCATAAGTATCAATCATAGACGGCATAAGTGCCCCATCCCACTATGTCGCCATACTAGGCTCTACAAATAAAACCGCAGAATCACGTATTTGGAAATTGGGTTTCCATCTATGAACCGAGGCAAAAGATAGTCCTCAACCGATTCGAGACGCTCTAGCCCGTGTCTCAGGATCAGAGCTCGAGTGACCCTTGGATCGTCAGGGCGAGTCCACCGATGTGGATTAAACTTAAACCCTGAACATGCGTTTCCCCGCCCTATGGGGCGTAGGTGAGCCAACTAAATGACTCCATCGGTTCGAGAACGACCGATCAATCCGAGGCGCCTCGCAACAGCAACAACCACATAAGTCAAACTCGTCAGGGCGTGTAAAACCACTGACGCCACTTTTTAGCTAGAAGGAAACACATGCCCTCCCTGAGGTCCGTCTCCCGTTTTTGGTTCATACCGGGTGTGAAACACGCGAAGTAAACGTTACACAAAGCTACGCCACAAGGCCTTGCTTTGATCATCACCACAAGACTTTGCTTTTCAACAGAAGCCTTGATCAATTGCCACTTAAGCATGCCACACAGGCAATTCACTCCATGCGTTTGATATCCATCAATATATAACCCCTGAGCTCGTACGTCTCAGAGAAGGGCGTTAAGCAAGAGAATAAATTCTCCGCCGCCAAACAGATATATATTTAATAGAGATCAATCACACGGACTAAAATCCAATGTCAGACACACAGTCCATTTACAAGTCCGTTCTGGGTTTGAACGAAACCGGAGGCACCTAGTACCCCGCATATCCATCGATCTCCAAGTACGTCTGGACGATCACTAACTGTTTCCATCTTCTTGGGTGTACAGCCCAATCAAGATCATCAGTAATTACCCAAACGACGTGAAGACCTCCGGTCTTCGACCATCGTCTTCATCTTCGACTTATCGTCGTATCAGTTATTCAGAATGAGATAAACCCGGTCTTTCCGAATAACTCGCGTATATTTTAGATAAGTGTTACACAAACACAACATACGCCTCATTCCAATTCATCAGTCACTAACCGTAAATTAATCAAGAGAATAATTTCCCAAATATTAACCCCGAAGGCCGAAACCAACATCAGATCAATATCCAGAAAACCATTCTGCTTGGCTAACCGACAGTTAGTTTCTAAATTTCACATTCATAGGGAAAGGTTCCCATTAATTTTATCCAAGATAAATTCTTTATATTTATTCTTTAATCTATCCTTTCGAATTTCGATTCAACTAATCGGGATTAACGAAACTTACCGAAGTAATCATTTGTTTTAATTTCCCAATCCCAACCTATTTATCCCATGAAGTAAAACTGGTAATACTTCATATCTAACACCTCAGTGTTATCGGTAAATTCAATTACCATTTCACGTTCAAATCTAATTAAAGATTTAACTATCGCCTGGAGCAAAACTGGTGATACTCCATTCTCGACCATTTCAATCTAATTAAAGATTCATTAAAACTCCACTTAGTTTTAATCGTTAACTGGGTTAAAGAATCCGTGCCATTTAAAACACGGTTCACGATAAACCCAAAGTCACATTCATTAATTATCGGGTTAAAGAACAAGTGTTATTTAAAACACTGTTCACGATAAACCCAAAAATCAATATCAATTCAATTTCAATTAAATATTATTTAATTGGTACACTTCATTAAATCTAAATAAAAAGATTTAATCTTTTCTCAACTGGGTTCAAGAACAGTGTTAGTGAAGACACCATTCACGACAAACCCAAATCACATTTGATATTCAATACAAGGCACTGAATAGAAAATATATCGGCTTATATTCAATATCAAATTCTACGATTAACAAATGTCGTATTGGAAATAACGATATAAATATATATCTTTCAAATTTCCATAACAACATCTGTATAATCACGAATTTCAACATCGAAATATTCCGAAGACAATTTCGATTCAAATCCATTCCAATGCAATCATTGGAAATTTTGGTTATTTTTAAAACCCTTTTCGAATTCAATTTATTTATTTAAAAATAAATAGAATTATAATTCTAGTTCAAAACTAGTTCATTTCGATAAAAATCTATTTTTATCTTTTCAAATATGGAGTTTTTCATCCCAATTCTTTCTAAATCATTTCTTATGATTTTACACAAATTATTACTATTTTTAATAATTTTATCAAGGCCCGTACAGTCGATTTCCATCAATGGCCATCGAACTGCACTTACGGCGACCTTTTTCGAATTTGATTTGGACGTATCTCCAAATCCAACCGTTAGATTTCAAATTTCTAACATTCGTTAGAAAGCACTTTTCGATACGAACCCAACGGTTCCGGTTTTAGGAGAATCCGACGGTCGGATCTCCCGTAATGTCCGTTTGAAATAAATGGTCGAAATTCACGAACTGCCGCGGCGCGGCGCGTTCTATTCAGGCCATTATATTATATATATAATATATATAATATATATTTCGTCGATTTCTATTTAAAACGAATTATATAAATAGTTTTAAATTCGTTTCAAAAGCAATTTCAACTTCCGTTTCAATTCAAATCAAAATTGAATTCTTCTTTATAAATTCGTTTTAAAATTCATTTCAATTCAAATTTCAATTCAATTTGAATTCATTTCAATTCGCTTTCAATTCAATTTGAATTCGTTTTCAATTCAATTCATTTCGAAATCGTTATATATTCAATTCATTTTCTAATCATTTTCAATTCAATTCATTTCAAAATCGTTTTCAATTCAATTTGAAATCGTTTTCAATTCAATTCATTTTTTAATCATTTTCAATTCAATTCATTTCGAAATCGTTTTCAATTCAATTTGAAATCGTTTTCAATTCAATTCATTTTCTAATCATTTTCAATTCAATTCATTTTCTAATCATATCAAATTCGTTATATATTCAATTGAAATCCAATTCGTTATATATTCAATTGAAATCAAATTCGTTATATATTCAATTGAAATCCAATTCGTTATATATTCAATTGAAATCAAATTCGTTATATATTCAATTCAAATTTTATTTCAAAATATTCGATTTCGAAATCACTTTTCAATATTCATTTTAAAATGAATAAAATCGATATAAATATCGTTCACGTCAAAATGGCGTCAATCTAATCAACACGGCTTCATATATTTCTATTTTCAAATATTCTATTTCAAATATTTCTTTTTCAAATATTTCCTTTTTAAATATTTCTATTTCAAATATTTCTATTATTAAAATATTTCGTTCAACACATGACTAATCTCAACGGATGAGTACTGTCAACACATGAACCTTTATTTTATATTGATAAAGATGTAAATTTTATTACTAAAATATTTCGTTCAACACATGACTAATCTCAACGGATGAGTACTGTCAACACATGAACCTTTATTTTATATTGATAAAGATGTAAATTTTATTACTAAAATATTTCGTTCAACACATGACTAATCTCAATGGATGAGTACTGTCAACACATGAACCTTTATTTTATATTATTCTTTATTTTCTAAATTGGAATGAGGCCCAATCAATTACCATATAAAGTTAATCATATGGATTTTCACACATCACACGTACATAATAGCATTGAAAGATAATCAACCATCATCCAAAGTGCACTACACTGTATAAGCATCAAATATAGATATCTAACGCTTATAACAGCCTGTCAATCAATCGATCGACATATTTAATCAATCAGGATGAGTGAACTTCAAATTTCATCCCAACACCCGTGTGGGGTTTCAAACAATCAAACACAGATTTTATTTGTGCAGTTGGGCGATGTGTAAAATTTATTGTCCCAATCAATGTCCTTCAAATAGGTGTACATAAACAAACCGTCCGGTTTGTAAATGAATATTTTATTTTATTCACTTCACGTTAAAAATTATATTTTTAACGATAAAACATTTTATTTTAACATACGAATTTCTATTCAGTTCATTTTCAAGATAAAAAATGATATCTTTATTTTTCTAACATATTTTAGAAAATTTCGGCGGCATAACGGCACGATACTAGAAACGGGACGAGGCCTAGCCTTATCCCCAGACTAGTGAAGGCCCACGCCATTCACACATCAATCAATCCATTTAATTTCACCAAACAATTCGATCCAATCAAATAATCTAACTAATTTATGCAATCAAACAAACAAGTCCATGGTCTGTGGACGATTGTGTCGGGTGCTACTAAGCACCGTCTGCATCCTAGTATATATATATAATTAGAAAAGGAATTGAAAGGTGAGGAATTCTCACCGATAGCTATCCAATCATCTTGACTCTTCTTTGATATAAATCTTCTTCGTTCTCGCCTTTTTGTCACCTTCGTTATCCGCTTTCACTACATATGTAAAAATCATATTTTTACTTCGCTATTCAATATATAAAAATCACATTTTTAGTTCGAAGTTCAATATATAAAAATCACATTTTTAATTCGAAGTTCAATATATAAAAATCACATTTTTAATTCGAAGTTCAATATATAAAAATCACATTTTTAATTCGAAGTTCAATATATAAAAATCACATTTTTAATTCGAAGTTCAATATATAAAAATCAAATTTTTAATTCGAAGTTCAATATATAAAAATCACATTTTTAATTCGAAGTTCAATATATAAAAATCACATTTTTAATTCGAAGTTCAATATATAAAAATCACATTTTTAATTCGAAGCTCAATATATAAAAATCAAATTTTTAATTCGAAGCTCAATATATAAAAATCACATTTTTAATTCGAAGTTCAATATATAAAAATCACATTTTTAATTCGAAGTTCAATATATAAAAATCAAATTTTTAATTCGAAGTTCAATATATAAAAATCAAATTTTTCTATTTGAAGTTCAATATATAAAAATCACATTTTTAATTCGAAGTTCAATATATAAAAATCACATTTTTAATTCGAAGTTCAATATATAAAAATCAAATTTTTAATTCGAAGTTCAATATATAAAAATCAAAATTTTCTATTTTCAAAACAAAGTATATTTTTCTATTTTCTAAACAAAGTATATTTTTCTATTTTCTAAACAAAGTATATTTTTCTATTTTCTAAACAAAGTATATTTTTCTATTTTCTAAAAACATATATTTATATTTTAAAAACTAAAGTTATTTATATTATAAAATCATACTTCTATTTATATATTTTAAACAAAGCCTATATATTTTAAAAACAAATTTAAATTGATTTTCAAAACAATTTTAAACTGAATTTAAACTGTTAAAAACTGATTTTAAAAACTGCTTAAAACTGATTTTAAAAACTGCTTAAAACTGATTTTAAAAACTGTTTAAAACTGATTTTAAAAACTTAAGAAGAATAAATAAATAAAATAAAACCTTTTCTCTGTGCTTCAGGCCGTCGAATAGAACCCACCCATTCATCAGCGTCGCCTTGGAATTGCGCGCCACCTGGATCGTTGGACCCCCATCAACCATCACCACTCCGACCAGCTTCAACTTCCGCCCCCATGCCATGAACGGCTCCGAACTCGAACCCCCCAGCGCCAAGAAAGACGCGCTCGAAGATGGCGGGTTAGAGGGGCAAAATCGATCGAACCCCTCCCCGATAATTGATCAAACCAATATGCTTTCGAAGCTGCTTAAATCCTCTTTCATTTTCGATTTGGAAATTTCTGAAATTATAAATCGGCATCGGATAATTCTAGAGAATTAAAATTGGCCCCTTTTTGGCCCTTGAAATCGAACTGACGGCGGGAGTTAAAGTGGCCTAGGGTTTGGAAATGAAAGAGGCTTTTATATTAAATATTAAATATTATTTTATTTCTAACTTGTCTTTATATTGAAATTTTCATCCAAACTCCAAACGAGACTGAACGAATGTCGCCCCTAGCTAAATACCCCCATTCCGAACACAATGGGATATGTATCATAGGCTGATTTGGTCGTTTTGATCAGTTTCCGTTGAATTTACATTTAAATCGCTTATATTGAATTTTAAATGTACATTTCAATTTACCGGGGTCACATACTAACCCTAAAAATTCCAGAAAAATATTTTCTAGCTTCGTATTGACGATACGGTCCTAACAAAACTAGTTTCGTTGAATTCTGAGACCGTTTGAAAAATGGCCATTTTCCAGTCGATTAAAATCAACTGAAACTGGTCAAACGGGTTTTCCTTTGCCACGCTCACATATTGAATCGAAAAATTATGAAATTTGAAACCTAGCAATAACTTGACACCACGGACCCAACAAAACTGGTTTCGTCGAAATCTGAGGTCATTTGCAAAATTCCCATTTTTAAGGGCCTGAATTCCATAGCGACTATTCAGAATTTTCAACTGGACATATCTTTTGATTCCCATTATGAAATATTGATTTTTCGGATTTGTTGGAAAGATATTGTCAATTAGATCCTAATGTTTTTGGTTTCACTAAAATCCGGATTGTTTTGCACCCGGTACATTCAATTGAAGTTTGAAATCGAATTATCGAACTACCGCGCCATTTTCAATTCTTTTTATAATTATATATAATTATTTATATTCTAACGACGACGAATATAAATATATACGTTTGAATTATATTCAAAATAAATTTCTCATCGATATTATTTAAAATAATTCATTTTAAATAATCAAAATTCGCTAAAATTGCCAAAATAAAAATTTTAAACTGGCCCAGATTTTCCGGGTTATTACACTATCAAAACGAGTTTGAAATTGTTTCACAACTCACTCCACCTAGAACATCATATTAGAATGGTGTGTCTGAACGGAGACATCACACTTTATGAGATATAGTATGATTAATGATAAGTCATATAGATCTTCCAATAAATTAAATTTAGAGCAATTATATTAAATCCCGCTAAAACGATTTAAAGACGCCATATAAGATATGGACTAGAAAATGTCCTAGTGTGTCTAACACGATGATTTGGGATGTAAGGCGTTTGTTAAACATCCTTCTTCAGATAAGATAGAACCCAAATCAGATAACTATTTTGTGGAATATCCAAAAGATATAAATGGATATTATTTCTATAAATCCTCAGAGGATAAAATGTTTATTGCTCGAATTGGTATCCTTTTAAATGAGAGTCAGTCTCTTAGATATCAAAGGAAATGAATAGGAATTCCAAATGTCTCGGAAACCACAAAATACCATTGAATCTTGTATAGACAAGAATTTGGGTGGGAGTATCACAATGATTCTAATGTTATATATTGATAACACATTAATTATTGTAAATAATGTTAGTTTGAAAACAAGAAATATATACTGATTCTGAGAAAGAAAATGTTTGGATTAAGAAGTTCATAATTGAACTTAATTCATTGTTTATCGAATGATATACATTGCGAGAACAATATGGCTATTGCTCAGGCCTAAAACATTAAACTCATCATCAATCCAAACATATATTTTAAGAAATATAATTCTTATGTGAAGTGTTCACAAAAGGAAATAAACATATCTGCAAAATTACAAAAGTCGTAATATTGCAGACCTGCTGAATTAAACTCTGTTGCAGCAGAAGCTTAATAGTCACACCAGTTTCATGAATATACGATACGTAAATGATTGCAAGTGGGAGATTGTTAGAGTTTATGCCCTAGAGGCAATCCATTTGATGTGATTAATAACGTTATTGTTTTATTTGGAATAAAAATATTCTGTTTTTATATTTATTGCGTAATATAAATAATAATTTAACAGAAGTCCTTAGAATAATAATACAGAATTATATAGTTCGAGTAAGACTGAACTTGAGATTATATAATATGATCAGTATTATAATTCTTAAATGTCCCTAATCGAGTTTTATTATTTATATAGGACAATGATAAAGCGTTGAGACTAGTATATTGATTAATTGATGATCACATCTCATTGATCATTAATATA
Organism: Allium sativum; assembly: GCA_030737875.1. Taxonomy (NCBI): domain Eukaryota; kingdom Viridiplantae; phylum Streptophyta; class Magnoliopsida; order Asparagales; family Amaryllidaceae; genus Allium; species Allium sativum. The sequence goes on from CM060910.1 coordinate 434,067,766, forward strand.
CGTGATATTAAAGTCAAGATATAAATACGTATTAGAGAATAGCGTATTGGGCTTACCCACCGTGAGATAACTACATGGAATATAATCAACAGTATCATAAGTTGTTTTCATAGTGACAGTGATGTAATGGTCCTCAGACCTGAAATCATTATAACTTTATACGAGGATATTTGTGTTTTGATATCATCTAAAGTTATTTCGTAACAGGGTAATGATAACGGTGATTATTGGATATATCTCGAATCGAATGAAAATTATGATTGATCTAAATGGAATTTAACCCTACGATATATTCGTAGTGATATCCATGGGCCTCTTGATTGAGTGAGACTATGAAATGCATGGCCGTGCTCAAATATTGATTTGTTTTAAATAGTCTACTCATCGATCAAGAAAAACGGATTAAATTATAACGAGGATGATATGATCCATGCCTCTAATCTAATCTTGGATATATTGGTTAAAAGGATTATATTACATTGATACAATGGTCACGAAAAGGTTGTATCGAATCATTGATCTTATTATAACTTGGGTAGCAATGATGCATTGCTAGATGCCAATTTCTGTTTATGATTTTAAATACGATTTAAAATCATTGCCAACGTTATAATAACCTATCGGATTACACATAACAACGTTTGTAAAAGGATACGAACCGTTCAAAATATAAGGAAATCAAGATGTTGATTTTTCTTTAACTTTGAAAAGGTACAAGGGTTTTATGGTCCTTTTTATATTTAGATTTTTGTTTGCCATTGTTTAAAAAGAAAAGGACCGACATCCTTTTCAATTAAGCCATTTTTATTATTTCAGTTGTAGCCGCCGACGAACAAAACTCTAAAACTAAGAAACCCTAGAATCCAAAATTACGGCTAGCACCGTCAATCCTTCCTCTTGATTTTGTTAGACAACATCGAGAACAAGCGTTTGTGGACTTCAATAGAGGCTCACTACTTTGGGAGCTCGGATTCAAATCAACCCTTCGATTCTCGCATATCTTCGTGGATATGGAAACTGGAAACTCGAATTTGGTATGTTCATCCATGGAATCGTGAATGACATCTATAAACCCTAATTTCTGTAAATGTTCGATTTATTAATTTTGCGTAGATCCTACAATATTTAAATTGTTTAAATTGTTGAACTTGGAACCCGGTTAGATCAATAATTCCTTACACCACGTCCCTTAATATCACTCATATGAGTATGCATTAAGTTATGTGAAGTGCAACAAGTATACAGTAACTAAAATTCAAGAGATATAATAAAAGAATGCAGTGGAAAACTAACTTTTATTATTGTTAAAAAATATTATTCCAAACCAATTACAATTTCACATCATTACATTTTTCAAACACCAAAAACTTAGTTTAAAACCATCTGTCTCGTGACACAAACTATCAGAGCGAAAAACCACAAAGTCACATCTCTCTTTAAAAGCCACAAAAAAGTAGAACAAAAGTCAAAGCAATACTTCTAGCTAGAATATGTCCAAATCCAAGCTGAAAGAAATCACGGTGACTGTTGAACACTACCACCTTGAGAACCTAAAGGGGGAAAGGAAGAGAGAGAAGGAAAACAAAATAGGTCACACATAAAGTCTGGCGAGTTCCAGTGATTTTTAGCATAAGCATATGATACGAGGTATCAAGACGGACAAATAATACTGGATAAGAAAGTATAGTAAAATATACAAGTACGAAGTAAACGAGATATAAAGGCAAGGTAAAGATCAATTAAGCTTCTCATTTATAGCTAAGAGCAGGTTTCCGCACTAACTACTAGTATATCAGGATTAGGTTTTACCCTAATTACTACCCATGCGATCGGCTCCCTACTACACAAATATCTTGTGTCATCCCCGATAGTAGGTTGCATCAGTCCCTAACCCGACGACTTATAGGACACTGACCTATTTGTTGGTGTTACAACGTCTTAGTTTCCCTTATCAGACACATGCACACTCATGACTCCGCCAAAACGCAACCGTACCCACCTTCCACCTTTGAATGTCTTACTATCCAGATCAGTATAGCGTGTCGTGACCCCTACCTAGTGCGAGCCCCATCCTAAAATACCCGTAGGGATACTGACTGATACAGGTTCCACACAACTCGATACAAGCTATCCTGTATTCTTGTGCCCCCAAGTAACTAGGATTTTATGACTCACAAAACCGGATACAAGCAACAAGACATGGGACCTCTTAACTTATTAATTAACAGGTTTAACTTAGTAGGTTTTAGTTCATTAATAAGCACAATTGTAAATGACATTTCCTCTAAATGTTATTCAGTGTACAACCCCTTCCCTAAGCACTTGCTCAGATGTATATAGATTACAGTAACTCATTTTTCTTAATTTTATATCTGATACACATATTTCCATATATTTTATACTTAATATTAAATTAAGTTCCTATCAGATTAACATGTTTTCATATTCTTCCTTTAATGTAATTACCCCAAATTTACAGTCAAAGTTTCCCAAATTACAATATGCCCAATTTTCTCCATTCTATCATCATTACAAATTATTCCAATTTATTTCATTCATAGGTAATTGAACGGAAATGACCTAGGTTCTCCATGGCCTAGGCTCAACATAAATAAAAAGGAAAAAGGGAGAAAACAGATATCAAACTGAACCAAAGGGAATATAAAAGACTGTAAATAAATAAAAGACAGAAAAAGGGATAAGGAAGATAGAAGTATACATAAACATATAATAAAAGTAATCTGAATAGATGATTAACAGTAAGACAACAACATATAAGAAATAACTTGTAAGTACTGCTTATTTTCAGATCCAATAATGTAATGACCCGCATTGGCAGAGGTATTATAATTAATTTATTTAATTATTTAAATGGTGGTTTAGAGAATTTAATGGTCGTGGAATTTTATAATGATGAATATTTAATTAAAATAAAAAATTAAATAATATATTTAATTCTGAAATAATCAGAATTGGCTGAAATGGAGATATAGTGTGAACTGGATCATCTGGGATATTTAATTCAGTTTAGAATTAAATTAGAATAACGAATATATTATATAAACGACAGTTTGAATTTAGAGTTATATTATAATTAAAATCGAGCTTGAAATGGCGTTGCAGTTCGTAAATTGGCGATTCGAAATTCAACTGAATGTACAGGATTCGTTTTAAGCCGGATTTCTGCGAAAAAAGAAACGTGTGGAGTTGATGGAGTATATCTTTCTAGTAGAAGAGAAAAATCGGGATTTCGTTGTGTATATTTTGAGATATGTCCAAATCAAATTTTAGAAAAGTCGCTGTGGAATTCCTTTATAATTTATAAAGGAATTATTTATATTTTAAAATGGGATTTCAATATAAATCGAATATCGGGTTGACCCAGAAGTGAATATCGAGTAGAAATTCATATAGGAATATTCTAGAGCTGTATGGTATTCCACTGTGAATTTAGACGATAATATTTATTTTTAAATATTAAATTTAATTATATTTAAATATATTTATATATTTAAATGGGTCATCCAGAGCTTTAAAAATAGCCAGTTTTGCAAACGAAGTCGGAATTCGACGAAACTAATTTTGTTGGATCCGCAATGTCAAATAGTTGCTAGATGTAAGTTTTCGTGATTTTTAGATTCACTGTGTGGTCGTACGGATTTTTAGAGTGAGAAACAGTTAGTATTTCGACAGTTAAAAATACGCTGTGTGAGCATACGAAGTCGGAATTCAACGAAACCAATTCCGTTGGTACCGTAATGTCGAACTGTAGCTGCACGTCCAGTTTCGTGATGTTTGGTTATCGTATGTGACTTCAGGAATTTTTGAATGAGATAATTAATAAAATAAAGTACTTAGCTTAAAATCTAAGCCAATATGTTTTGCTATAAATACCCACTCTCACCCTCCCCTAAAACCTAATTCATTTCTAGTCAACGCAGCAAAGAAACATCGGCTGCCAGTGTTTTTTCCTCTCAAGCAAAATCAGTGAATTGAAAAATCATTAGCAATCAAGATAAATCTCTATAAATATGCAAGTATGTATCTTCGAAATCCTCATCACATCTGCTTAAAATTGGTATGCTTTTCTCGTAGTTCGACATGTTCTTTGTTCGCTGTTTTAAGGACAGCCGTGAAACTAGGGCTTTGATTTTAAGCCGATAATGTGAGTTCTGGGAGGCTCATGTGTTACGACAAAGAATTTTGCTCGATCCGAATCAGTCGTTAAACCGATCTAGACCGTACGAAACCCCTGATCGTTTGAGAACAGGACAAATCAGAACACACACAGAAGAACATTTCATTGTTATTACAACAATTCCATCAGATACAAGAATATACAGCGTATAAATGAATAAATTACATTCGATAAATCTCAGAGATTACAATAAGTTACATAACAGCGGAAAATAATACAAAGCACAACTGAAGGTGATATATGGATACAGAGCTTTCCGGATATCATTCCAGCTGTAAACCAGGATCCTGGGAATATAAATCTGCAAAACCAAAACTACTAGCTGCCCGTGCGGAAAATAGGGGCACCCAGAGTTTAGGTTAAAACAATAAACTCCAGGTCAGTCATGTGACTGGTGTGAGAACTAAAACAGTTATTTAAAACTTTACTTTAAAAGAGAGTAATTCAAGGGACCACGTCGTATAACACGGAACGGGTTTCCTCCCAAGAATACCAGTGCATATCAATAAACAACGCAATGCTTTTTCAAAAAATGAAGCTATTATAAGACCCAGGTCCCATCACACAATGCAACGCAAGCCGGAGGATAGGGTTTTACCTTATAACAGCCAAACATGCTTGGTACGTTTAAAAACAAATCATTTGATACTATAATAAGTGTATAGTGTCAAAACAATTTCAATCATAAATATAAATCATAGACGGCATAGCATCCCATGCTACTATGTCGCCATACTAGGCTCTACAAATAAAGCCGAAATATCTCGTATTGGAAATTGGATTTCCGTCATGAGTCGAGGCAAGGGGCAAGCTCCTCCCCGCGTTCGAGACACTCTAGCAAATGTCTCAGGGTTACGCACTCTGGGCAACCCCGGATCCTCCAAGGCCGGTCCTCACTTACGTTAGAGGATTGGCAATTCCTGAACACACGTTTCCCGGTCCTTACAGACCTATAATCGAGGTGCCTCGCATTCCAACAACCACATAGGTGAAAAGTATATAAATGTCAGGGCTGGTAAGTCACTGACACCACCATAGCTAGAAAGAAACGTCATGCACTCCTTGGGTCCTTATCCCGTTTTTGACTCATACCGAGGTGTGAGGCTCGCGAATCCACGCTATACACAAAGCTACGCCACGCAGGCCGTGCTTTGATCATCAACCACAAGACTTTGCTTTTCAACAGAAGCCTTGATCCATGCAACTCAGCGTGCCACACAGGCAATTCATGCCATGCGATTGATATCTATCGATATATAACCTCTAAGCTCGTACGTCTCAGAGAAGGGCGTTAAGAAAGAGAATAAATTCTCCGCCGCCAAACAGATATATATTTAACAGAAATCAATCAACACAGAATAAAATCCAATGTCAGACACACAATCCATTTACAAGTCCGTTCTGGGTTTGAACGAAACCGGAGGCACTTTCCTCGCATATCCATCCATCTCCAAGTACGTCTGGACGATCACCAACTATTTCCATCCTCTTGGGTGTACAGCCCAATCAGGATCGTCGGTAATAATCCAAACGATGTGAAGACTTCCGGTCTTCGACCACCGTCTTCATCTTCGACTTCTCGTCGAATCGGTTATTCAGAATGGGTATAAACCCGGCCTTTCCGAACAACCCACGTATATTAAAACAAATGTTACACAAACACAACATATGCCTCATTCCAATTCAGAATATTCTTAGGGAAAGGTTCCCATTAATTTTATCCAAGATAAATTCTTTAAAATTTATCCTTTAATCTTCCTTTGGATGTCGTTTCAAACCAAATTATGGTTTTCTAAACTAGTCGGGATTAGCGAACCACATCGAAGTAATTATTTATTTTATTTCCCAATCCCAACATATTCATCCCATGAAGCAAAACTGGTAATACTCCATATCTAACACCGTGGTGTTATCGGTAAAATTAATTACCATTTCACGTTCAAATCTAATTAAAGATTTAACTATCGCTTTGGAGCAAAACTGGTAATACTCCATTCTCGCTCATTTCTAAATTTGATAATTTAGATTATAGATTCACATTTCAATCTAATTGCAGATTCGTTAGAACTCCTTTTACTGGGTTAAAGAACTAGGTGTTATTTAAAACACAGTTCACGATAAACCCAAATCTCATTCTATTTATTTTCGGGTTAAAGAACTAGTGTTATTTAAAACACCGTTCACGATAAACCCATTTCAAATCCAATCAAATATATTAGAAATTCCGATTATTTAAAACCCCTTTTTAAATCTAATTCATTTATTTAGAAATAATTGGGTTTTAAATTTAGTTCAAAACTAGTTCATTTCTATAAAAAAATCCATTTTTATCTTTTCAAATATGGAGTTTTTCATCCCCAAATTTTCCCAAATCATTTCTTCTGATTTTACACAAATTATTACTATTTTTAATAATTTTATCAAGGCCCGTACAGTCGATTTCCAATAATGGCCATCGAACTGCACTTACAACGACCTTTTTCGAATTTGATTTGGACGTATCTCCAAATCCAACCGTTAGATTTCAAATTTCTAATATTCGTTAGAAAGCTCTTTTCGATACGAACCCAACGGTTCCGATTTTAGGAGAATCCGACGGTCGGATCTCCCGTAATGTCCGTTTGAAATAAATGGTCGAAATTCACGAACTGCCGCGGCGCGGCGCGTTCTATTCAGGCCATTATATTATATATATAATATATATAATATATATTTCGTCGATTTCTATTTAAAACGAATTTTATAAATAGTTTTGAATTCGTTTCAAAAACATTTCAACTTCCATTTCAATTCAAATCAAAATTGAAATTTTCCTTATAAATTCGTTTTAAAATTCATTTCTATTCAATTCAAATTTCAATTCAATTTGAATTCATTTCAATTCGCTTTCAATTCAATTTGAATTCGTTTTCAATTCAATTCAATTCCAAAGTCGTTTTCTATTCGATTCAATTCAAATTGGTTTTCTATTCGATTCAACTCAAATTGGTTTCCTATTCGATTCAATTCAAATTGGTTTTCTATTCGATTCAATTCAAATTGGTTTTCTATTCGATTCAATTCAAATTGGTTTTCTATTCGATTCAATTCAAATTGGTTTTTCTATTCGATTCAATTCAAATTGGTTTTCTATTCGATTCAATTCAAATTGGTTATATATTCAATTCAATTCAAATTGGTTTTCTATTCGATTCAATTCAAATTGGTTATATATTCAATTCAATTCAAATTAGTTTTCTATTCGATTCAATTCAAATTGGTTTTCTATTCGAATCAAATTCGTTATATATTCAATTGAAATCAAATTCGTTATATATTCAATTGAAATCAAATTCGTTATATATTCAAATCAAATCAAATTCGTTATATATTCAAATCAAATCAAATTCGTTATATATTCAATTCGAATCAAATTCGTTATATATTCAATTCGAATCAAATTCGTTATATATTCAATTCGAATCAAATTCGTTATATATTCAAATCAAATTCGTTATATATTCAATTCGAATCAAATTCGTTATATATTCAATTCATTTCGAAATCGTTAGAATCGATATAAATATCGTTCACGTCAAAATGGCGTTAATCTAATCAACACGGCTTCATATAATTCTATTTTCAAATATTCTACTCGACAAATGAATATTTATCTTTTTCTCCACACACGACTAATCTCAACGAATGAGTACTGTCCACGTGTGACTATTTTTGCTATTTAATATATTTTATAAAAATTAAGGTATCTATCGTTTGATATAAAATTAGACTCCAACTGTAAATTAGTAAGAGAACAATTCCCTGAATATTAACCCCGAAGGCCGAAACCAACATCAGATCAATATCCAGGAGACCATTCATCTCATCTATTTTCCAGTTGATTTCTAATTCTATATATGATAAAGATGTAAATTTTATTATTAAAATATTTCGTTCAACACATGAACCTTTATATTATATTGATAAAGATGTAAATTTTATTTTTAAAATATTTCGTTCAACACATGACTAATCTCAACGGATGAGTACAGTCAACACATGAACCTTTATATTATAATATTCTTTATTTTCTAAATTAGAATGAGGCCCAATCAATCACCATATAAAATTAATTATATGGATTCCATACAACACATGTATATAATAGCAACGATAAATAATCAACCATCAACCAAAGTGCACTACACTATATAAGCATCAAATATAGATATCTAACGCATATAACAGCCTGTCAATCAATCGATCGACATATTTAATCAATTAGGATGAGTGAACTTCAAATTTCATCCCAACACCCGTGTGGGGTTTCAAACAATCAGACACAGATTTTAGTTGTGTAGTTGGGCGATGTGTAAAATTTATCGTCCCAATCAATGTCCTTCAAATAGATGTACATAAACAAACCGTCGGGTTTGTAAATGAATATTTTATTTTATTCACTTTCATGTTAAAAATTATATTTTTAACGATAAAATATTTTATCTCGACATATGAATATCTATTCAGTTCATTCTTTAAATAAAATGATATTTTTATTTTTCTAACTTATTTTTAGAAAATTTCGGCGGCATAACGGCACGATACTAGAAACGGGACAAGGCCTAGCCTTATCCCCGGTCTAGTGAAGGCCCACACCATTCACATATCAATCAAATTCACCAAACAACCAAATTCAAATCAAATCATCTAACTAATTTATGCAACCAAACAAACAAGTCCATGGTCTGTGGACGATTGTGTCGGGTGCTACTAAGCACCGTCTGCATCCTAGTATATATATAACTAGAAAAGAAATTGAAGAGTGAGAAATTCTCACCAATAGCCATCCAATCATCTTGACTCTTCATTTATAGAAGTCTTCATCGTTCTCGCTTTTTTTATCACCTTCGTTGCCCGTATTCTCTACATATGTAAAAATCGAATTTTTACTACGCTATTCAATATATAAAAATCGAATTTTTACTACGCTATTCAATATATAAAAATCGAATTTTTACTACGCTATTCAATATATAAAAATCGAATTTTTACTATGCTATTCAATATATAAAAATCGAATTTTTCCTACGCTATTCAATATATAAAAATCGAATTTTTGCTACGCTATTCAATATATAAAAATCGAATTTTTGCTACTTTTATATAGTAAAGATTATATTTTTACTTACTTATATTATAAAAATATTTTTTCTACAACTATAATTAAAAATCGTTTCTTTACCTCGCCTACTTCACCTATATACAAATTGAATTTTTATCACGCTTTCTCCAATATAAAAATACGATCTTTTTCTTCTAAAAATTCAAATCTTTACTTTTAGAAAAAAAATCACATCTTTTACTTTCGAAAAATCAAATCTTAACCATTATAAAAATTCTGTTTTTAACCATTATAAAAATTCTGTTTTTTTTAAATCAAATAAAAATTCTGTTTTTTTAAATCAAATAAAACTTCTATTTTTTTAAATCAAATAAAAATTAACAGATAAATGAAAATAAATAAATAAATAAAAACAAAACTTACAGTATTCGATACAGGGGAGAGGGGGTTTGCTGTCGTGGGTTCGGGACTGGGGGAGTGTGCGGCGGTGGAGGAAAAGGAGGGGGGGACTCTCGCGCTTCGGCGGACGAGGGGGTGTGTGTGTCGCTTCGAGGTGGCGGTGGAGAAGAAGAAGGGGAGGGAGGTGCGATGGCCTAGGGCGTTGGAGGGAGAAGGTCGAGGCGCTGCTGGGGAGGCTTCGAGATCGGCGAGGGGCGTGCGCGCCAGGCGATGGCGGAGGATCGGAGGTTGGGGGATCGGTTGGGGGCGGCGCCGATGGAGGAGGCCGCTCCGTCCTCTTATCTTTTCCTTTTTCTTTTTTTTATTTTTGATTTCTGATTTAAATCGTGGGGGTGGGGGGCCTGGTTAAGGAGAAGGGGAGAAAGATATTTTTTTATTTTATTAATTATTTTAATTGCATAAAGTTGACTTTTACATACGACCTTTAAACGAGGTCCACCGCCTGTCGCCCATAGCGTTTTACCCCCATTCCGAACACAATGGGATATGTATCGCAAGCTGATTTGATCGTTTCGATCAGTTTCCGTTGAATTTACATTTAAATCACTATATTGAATTTTAAACGTACATTTCAAATTACTGGGGTCACATACTAACTAGAAAAATTCCAGAAAAATATTTTCTAGCTTCGTATTGACGATACGGTCCTAACAAAACTAGTTTCGTCGAATTCTGATATCGTTGGAAAAATGGCCATTTTCCAGTCGATTAAAATCAACTAAAGCTGGTCAAACGCGTTTTCCTTTGCCACGCTCACATATTGATTCGAAAAATTATGAAATTTGAAATCTAACAATAACTTGACATCACGGATCCAACAAAAGTGGTTTCGTTGAAATCCGAGGTCGCTTGTAAAATTTCCATTTTTAAGGGCCTGAATTCCATAGCGACTATTCAGAATTTTCAACTGGACATATCTTTTAATTCCCGCTATGAAATTTTGATTTTTCGGATTCGTTGGAAAGATATCATCAATTAGATCCTATTGTTTTTGGTTTCACTAAAATCCGGATTGTTTTGCACCCGGTACATTCAATTGAAGTTTGAAATCGAATTATCGAACTACCGCGCCATTTTCAATTCTATTTATAATTATATATAATTATTTTCATTCTAACGACGACGCGTATAAATATATACGTTCGAATTATATTCAAAATAAATTTTCCCGTCGATTTTATTTAAAATAATCTATTTTAAATATTCAAAATTCGCTAAAATTGCCAAAATAAAAATTTTAAACTGGCTCGCATTTTCCGGGTTATTACATCATGTTAAAGGGTACATCGATGCACTCGAAGGGGGATTCAGTATGGGTTCTGCGGAGTTTACAGGGAGGTCGGAGATGGATTGGAGTTGCGATCTGCAAACTCGAGATGAAGGGAAAACCACTGCGAGTTCCTGTAGCAGAAAAAGGAAGGGCTCGATAACGCAAATCCTAGGGGCGCGTGAAGGAGAGAGTGGCAGGTGTCGAGAGCGTGAATGGGAGAGCTATCATATGGTGGACACGAAGTTGATGAGGGCGATGATGAACAGGGTGTTGTTGTGGAGGCGGCATGAAATACGACTTCATGTAGAAAGGGGGTGACTTCGATCAGCTCAGGAAGCGTGGGGACATGAATTTGAGGTGATTTCTTTTTCTGGCTTTTGTATTTAGAAATAGTGGTTGCGTTTAAGGAAAATTGTGGTAGTTCAATGTTGGTTTTGGAATTTGAAGGTGGTAGTGAGTTGTGGCTTTGCTGATGTTTGCGTTGGCAGGAAATCTTTGAGAGTCAGGGGAAAACGGACTGAAATACTGGAGTCGGTCTGTAACAACCCGAATTTGAACAACATGTGAAAACAAGAAATCAAGGTATAATTAAAAATGAAATAAAATATATAAAAATATGTTTAGATAGGTAAATAATGGTGATGCATAAGAAGAATTAATTAATATTTGGAAGAGAAGAAAAATTAGTTCGGTAACGGTGTGTGTAACGGAAAAGATAGTAAAATAAGGATAATTAATTTAAGAATCAGGAATTAGGTAAAATGGACTTCACCATTGCGTTCCTCTCGAAAAAATACGCGAAATAGAGTCCGAGTTTTCGAAAATCAGAGTCCGTATGACCAAGATATGACCAAAACAAGTTTCAGTAGACTTTTTGGCAGACAGAACCGAGTCGACCCTAGAGTCGACCTCCCCAGGCCAGGTCGACCCTAGAGTCGACCCTAGAGTCGACCCCCCTGTACAGGTCGACCTGGTCGGCCTGGTTTGGCCCAGAACCCATTTTTGAAGCCCGGTATGTGTTTTGATGGTCTGGATTGACTCTGGGGTTGATCTAATGGCCTAAATGAGTTTCCTACAACTATAAAAAGACCCTAAGACCTAGCCTAAATCATACTATTTCATTTTAGCACTCATGCAGCCGCCATTAAACCTAGAACTCTAAATTAAAAATACAAAGAACAAAAATTAAAGAAGACGAAGGATGATTCTTGAAGGCTACAACTAGAAGCTACAACAACTACGACGCTTTAGACAACGGATTTGGGGCTATTTGATTTGGATTGCTTGTTTCATATTGTAAGTTCTATGTCACTTTTTAGGCAAAAAAGCTGAAATAACATGGACATGCTATGAATTGAAACCGGATTTAGGAACTATTATTAATCCATGTTTATATTGTTTAACTTTGAATGAAAATTTGGGAATATTGCTATGTTAATGTTGCAAGTTAAACTTATCATGATGTTGAGGTTGTTATGAACCACTTGGGCTTAATTTTATTGCAAGTTGAACAAATACATGTCCATGGAATCATTATGTTCATTGAAATCCTCATGTTGATTAAACCATGCCTAATTAAACCATGTCTATGATATTAATGAAACTATGCCTGTGATGTTAATATACCTATCATGTTAAGGACAAATTGGGAATTGCTAGGTTATGATGAAAAGTTGGAATCATTATGTTTATAATGCTAGATGAGAATCATTATGTTAAAAATGCTAAATTGGAATCCACTATGCCTATTAGAATTACCATGCCTTTAATGTTTCATGTTTGTAATAAAATGATTATTATGCCCGCAAGGATTATTATGCCTATGATGTAAAGTTGAAATCATCATGTTAAACCAAGTTGGAACCATTATTATGCCAAGTTATCATCATGTTAGTATTGAAACCATGTGATATGTTATAGCCTGTTTATTATGCAAGTGGTGTTGGAATTGTCACATATTCCTATCACATGTTTGGTGTTGTTCCCCTTTATCTCTTGAATTGTTTATGCTTGCGAACGAAGTACGTTTATATACGTTGGGGGGTAGAATAGGCAAAACTTGAATTGATTATAATCATAAACCGTGAAATTTGGCATAAGTAGAACATGAAATATGGCACGAAAACTCGACTTGAACATGCCATAACTTGACTTGAAACATGCCTTAGTTGGGCACGAAATTGACATATGAACATGCTATGAAAATAGCACGAATCTGATAAGAACATGGGCATGACTTTAGAAAACAAGAAAGTGGCCAACTCGAGGTTGGGTTGAGTTTGTAGTGTAAACCTGCCCGGAACCGCCCGACAAATCCAGTTGCTACAAACAATAGGATCCAATGTGGGTAGTTGGTCACATCGCGCTTGAAACCCGAGGTTGGGTTGAGTTCGTAGCGTAAACCTGCCCGGAACCGCCTGGCAAATCCAGTGGCTACGAACAATAGGATCCAATGTGAGTGGTTCGGTGCATTAACGAATCAATTAATGCCAATTAGGGTTAAGTCATGAACATGAAAAGACAACTTAACCAACTTGAACACGATTTGTAGGGCTAAGTCATGAACTTGAAACGACAACACTTAGCCAAATTGACATGACACGTAAGCGGGTTAAGTCATGAATTTAAATGACATACTTAACCATCTTGACATGACTAGACTGGAAAAGGATTAAGTCACGAATTACATGACTTAATCGGTTAGGCGGGTTAGGTCACGAATTACATGACCTAATTTGTTGGCGAAACCCTAGACACGACCCTTTTCAGCAGTAACCCTCTAGATGTATCAAGGTACCCTGGGGCAAGGCTGGGTGGGGCACGATTACTGGGCTGATTGTAAGAGGTGAACGACGGCAGTGGGGTATGCTAGTGTAGGTTCGGTGGACTACGGTCGCGCACGTATTCCGGGGAAGGCATTGGGTATCCGTAGATTTATCTGTGCATCTTGAATCGTGTCAGGGGTTGACACCCTAGGGCTGATACACCCGAAGGTGGACCCAGCACAGGTGACTACATTCGTGATTAGCCGTATGACACGGACACTTGACAAGCTAGAACTTGTAGGGAGCCGATCGACTAGATAATCGCTCTGTAGGACCCGTACTTGGGTCAGACCCCGTTTCAGGGTCATTTCATGATATTGGGCCGTGGGATTTATTTTGTGATTAACTTGTGATATGGGCTTAGTATACTAGTACAGTCGATGCAACGAATCTCGAACATGTGATGCTTTACTTGACTTGTCTTGACTTATCCTGATCACCTTAGTCTATCTTGTTCACCTTGACACCATTCTTAAGTTTAGTTCCAGTTCATACATGACAGGTTGTTTTAACCGTTTTTACACTGAAAGTCACTAGGACTTACTCAGTCTTTATGACTGACCCTTTTCCTTTCGCCTCTTTTTCTTTCGTTCCCCCCCCCCCCAGGTTCTCAGGGAGGAAACACTAGCTCTTAGCTTGGATATCATTTGCTTTGGCTCAGCATGGACGGTTTGCTATGGCTGCTTCTTTTTACTGCACTTGGGGAATGAGCAGTTTTTCTGTTTTTAAGTTATTGCTTCTTTGGCTATTATTACAAGACAGTTGTAATGAAGTTATTTGAAATGTTTGTAAGAGACATGGTTTATTTTGGAATAAAATGAAGTTCTGTTTTGCTCATAAATTCTTCCACTGTTTACTTAATTTTTTTTATTAATGTTCTGTCTTGTGATAATTCTGTGATGTTATCTCGATAATACCCCTCCAAAACTAGTGCATTCCCTTTGTGAGTGACCCTAGCGGAGGTGGGGTGTTACACGGTCTTAAGAGTGGAGGGGTTTGGGCTGATGAAATTGGTGAGGCCCAACAATATAAGATAGAATTTGTTTGTGAGGATGTATGGTAAGAAAGAAGAAGGATGCAGTTTTAATTTACCTTGTATGTTACCTAAAAACAAATGGTAAAGGGGAAGTTGAACTAAGTGCGTCGATGGGGGAAGTTTTAAACGTGAATTGTAGTGGTGATTTTGTTTGGACAATAACAAAGTGGTGATGGAGAGTGAGGCTTGAGAAATGTCGGAAATGGTGAATGGGTTGTAAGAGGAAGTTGCGAATTTTATGTCTGGAAAGAAGAGGAATCTTTTTCTAGTGGGTCTGGGCTTTAACAACGGTGGATGGGCCTGTTTGAATGGAGAAACTGGATCCGTTGGGATCGTATGGACGGACGCTACACCATGGAACCGACTAGAAGTCCATTGGAGCTCGTTTGAATTTACGGAGAAATAAATTGGTTGATTCAAATCAAATAACAGTTTATCGTTCTTTAACGATGAACTGCCAATGTGAGTAAATCTCACTAACTCTGAACAGTTTATAATTACATGTTGTATTTTTAGAACTGTTAGAAATTGTCTGATTTACTGTGTGTTGACTGTTTGATTGAACTGCTAGTCAGTTAGTTGAATTTTCTATATCGATTCTGTTTAACAGAATATATCATACAGAACTGAAAGTGATGTTATCTGTATTGTTTAACATCTGTGATGCAGGGAAACAGGTTGGAGGAATCCGACTGGATTCCTCAACATTTATTTTACTGTTGTTTTCATATATTGTGATATATGATGTGATATATAATCTGTTGTCGATTATATGTGTTTGGACAATACAGATCATCGTGAGTTGATATGTCGAATACCATAACATACCGAATGTTGATAAAGGAATATTTTCAAAGTGTATTTTGGAAAGGAATTATTTATATAAAATCGATGGATTTTATATAGAAAAGGAAAAGGGTTTTTACAAAAGAAATATTTATAAAATCAAAGCTAAGTTAGAATAAAAGGAAATCATTTGTAAAGTGAAGAACCGTTACTAAAGGTAAATCTTTATAAATGAATAGTTTATTCGAAAAGAAGTTAATCGATATTAGTAAATCGATTAGAGTTAAAGCAAAGGAGCTAATCGATGTTAGTTTAATCGATTAGAGTTAAAGCAAAGGAGCTAATCGATGTTAGTTTAATCGACTAGTGTTAAAGTAAAAAGAGCTAATCAATGTTAGTTTAATCGATTAGAGTTAACGTAAAAGGGAGTTAATCGATGTTAGTTAATCGATTAGAATAAAGTTAAAAGGAGTTAATCGATGTTAGTTTAATCGATTAGAGTTAAAGCAAAAGAGCTAATCAATGTTAGTTTAATCGATTAGAGTTAACGTAAAAGGGAGTTAATCGATGTTAGTTAATCGATTAGAATAAAGTTAAAAGGAGCTAATCAATGTAAGTTTAATCGATTAGAGTTAAAGCAAAGGAGTTAATCGATGTTAGTTTAATCGATTAAAGTAGAAAGTAAAATGAGTAAATCGAATATAGTTTATTCGAAGAGAAAGTAAAAGGAGTTAATCGAATATAGTTATTCGAGAAGAAAGTAAAAGGAGTTAATCGAATATAGTTATTCGAATAGAAAGTAAAAGGAGTTAATCGAATATAGTTATTCGAATAGAAAGTAAAAGGAGTTAATCGAATATAGTTTATTCGAAGAAAGTAAAAGGAGTTATCGAATATAGTATTCGAAAGGAGTAAGTGAATGAGTAAATCAATAGCGTTAGTCAAAAAGAGATAATCCAATAGGGTTAGTCCAATAGAGTTAAGTGAATAGAGTAAATCAAATAGAATAAATCGAATAGAGATTTATTCGAACGAGAGTTAAGTAAGGAAGTTAGTGAAAGGGATATAAAGTGAGCTTTGCCTATTTCAAAGTTAGAAATGTTGTTAAGTTAAGGTCTGAAGGTAGTTCTACCCCAACTTGATTGGCTTTGTTTTTAACTAAGGAATAGTTAATGTTCGGCAATAAAGGAAATGGTTTGAGTTAGCATCGCGATGGTTTGTTTAAACATCTGTCTAAGACCAATGAAGGAGCTTTGGAAATGTTTTCTAAATAAGAAACCAGAAATGTTTTCTAATAAAGGAAACAAGAAATGGAAATGTTTTCCATTGTTTATAACGTATATTTTCCAAATCTAGAAAATAAGAAATATTGAATATAGGGAAACGGGAGATAAGTAAATTTATGAAATAAAGAGATAAATGTTGAATGATGTTTGATTGATATAAATTTCCATTTGGAAATAATATCGTTGGTTGCACACTTGTTTTTATTCGATAGTTAAATCACAGACTATCGAAGTTTTGACCATTTTAACGTTGTTAATATGGAGAGACCGGTTGGATTATTATCCAAAGAACCACTCTGTATTGGCATAAGCGTTGCGAATCATATATGCCAAAGGAAATTGAAGACGGAGTTATGCAAGGGCTATCCTGTTTACAGAATAGTGCCTTCGGTTCATCCTGTTCCTGGATGACTTGTATGGACGGATGTCTGACAGAGTATTTCCAGACGATCACATATATTGATTTCTCCAACCGTACCAAGAGTGGAAGCGGAGAAGGAAACTTCTTTTAGCTAACACATAATGTATGGTTGAGGACGTCAATCGGTGATTTGATGGATTTGACGATGTGGCATTCAAAGTGAATCTGATGTGATGATAAAGCGTAGCTTCTAGCCTCATCATCCGATAAATGACAGAAATCGGGCAGGCAGCATGGCTAAGTCGATCGCACCGAAGTAGGGTGTATAATCACCTGATCTAGAGTTTCATTTACTTCTAAAAAAGCTATTGTTGATGCTGTCCCATTCGGGAAACGGTTGCTAATCCCAACTGTTGGTGATATACATTCGATACGCTCAAGCGAAATGAGTGGTCGGTCATGTGTGGCCAGGTTGCAAGATGTTCTTGTTGAACCCAGTGTATTCCTCTCTAGAGGTACACGAGCGAAAGGTGGTTCCATACCTTGTCATAGTTGGAAATCCATTACCCAATACGTGCTTGCAGTTTTGAGTTGTATACTATATATGTAGAACGTGAGATGAAAGCGTTTCTGCTAGATGATTATCTATACTGTGGTTGATAGACATTATTATAATATCAAAAGGTTTTTGATATAAAGTTATCTTGGATTCTCATAAGGGAAAAACCCGTTCCATTATGCGGCGTGGTCTTATGAGATATCGTTTACTTGTTCGAACTGTTTTTAAACTGTTTTACTCACACCAGTCCCATGACTGACCCGGAGTTTACTTTGTTGTTTTCCCTAAACTCTTGGGTGCCTAAATTTGTATGGGCAGTCAAGTAGTCGGGATTTACAGATATACTGGAAGAGCTTGGAGCAGGAGGCTTCAGGATCATATAACTATAGTTATTTCCGCTCTGTTGTAAGTGCTGTACTTTGATAATGATGTATATTCAAATACAGATGTATAATTCAAAGTTATGTTACATATGAAATATATTTATTCGTTCCACTGTGAGATTCGTGTTACTCTGATGTTGTGTTCTTCTTCTTCTTCTATTCTAATTTTCTATCTTATCTTTCCTCACCCTCTAATTTCTTTCACTAATTACCAGGATTTTTCGATGTTTTTGGTTATCGACATCGAGTTTATGTCGATAACCAAAGCCGCTCGAAATCTGGGTCGTTACAGTTGGTATCAGAGCTTAAGTTTAAGTGAATTACTTTGGCTCTGTGGCGTGACTCGGTAGAGATAGGGTTAGTAATACCCTAGACTGAGATTGAGTGTATATATACGAGTGAACGTATTTGTTATTGATATAAAAATTTGTTTTATATTGTGGAGATTCATTGGTTGAGTCGTTTATGAGTTCTGGTCGATCAGTTTGATCCACTGTATCGGTAGGAGTTACTAAACACTCGAATACGATGGGTCGACACGATATGTTTTGAAAAGAGGGTAAATAAAAATACTTTTACCCAAAATATATTTGGATATATATTGGATATATTAGTTGTTATTATAGTCGAGAAAGATTATAAATTAAATGGTTATGTAAAATAACCAATTAGAATTCATATAAGTGAAATACGTGAAATCAGATGATTTAAATCTGAAATTTAAACCAGAAATTGAAGTTAAAACTCTGGAAAATTGGATAAGTGTTTGTAAATGGATTAGGATTAAAAATAAGGAAAATTTAAGATCTTGGGAGATTTTAAATTGTTTTACAAGCAGTGAGAATTATATTTTGAAATGAATTTCAAAGTGAAAATGTTTAGAAATGGTTTTATAGTATTGAACTCAATTCGATCGCTGGGAAATAGATTCTGATGATGACAGCTGCATCATCAGTATTCATTTTCGAGTTGTAAGTGACGAATTACTACCAGAGATACTATTTTGAAATTGTTTTGGAAAAGACAAGTTGTGTTGAATTTCAAATGGGATTTATAATAAAGAATGAATAAAGAAAGTTTGAAAGGGAATTTGAATAAAGGAAGTTCAAACATAGAATTTGAATAAGAAAATTCAAAGTGGATTTGAATATAGAAATTTCAAAGGGGATTTGAATATAGAAATTCAAATGAGATTTGAATAAAGAAGATTTGAATAATGAAATTTGAATATAGAATTCAAATAGTTTGAAATGAAATTTGAATATAGAATTCAAATAGTTTGAAATGAAAATTGAATATAGAATTCATATAGAGTAATAATAGGATTCGAATGTAGAAATTCAAAGGGAGTTTGAATATATAGAATTTGAATAGAATTGAACTTGAAATTTGAATAAAGAAGATTCAAATAGAATTGAATTTGAAATTTGAATATAGAAGATTCAAAGGGAATTGAAATGAAATAAAGAGAATTCAAATAGATTTGAATATAGAAATTCAAATGGAGTTTGAAAATACATTTGAATAACGAAATTCAGATATAGAATTTGAATAAGAAAATTGAAACAAAATTCAAATATAGAATTTGAATAAGAGATTTGAAATGAAATTCAAATATAGAATTTGAATAAGAGATTTGAAATGAAATTCAAATATAGAATTTGAATAAGAGAATTGAAATGGAATTTGAATATAGGAAATTCAAATAAAATTGAAATGGAATTCAGTTAGTTAATAAACAAGTTAAAATATATTTGAACATGTATATTCAAATAAAAAAGGTGAAATGAGAAAACCAGTAATTTGAAAATCACTTAACGAACTAAGTTAAAATGATTGGATTAAGTTGAAATGAATTAGAAATGTATGGATATACATGAGATATGTATGGATAAGGTATGAAGGTATAAATAGATTGCTCGACAAAGGGTATGTATTTAATTCATATATGAGATTTTATGAGCCGTATCGGCTAGCCGCTTGGCCTTTTCTTTTTCTTTTGGATTGGTGAGGGCCATGAGAGGCTATTTGAAATATCGCGATGCTCCTAGTACAAAGGAGGTTATGGCGAATTTTTCCGGGAATTTAAGGAGATAGAATATTTTTAAGAAAATTTGATAGTTAGAAATCAACGTATCGATATATATGGAAGTCGATAAGGAAACGAACTTAGAAATAGAACAGTAAAATCAAAAAGGAAGACTAATAACAAAATCTCGTAAGAATAGAAAGAGAAAGTGTATACGTGTTTAAAAGTGAATAAGTAGTTGTATAGTATTGATTATTCGATTAAGTAGTCATATCTGTTTTGACGTTGTAAATGTTATTCAGTCAAGGTCTGAGAGGTAGTTATACCCCAACTTGATTGATTTCATTATTAACAAATAAATAGTAAGATTTCAGGCTCGAAAATCAATATTGAAGAAGAGTTAGTTGAATATAGTATTTGGGCAGTCGTAACGATGTTTTACACAGAATATAGTATTTGGGTTGTCGTAATGATGTTTTACACAACATCCGTTTTAACCCAAATAAGTATAAGCTTGGAAATAGAATAATAAATATTTCCTAAGTATAGAAATAAACGAGATCGGAAAAGATATAAGTAATTGGAATATTTTCCAATTATAAGTAGTATATATTTTCTAAAGTTTAGAAAATAAAGGGAGGAGATATTCGGAAATGTTTTCCAATTAACATAAAAAGGGCCAATATGGTTATTGAAAATATTTGGTTAACAAATATTGATAAAGAAATAGAGAAGTGATTTAACTAATGGAATATTGATTATGGGCTTAGTTGAATTTCAAAAAGGAAAATTTGATTTTTGAAAAAGTAAACTGTTTAAAATTCCCAGGAAGAGACTGTTTGAATTAAGAACAAATTTAAATAGAAGTTTGCGGAAGTAAGCTGAAATTGAATTGAAACAGTTAAGTAAAAACTGAATGGAAATAGAACGATATCAGGAAAAATTTATTCTTGAATAAAATTGGATTGTCGAGATAAGAATCTGAAATGAAAATTGGATTGGGAAGTCAAGAGTTTGAAATCGAGAATGGAACTCCAATTTGAAATAAAATTCGACTTAGGATATAAGCGAATGGCTGTGCGTGGATAAAAGAAGATGGGGATTTGATTGGGATAACCCTTGTATCTGCTGAATTTAATAACAGGTGGAAAGGATATAATGATATGCCGACCAAAAGGTACAAGTTTATATTTCTATTGGATATAAGATTTATGAGCCGAATTAGCAAGCCGCTTGGCTGTTTGATTTTCTTTTGGGTTGGAGATGGCATAGAGAGGCAAGTTGGAGTTTGACCGATTGACCAGTACAAAGGAGGTGTTGGCGAATTTTTTCGAAAAGTTAAGGTGTTAGAAAATCTTCAGGATTTTTGAAAATTTTCGTTGATAAGAATTAATTAATATTTAATTGAAATTAAATTTTGTTCAGTTGAAACTGAAGTTAGGAAGTGAACAAATATGTTCTAACCAGTCGATAGGGTCGTTCTCTACCTTTTATCTATTTCGAGGACGAAATTATTTTAAGTGGGAAAGATTGTAATGACCCGCATTGGCAGAGGTATTATAATTAGTTTATTTAATTATTTAAATGGTGGTTTAGAGAATTTAATGGTCGTGGAATTTTATAATGATGAATATTTAATTAAAATTATAAATTAAATAATATATTTAATTCTGAAATAATCAGAATTGGCTGAAATGGCGATATGGTGTGAACTGGATCATCTGTGATATTTAATTCAGTTTAGAATTAAATTAGAATAACGAATATATTATATAAACGACAGTTTGAATGTGGAGTTATATTATAATTAAAATTGAGCTTGAAATGGCGCTGCAGTTCGTAAATTGGCGATTCGAACTTCAACTGAATGTACAAGATTCGTTTTAAGCCGGATTTCTGTGAAACAAGAAACGTGTGGAGCTGATGGAGTATATCTTTCTAGTAGAAGAGAAAAATCGGGATTTCGTCATGTAGATTTTGAGATATGTCCAAATCAAATTTTAGAAAAGTCGTTGTGGAATTCCTTTATAATTTATAAAGGAATTATTTATATTTTAAAAAGGGATTTCAATATAAATCGAATATCGGGTTGACCCAGAAGTGAATATCGAGTAGAAATTCATATAGGAATATTCTAGAGCTGTATGGTATTCCACTGCGAATTTAGACGATAATATTTATTTTTAAATATTAAATTTAATTATATTTAAATATATTTATATATTTAAATGGGTCATCCAGAGCTTTAAAAATAGCCAGTTTTGCAAACGAAGTCGGAATTCGACGAAACTAATTTTGTTGGATCCGCAATGTCAAATAGTTGCTAGATGTCAGTTTCCGTGATTTTTAGATTCACTGTGTGGTCGTATGGATTTTTAGAGTGAGAAACAGTTAGTATTTCGATAGTTAAAAATAAGCTGTGTGAGCATACGAAGTCAGAATTCAACGAAACCAATTCCGTTGGGACCGTAATGTCGAACTGTAGCTGCACGTCTAGTTTCGTGATGTTAGGGTATCGTATGTGACTTCAGGAATTTTTGAATGAGATAATTAAAAAAATAAAGTACTTAGCTTAAAATCTAAGCCAATATGTTTTGCTATAAATACCCACTCTCACCCTCCCCTAAAACCTAATTCATTTCTAGTCAACGCAGCAAAGAAACATCGGCTGCCAGTGTTTTTTCCTCTCAAGCAAAATCGGTGAATTGAAAAATCATTAGCAATCAAGATAAATCTCTATAAATCTGCAAGTATGTATCTCCGAAATCCTCATCACATCTGCTTAAAATTGGTATGCTTTTCTCCTAGTTCGACATGTTCTTTGTTCGCTGTTTTAAGGACAGCCGTGAAACTAGGGCTTTGATTTTAAGCCGATAACGTGAGTTCTGGGAGGCTCATGTGAAAGGGTACATCGATGCACTCGAAGGGGGATTCAGTATGGGTTCTGCGGAGTTTACAGGGAGGTTGGAGATGAATTGGAGTTGCGATCTGCGAACTCGAGATGAAGGGAAAACCACTGCGAGTTCCTGTAGCAGAAAAAGGAAGGGCTCGATAACGCAAATCCTAGGGGCGCGTGAAGGAGAGAGTGGCAGGTGTCGAGAGCGTGAATGGGAGGGCTATCATATGGTGGACACGAAGTTGATGAGGGCGATGATGAACAGGGTGTTGTTGAGGAGGCGGCATGAACTACGACTTCATGTAGAAAGGGGGTGACTTCGATCAGCTCAGGAAGCGTGGGGACATGAATTTGAGGTGATTTCTTTTTCTGGCTTTTGTATTTAGAAATAGTGGTTGCGTTTAAGGAAAATTGTGGTAGTTCAATGTTGGTTTTGGAATTTGAAGGTGGTAGTGAGTTGTGGCTTTGCTGATGTTTGCGTTGGCAGGAAATGTTTGAGAGTCAGGGGGAAAACGGACTGAAATACTGGAGTCGGTCTTAAGAGTGGAGGGGTTTGGGCTGATGAAAGTGGTGAGGCCCAACAATATAAAATAGAATTTGTTTGTGAGGATGTATGGTAAGAAAGAAGAAGGATGCAGTTTTAATTTACCTTGTATGTTACCTAAAAACAAATGGTAAAGGGGAAGTCGAACTAAGTGCGTCGATGGGGGAAGTTTTAAACGTGAATTGTAGTGGTGATTTTGTTTGGACAATAGCAAAGTGGTGATGGAGAGTGAGGCTTGAGAAATGTCGGAAATGGTGAATGGGTTGTAAGAGGAAGTTGCGAATTTTATGTCTGGAAAGAAGAGGAATCTTTTTCTAGTGGGTCTGGGCTTTAACAATGGTGGATAGGCCTGTTTGAATGGAGAAACTGGATCCGTTGGGATCGTATGGACGGACGCTACACCATGGAACCGACTAGAAGTCCATTGGAGCTCGTTTGAATTTACAGCGAAATAAATTGTTTGATTCAAATCAAATAACAGTTTATCGTTCTTTAATGATGAACTGCCAATGTGATTAAATCTCACTAACTCTGAACAGTTTATAATTACATGTTGTATTTTTAGAACTGTTAGAAATTGTCTGATTTACTGTGTGTTGACTGTTTGATTGAACTGCTAGTCAGTTAGTTGAATTTTCTATATCGATTCTGTTTAACAGAATATATCATAAGGAACTGAAAGTGATGTTATCTATATTGTTTAACATCTGTGATGCAGGGAAACAGGTTGGAGGAATCCGACTGGATTCCTCAACATTTATTTTACTGTTGTTTTCATATATTGTGATATATGATGTGATATATAATCTGTTGTCGATTATATGTGTTTGGACGATACAGATCATCGTGATTTGATATGTCGAATACCATAACATACCGAATGTTGATAAAGGAATATTTTCAAAGTGTATTTTGAAAAGGAATTATTTTTATAAAATCGATGGATTTTATATAGAAAAGGAAAAGGGTTTTTACAAAAGAAATATTTATAAAATCAAAGCTAAGTTAGAATAAAAGGAAATCATTTGTAAAGTGAAGAACCGTTACTAAAGGTAAATCTTTATAAATGAATAGTTTATTCGAAAAGAAGTTAATCGATGTTAGTAAATCGATTAGAGTTAAAGCAAAGGAGCTAATCGATGTTAGTTTAATCGATTAGAGTTAAAGCAAAGGAGCTAATCGATGTTAGTTTAATCGATTAGTGTTAAAGTAAAAAGAGCTAATCAATGTTAGTTTAATCGATTAGAGTTAACGTAAATGGGAGTTAATCGATGTTAGTTAATCGATTAGAATAAAGTTAAAAGGAGTTAATCGATGTTAATTTAATCGATTAGAGTTAAAGCAAAAGAGCTAATCAATGTTAGTTTAATCGATTAGAGTTAACGTAAAAGGGAGTTAATCGATGTTAGTTAATCGATTAGAATAAAGTTAAAAGGAGCTAATCAATGTTAGTTTAATCGATTAGAGTTAAAGCAAAGGAGTTAATCGATGTTAGTTTAATCGATTAAAGTAGAAAGTAAAATGAGTAAATCGAATGTTGTTTATTCGAAGAGAAAGTAAAAGGAGTTAATCGAATATAGTTATTCGAGAAGAAAGTAAAAGGAGATAATCAAATATAGTTATTCGAATAGAAAGTAAAAGGAGTTAATCGAATATAGTTATTCGAATAGAAAGTAAAAGGAGTTAATCGAATATAGTTTATTCGAAGAAAGTAAAAGGAGTTATCGAATATAGTATTCGAAAGGAGTAAGTGAATGAGTAAATCAATAGCGTTAGTCAAATAGAGATAATCCAATAGGGTTAGTCCAATAGAGTTAAGTGAATAGAGTAAATCAAATAGAGTAAATCAAATAGAATAAATCGAGTAGAGATTTAATCGAACGAGATTTAAGTAAGGAAGTTAGTGAAAGGGATATAAAGTGAGCTTTGCCTATTTCAAAGTTAGAAATGTTGTTCAGTTAAGGTCTGAGAGGTAGTTCTACCCCAACTTGATTGGCTTTGTTTTTAACTAAGGAATAGTTAATGTTCGGCAGTAAAGGAAATGGTTTGAGTTGGCATCGCGATGGTTTGTTTAAACATCTGTCTAAGACCAATGAAGGAGCTTTGGAAATTTTTTCCAAATAAGAAACCAGAAATGTTTTCTCATAAAGGAAACAAGAAATGGAAATGTTTTCCATTGTTAATAACGTATATTTTCCAAATCTAGAAAATAAGAAATATTGAATATAGGGAAACAGAAGATAAGTAAATTTATGAAATAAAGAGATAAATGTTGAATGATGTTTGATTGATATAAATTTCCATTTGGAAATAATAACGTTGGTTGCACACTTGTTTTTATTCGATAGTTAAATCACAGACTATCGAAGTTTTGACCATTTTAACGTTGTTAGTATGGAGAGACCGGTTGGATTATTATCCAAAGAACCACTCTGTATTGGCATAAGCGTTGCGAATCATAGATGCCAAAGGAAATTGAAGATGGAGTTATGCAAGGGCTATCCTGTTTACAGAATAGTGCCTTCGGTTCATCCTGTTCCTGGATGACTTGTATGGACGGATGTCTGACAGAGTATTTCCAGACGATCACATATATTGATTTCTCCAACCGTACCAAGAGTGGAAGCGGAGAAGGAAACTTCTTTTAGCTAACACATAATGTATGGTTGAGGACGTCAATCGGTGATTTGATGGATTTGACGATGTGGCATTCAAAGTGAATCTGATGTGATGATAAAGCGTAGCTTCTAGCCTCATCATCCGGTAAATGACAGAAATCGGGCAGGCAGCATGGCTAAGTCGGTCGCACCGAAGTAGGGTGTATAATCACCTGATCTAGAGTTTCATTTACTTCTAAAAAATCTATTGTTGATGCTGTCCCATTCGGGAAACGGTTGCTGATCCCAACTATTGGTGATATACATTCGATACGCTCAAGCGAAATGAGTGGTCGGTCATGTGTGGCCAGGTTGCAAGATGTTCTTGTTGAACCCAGTGTATTCCTCTCTAGAGGTACACGAGCGAAAGGTGGTTCCATACCTTGTCATAGTTGGAAATCTATTACCCAATACGTGCTTGCGGTTTTGAGTTGTATACTATATATGTAGAACGTGAGATGAAAGCGTTTCTGCTAGATGATTATCTATACTGTGGTTGATAGACATTATTATAATATCAAAAGGTTTTTGATATAAAGTTATCTTGGATTCTCATAAGGGAAAAACCCGTTTCGTTATGCGGCGTGGTCTTATGAGATATCGTTTACTTGTTCGAACTGTTTTTAAACTGTTTTACTCACACCAGTCCCATGACTGACCCGGAGTTTACTTTGTTGTTTTCCCTAAACTCTTGGGTGCCTAAATTTGTATGGGCAGTCAAGTAGTCGGGATTTACAGATATACTGGAAGAGCTTGGAGCAGGAGGCTTCAGGATCATATAACTATAGTTATTTCCGCTGTGTTGTAAGTGTTGTACTTTGATAATGATGTATATTCAAATACAGATGTATATTTCAAAGTTATGTTACATATGAAATATATTTATTCGTTCCGCTGTGAGATTCATGTTACTCTGATGTTGTGTTCTTCTTCTTCTTCTATTCTAATTTTCTATCTTATCTTTCCTCATCCTCTAATTTCTTTCACTAATTACCAGGATTTTCCGATGTTTTTGGTTATCGACACCGAGTTTATGTCGATAACCAAAGCTGCTCGAAATCCGGGTCGTTACAAATAATTTATTGTCAAAACCCTTTTAAAATAACAGATCTAAAAATAACTTGAACTCACAGTGTATGCTAGATCCAGAAATAATCTTTGAGAAAATAGTTGTTGACTTAGAATTATCCTTTAATATATCTTCCGGCAGTACCTCATTATTTTCTTATTTAATTCGAGAGCATAGTTTAGAGGAAGAAGAATGTTTGTGTGCTAGAAAATGAAAGAAAGCTACCCTATTTATAGTTTAACTAGGACAATCCTAAACCATTAGATATTAGGTTTATAAACCCACCCGTATACCTCATGCTGAGTCAGCGTATGAATATATAAAATAAAACAGTCCAGATTCAGCCGTAGGAACTCGGCCTGCATACAGGTAGGTCGACCCACCTACCCTCTGTGTCGATCCACGGATCGACCTACCTTAAACCTAGGTCAACCATTGTGTCGATCCAGTTCGGGCTGGGTCGCCCACTTACCATTGGTTCCTGTGTATATTTATTTGTTTGAATTTTAAATAAAGTTTAATCTTCTTAAGCTTGTAACTTCTACATACATTATTCGATTTATGAAAACTAAGGGTCTATCCGATCCAGAATTTCGTATCAAATGCAAGGTAAAGTAACTTTTACTCAATTATGAATATTTAATTAATTTACATTCATTTCATTATTTTCTTATATAATTGTGGTGTATTGAATTATGGGGTGTTACATAAAAAGTACTTTGTTTTAAAACAAAAGAAGTGTACTAACATGTAACACATTGTAATTTTTGGCGTTTGTTTGGTAGTTAGATTCCAAATATGGATTTTGTGCATAAGATGGAATTTGACCGCAAAATTTTACTATTTTGGTTATTGAGGGATTTCGAGCAACTTTCATATTTGGATTTTGTGAATGGTGTTCGTATGAATTTTGAAAAAAAAAATACGCATGGAAAATGAGTAGGAAATGAAAATAAAAAAATTAGCTTAATTGATTGGGCTCATAGATCGATCCATTACTTGGAAATCGATCGACCAAGCGATCAAATTGTAGGTCGGAGCAGCCGACACGCCTCATGTTAAAATCTCTTATTTACTTTGTCTAGTAGCCTAGATACAAGACAATTCAATCGAGCGAATGTGGTTAGTTCTTATGTCTATAAATTAAGGCATAACCCTTCTTTCTCTTCTCATATTTTTCCTAGAGGATTCGATGAAGCTTTTCCATTTCTTCTTCTCCACTATCTTCTCAAATTATAAAATAAGATTTATATATAAATATACTCATACAAATTGGAGAATGATAAGAAATCGAAAATAAACAAAAGAGAAGTGAATCAATCTTCGCACTTTTAAGGTAATATTTTCCAATTAAGATATGTTCTATTTTCTCTTCCAATCTAACATCTCTTCTTAGATATGTAATTCTAATATATGTAAATTCCATTTTCTATACGTGTTTTTTGAATTTAAAAGAAATTAGAGTTGAACCATGGATTATAATTCAAATATGGAATTAGGGAGCTTTTTTTAACGTGAGTGGAAAGTTTTACTTATTACTTTACAATATAAATTTATCACATTGGCATAAATTTGATTAGTATACCCAAAGTCATTTGTTTATATGAATTATAGGCTCAACTTTTTGCTAGCACAAAATACTTATACCTGCATATTCTTCCATAAATCGGATTTACGGATCAATCCAAGGGATTTTGTAGTTTGTAGGATTTGTTGTTTTGATCCAGACCTGTAATTTAAGGTGATACAATAATGATAACTAACTAGGTTATTACATAGTTATTTATGTTCTGAGCTTTCCAAAGTTTAATTTACGGCTAAGTCGAAGGAGATTTTTATATGTTAAGTGACCTGTGAAATGTCATAAAGTTATAAGTCATATAGAGATGAAAGAGCCAGCTTCAAGATTAAGGTATTAAGCGGTTGGATCCACCTTAAGGTAATAAGTGGTCAGGCCTCGCCTCGAATATTAAGTGATCCTTTTACCAGTCTTTTCCCAATGTAAAGTATTAATTGACCATAAAGGGAACATAATGGTTCGTTGAAAGGGTGCA
This sequence comes from Allium sativum, assembly GCA_030737875.1. Taxonomy (NCBI): domain Eukaryota; kingdom Viridiplantae; phylum Streptophyta; class Magnoliopsida; order Asparagales; family Amaryllidaceae; genus Allium; species Allium sativum. The sequence continues at coordinate 434,097,279 of CM060910.1, forward strand.
CTTCTTATCATATAATAAGTTATTGGGTTAGAGTCCGCCTAAAGAGTAGGTCCTAAATAACCAAATGATGGCACCAAAGGTCTACTTATCCCGAGGGAAGCATTAAGTGGCTAAAAGATTACTATATAATGTCATCTAGATAGTAACACGGTGGTTTGCAGAGAGAAGGTCTCAAATATGAGTCTACCTATCTTATAGATGCTAGGTGGCTCAACTATCTTTCATATTATCCGTTAACTTTCTTTTCATGAGGATTGGGATGCGATTATAATGGTAGAAGCCTTAGCTAATGGTTAGAGGTCTCCGAAGCCAGTACCTTCTGACCAATGGTAATGTAGTGTGGAAACCACCTTGGTAAGTCATAAATGACTGATGTGTTAACCTATCTTAAGCTAGAGATTAAAGTCTACCTTGATAGGTGGTGAATGGTTGACGGTTCTGTCTATCTTAAAAATATATTCAGTGGTTAATTGATAAGAGAAGAAGCCCACTTCTATTAAAGTATAAAGTGGCTAATGAATTTGGAAATAATTAGTTGTTGATAGGCTTCATCATAATTCTACACCTTGAAGTCAGGGGCAGGTAGTCGTATATGTAAAATTATAGGATTTGATATCCTAGAAAATAGACATGACCATTAGATGGAAAATGATAAGTATAAATTTGTATTATGGATGATATTTTGATGTTCCACTCACCAAAATGATATTCCGTCCCTTTTCCTCATTACAAACTACAAGATAGTTTTAGCGGGATGTCTTCTAAAGATAGGGATGATCAGATACTACTCAAGTCTTCTTTCTCTCATGTTCGATATCGTGTGATGCTTTGATCTCTAAGGAATTCTATTTGTTTTAAGGTATGAGCCACGTTTGATATTAATTTTCCTATCATGTTTATGTTGTGAGTTTAAATTTATAATACTATGATATCACTTATGTTATTTCTTGCAAGTACCAAACCAAACGACCTGTGTTCCGACTAGGATTTCAAAATTTATCAAAATTAAGGCTTACGAGATAAAGTTGTTACATTTGGTATTAGAGCATTAGGTTAGATTATCAAAGGAATTAGAATAAAATGAGAGAACATATTCGAACTTTTTGTTTATCTTTCTTTTACCTTTATGCTTGACTTTAAGAATTCCAACTATAACATAGGAAATAGCTCTACATCGTATGAATGGAATAATAAACTATGTGTTAGAACTATTTTAGAGTTTAATATTCATGCAAATCTCAGACCACCCTACATTTCATTTGACTATTACTAAAAAAGCATGAAGACGACATATTGCATAATTTAAAAGACTAGAAATACTCTATTAAGTGATCGACATCTAGTCATACTTAAGCTTTTGGATCTTTATGAAGAATTATGGTCAAAGATATCCATTCATTTCTATTCAATAAGATATTTGAATCATTATATTGCATCTTTTTGAAGGCACACTATTCAGGTGCATTCACTCATCACTTTTTGGTGGAAGACCATGTCTTTTATTTTGAAATAATTCTATCAATTCCTTGGTCCATCTCATGTGAAAGATGCAATTATGTATTATTGAAAAATAAATAAAGGGGTTTCAAATTATTTACTTATTTTTCTTAAATTCAATTGAAAATGAATGATAAAAGTTTGATTCTGAAAGCCCCATATATATAAAATTTTATAGAAATTAGCTTATGTTATTTAGAACTGAATTTTTGTAATAGGGTTTCTATATCTTACTCTTTTTAAGGGTGGACAAAACAGGAATGGCATTTGTTTACTTGAAGCGTTGCATTGCCCATTATCTATAAAAGGATATTTCCATATGAAGTAAATGAAGAATAGTACAAAATATTTTGGTATTTATAGGCATATCTGGTTGCATATGTTTTGTGGGTAAAGTAATCGGGTTGAGAAAGATCATTTGGCTCGACGATAAAGTTGAACACTACTGCATGGAAGCTAGTTATTTTTTAATTGAGTCGGGTTGGAGATCACAAGAACAATAGTTGATACGTTGATTTAATAATTATTAAAGGGCCCCTTTATGTCAATATTAGCCATACCCAAAATGGGAAAACTATCATCTCGTAGCTGTTAACCTTTCAATTGGTCGATTACATCCAAAATAGGGCCTAACCTGAGCCTATAATGTGACCATAAATACATTCACATTCATTCGTTCTTCAGCTGTCACCACTTCATTTTCTCCACCTCCTCTGATTTCAGCCAAACCTAATCTTCCTTCCCTTCTTCACCCATTAAATCAGTGCCTTCATTCTCTATTCCATCACCAACCAATGGTACATTTCTGTGCTTCCCCCGGTACTGCTCTATATCTACATCTTTTTATCCCCTTTATCTGCTTCTTTACCCATGGCACCACCCCATGCACCAGATGCTTCTGCTCATCGCCTTTGTCCCACTCCATAAGAGGTCGCTCGGTTTTACCATAGCAAGTAGAGAAACACCACTATCTTTAAATGATGAATTTTGAGTTTCACTATGTGTGACAGATGAAATTAAGATATTTTGTCGCACTTTGGTTGGAAGAAATTTTTATAGCAATAGGATTTGTGTCGATCCTCTATCAAGACACATTTGAGTTGGAGTGCTACCCGCCCCACATTTGCCTATTTGATGTTCAGATGGTGTAGAACTTGTCCGATGACACCATATAGATCCAGTCTATATAAAGACTCAAATTGTAATGTCAGACGATAATCTCATTGAAATTTTAGGGATATCCATAGTTGACATCAATCTGCATGACACAAAGATGATGGATCCATGGATTTTTTTGGTGCATCTTCCATTAATCCCTCTAAAATTGCGATTATAATGATGGATCATTTGTAGTGTAATAACATGGATTGTTGATGATTAGGTTGGGTCGTTGGTGATTGGGTCGACTTCATATTAACATAAGAAGGTTTAGTCACATTTTTTCCCAGATCTAGTGGGTCGAGCTAAATGTAGAGCGATAAGTAAGTTTGGAAAAAGTTGAGTTGGGTCATTACATGCTCGAGTCGTCCTCATTATGGCCATGAAGCAAGAGGGTCACTTACAATACGTAAGAAAAGGCCAGGTCACTTGCCATTGGGCCGCCGATCATGGGTCAAAGGCAAGTAAAAGGCAAGAGTTCAATTGGTCATTCGAAATCAAGTCTATTATGAAGTATAAGCATTGTACACGACCCTTAAAGGCAGGTCATTGGTCGACCCAATTACTCTGGTCGTTGGCTAACCCAAAGTTCTAAAGCACATACACATCATTTTGGGCCTTCAAACCACTTGCAACCACGCCTATAAATACCCCGCCTCTTCTTACATTAAAAAGATTGAATTTTATACCCCAAAGGGCTGCCATTTTCATTTCTCAACATTGGTAAAGGATTTCAAACTCCATTAAAGCATCTTCAATCAAGATTTAAACATCTCCCTCAAAATTTCCATCGAGAATTCAAGTGTTTCTCCGAAGAAGTCGAGAGATGGAGAATCATTGTGAAGTTGTGTAGAGAGAGAAGAGATTTATTGTAAAGAGAGATAGAAAATGTGTGAAATCAAGAAAATCATGTGCCTTGTAATGAAGATCATAATGAAGATCATAATGAAATCATCAATTAAAGTGGACGTAGACGATATCTGGGGCTGAACCACTATAAACGCTCTCAACTTTTACTATTATACTACACTTCCTTGTACATAATCTTGTTTTGATTAATTGTAAAGTGTTAAAACACCTCTTGGGGTGCTAGTGCTATTTTTGGTATCAACATTTTTGGCGTCCATCATGGGGCTTGAACGCACGACCACAAGGTTAAGAGCCTTGCTATGGGAAGTTTCTAGAGCTTGATGTTTTAGTATAGGTCCACGAGATCTAAAAGTCAAGCATGTCGAAAGAATTTCTATGAAGTTCAAAAAACTGTCAAAATTTTTGGCACCATCTAAGAAGCTTAGTAAATCTGCAAGAGCTTCAGGTTTGGGGAATGTTGCTATCGATGCTATGGCCACTCCTCAAACCAATCATCCAATTAATTCTACAACTTTAGGAGTTGGTGTGTATCGTGAAGAGTTGGATACAGTTGTTGCTAGCTTGACTCGGCAGATGGAAGCTTTAAACAAAGCTATGGTGGATAGGCTAGAAGCTCTTTTCGCTGCTCAAGCCAATACAACAAATCAGAAAGTTGAGTTTAATCTTGAAGAGAATGTTAACTTTTCTGCTTTAGATCTCAACCATGATTACTTTTTTCAAGAGGTCGACGATTCAAATGATGATGATATTCAGGATTCTAAGCTGAATTCCAAAAATCATTCTAAAAGATATGCTTCTCGTAACATGGCCAGTCCCACCAAAGGGACACCTCTCCAAGCGAAAGCTAAGGGCCCCAGATCCCTAACCGCGATCACTTGCCCAGGCAAGCATCCGACAAAGGAGATGGCGTCCGCCCCGTGGGTCGACATAGCAACGAAGAATATATTTCAGATATAATTAGGAAAATTATGAAGGAGAGTATGAACAGGAATGCTGATAAAAGAGAATGGGATTTATCTCCAAGCAAGACTCTGTTTATTGAGAAAATTCGGAAGGCCGAGTTCCTAAAAATTTTTGTTCCTCCGACTTTACCAACTTATGGTGGAACTGGTGACCCTAACTTGTTCCTGTACGAGTATGACTAGCACATGAATGGTGCATGAGCCATAGATGAAATCAAATTCTTGTATTTTCCTATCTGTTTGGAGGGAGTAGCATCATTGTGGTTCACCAAATAGCCACTAAAGTACGTGGATCAGTTTTTTGTTTTAGCAAAGAAGTTCAAGGAGCAGTTTAGGTTGTATGCTACAAAGGTCAAAGATATACTGTCATTATCTGAATTGGAGCAAGGACCAGGTGAATCAGTTAGAGCCTTCTTACTCGCTTTAATGCTGCTGTAATAGAAGTGGGAAATACAGAGCCTCGGATGGTGTTGATGGCATTATACCGAGTTGTGGACAAGAAGACTGAATTCGAGAGATGGTTAAAAGTGAAAGATCCCAATACTCCTAAGAAGTCATATAAGAAGGCAGAAAAGTTCATCGGAGTGGAAGATGACCTTTCTCTCGCTCACAATGTTGCTGAAAGTAGTGTTGCGTTGGAAAAGAAGGATAATGGTGCCCAAGGTAGTCAGAAGAATATAGGAGGACGGAAGAGAGGAAATGACGGGAAGGATAACAAAAATGGCAAGAAGCTCCATTTTTTCAACCCTGCAGAATTGACTCCTCTAATGGACACCCCAGAAAATCTTTACTACCATTAGTGACATAGAAGATTATCTGAATCCGAGATCGCTGAAAGTTGGAGAAAACCAATTAAAGTTTAGAAGGTTTTTCCGCTTCCATAATCAGCCCGACCATAACACAAACGAGTGCAGACATATGAAGAGTTTGATTGAAGAGATAATCAGAAAGGATAGGACGCAACAATATGTGAGGAAGCCACAGACTGAAAATCCTTCCTCGACTCCTCAGGGGCAGAGTGGACCTGCTAATAAGACCAGTTCAAGCAATGGAGCTCCAGTACAAACTACTGCAAGGCCCGTGACTAACACTATTTCTGGTGGACTTCATCCGGCAGGTAATAACCAGGGAAAGATTGAAAGGTATGCAGGAGATTTGAAGTACGTTCCGAAAGAGGAGAGGTGTTTGATTCTTAGCAATACAATTCCCTCGAAGCAGTAAAAAGTTTCTCATGGGACTATTACATTCGGAGACAAAGATGCGGAAGGTATTCTAGCCCCAACTCAAGATCCGATGGTGGTTAACAGTCGGGATAGACCCAGCTATGGTCAAAAGTGTGCTTGTTGATTGCGGCGCTTCCGTCAATATCTTGTTCCGAAAGACCTACAACCGGATGAATATCTATATGACAAATGTTCAAGTGGTCAAACCAAGATCCAGGGGTTCACAGGAGAGCCAAAACAATCCATTGGAACTATTGACTTGCTCGTAGAGTTGGAAGAGGGGGAAATGAGAGCTATTTTGAACCAAACTTTTGTTATTGTTGACGAGGTTTCCTTTTATAACACATTCCTTGGAAGACCCGCCTCAGCTGATTTCAGGATTGCACTAGCACCATGGTGTATGACAATGAAATTTCCTACAGAATATGGTGTCGGAGTGACTAAAGCAGATCAGGAGTTAGCTAAAGAATGTTATCTTATCGAGCTAAAAAAGGCAAAGAAGAAAAACAATGGTTAAGAGTGTGGAGGGCTCCCTCCGCATTTGTGAACCTTCCTTATAGCAGCTAAAGCATGGCCCCTGCACTGGCAAGCATAATGAGGCTCAGAAGGAGATGGATCCCAAAAAGTCCAATGCAGGGGTGAAACGAGTGGCACCGACGTAGATCACAATTTCTATATTTGTTCATCTAAAAGATCCTGACAAAGTATTGAAAATAGGGTCTCTGCTGGGCCTGAAATTGCAAAGCGAAGTAGTCATTTTTCTTAAAGCTTATCTAGATGTATTTTCTTGGATCCATGCATATATGTGCAGAATATCTCCTGAAGTGGTTGTTCATGCACTAAATATTGATCCCCGCATCAGAACTATAAAGTAGAAGAGGAGAGTCCAAGGCCCTGAAAGGTCTATGGATCTCAAAGATGAAGTCGACAGGCTAATGGAGAATCACTTCGTTAGATAGTCCACATATCCAGATTGGGTGTCCAATCCTATTCTTATGAAGAAGGCAAAAGGCAAGTGGCATGTTTGCATCGAATATTCAGATCTCAACAAAGCATGCCCAAAAGATAGCTTTCCTCTTCCCAGGATTGATCAACTTGTAGATGCGAAAGCGAGGCACGAATTGCTATCATTTTTTGATGCTTATTCGGGATACAATCAAATAATGGTGCACGAGCCAGATCAAGAGAATACTAGCTTCATTATAGATGTGGGCATATACGGCTACAAAGTCATGCCATTCGGGTTAAAGAATGTGGGGAACTTATCAACCGCTCGTCAATGCAATATTCAAATCTCATATCGACAAAACCATGGAAGTGTATGTTGATGATATGCTCGTGAAGTCGAAGAGAGCTGCCGATCACATGGAAAATTTGGCTCAGATGTTTGATATCATTTGAAGATACGACATGAAATTAAATCCTCTCAAATGTTTGTTTGGAGTCACATCAGGGAAATTTCTGGGATTCATGGTCAATGCTAGAGGCATCCAGGCCAACCCTGCTCAAATTTCAGCATTAAGAGAGATGCGAGTTCCAAGGACCAATAAGGAGCTTCAGAGTTTAAATGGGAAGGTCGCTGCACTAAATCGCTACATCTTAAAGGCAATAGATAGGTGTATTAATTCCATTTTTCGATGCATTGAGAAAAGGATAGAAAGTCTTCGAATGGATCTGGCTTGTCAGGCAGCCTTCGAAGATCTGATCATACACATGGAAACACCTCGAATGCTTTCAAAGCCAGGTGATGGTGAGGATTCGTTTTTTACATTTGGCAATCTCATCCCATGCTTTAAGTGCATCTCTGGTACGTGAGGATGCAAAGGTTCAACGACCAGTCCACTACATCAGCAAAAGGCTTGTTGGGGGTAGACTTGAATAGTCCAAAGCTCGAAAAACTTGCATATTGTCTACTAATTGCCTTAAAGAAGCTCAGGTCATATTTTCAAGCTCATTCAATCAAGGTGCTCACAGACCAGCTGCTGAAGCAGGTCTTGTTCCGTCTAGAGACTTCGGGGAGATTATTGAAGTGGAATATTGAACTTAGTCAATATGATATCACATATCATCCTCAAATAGCAATCAATGAGAAAGTTTTGCAGATATCATTGTAAAGTTCATAGACATAGGGGACATGAAGGAAAATCCTAGGCAAGTGATGGTTCAATGGAAGATGTTTGTTGATGGGGCGATGAATGAATATTGTTCTAGGGCATGAGTGGTGCTAGAGACTCCTGAAGGACGCTCAGTATGCTATGCGTTGAGACTTGAATTTCCATCAACAAATAATGAAGCATAATATAAGGCCTTTATAGCTGGATTGAGGATAGCTAAGGATCTCAAATTGAAAGCTTTGCAGAGTGTGGAGGATATTCGGATGGTCAGACATTTGCTAAGAAGATTCTTCGATATGGTTATTTCAAGCCCAACTTAAATCGAGATTCTATAGCATACGCCAGAAAATGTGACAGATGTCAGAGATTTACCAAAATTCCCATATCGCCATCCACAAAATTGACTCAAATGGTCAGTCCATAGTCGTTTGCTGTCTGGGGCATTAATTTGATTGGAGCGTTGCCAACTGCCAAATTCAGCATGAAGTATGTCATTGTCGCCGTCGATTATTTCACAAGGTGGGCTGAAGTAGAGCCACTGGCCACCATTACCTCAAAGTAAGTCATAATTTCGTCTTGAAGAATATCATTTGCAGGTTTGGTATTCCATAGAAGATAATCACTGTAACACCCCACCTCCGCCAGGGTCACTCACAAAGGGAATGCACTAGTTTTGGAGGAGCGTTATCGAGGTAAACAAACACAGAAATATTACAAGACATAACATAAATAAAACAGCGGAAGAATCAAAAGGTAAATTTCATTACTTTCAAAAAGAGTCAAAACCTTTTACATCCAAAGTACCAAATAGCCAAAGTCATTATTTTCCATTACAACAAATTATGTCTTGCGTAAATAAAGAAGCATAATCTTAAAACAACAAAATTAGCTTAATTCCCCAAAGGTAGCAGAAATGCAGCCATAGCATAGCTCAAGATCAAACCGTACATGAGCTGAACCGAAAGCAAGCGAAATCCCAGCTAAGTGCTAGAGTTTCCTCCCTGAGAACCTGGGGGGGGAAACGGAAGAAAAAGAGGCGAAAGAAAACGGGTCAGTCATAAAGACTAGTAAGTCCTAGTGACTTTCAGCACAAAAACAGGTAAAGGTAACATGACATGTATAAACTGAAAGTAAACACAAGGATGATGACAAGATGGGCAAGATAGACTAATATAACATGATAAATCAAGTATAAATCAAGTATAACATCACACATTCAAGGTTCGCTGCACCAACCATACTAGAATCCCAAACCCATGTCTTATATTAATCATGAAATGATCCCTTGGTCCAATATCATGAAATGACCCGTTACTAGGTCCAACGGAACGATCCACTAATCGATCGGCTCCCTACAAGTTCTAGCTCGTCGTGTGTCTGTGTCATACGGCCCTATCACGAATGTAGTCACCTGTGCTAGGTCCACCATAGGGTGTATCAAGCTCTAGGGTGTCAACCACCGACATGAATCAAGCATGCACAGATAAACCTACTGATGCCTAATGCCTGCTTTTTCAACTCCGGACCACGTGCACGACCATAGCCCGCCTGAACCTATACTCGCGCACCAACACAGCCATCGTTCTGGTCGCTTACAATCAGCCCAGTAATCGTGCCTCGCCCTGCCTAGTTCCACGGTACCGTGATACATCTAGTGGGATACTGCTGAAATGGACCGCGCAACTAGGGTTTTCGTCCAACAGGTTAAGTGTTGTCATTTAAATTCTTGACTTAACCCTTATCAGTCTAGCATGTCAAGTTGGTTAAGTGTTGTCATTCAAGTTCGTGACTTGACCCGCCTACGTGTCATGTCAAATTTGACTAAGTGTTGTTATTCAAGTTCATGACTTAGCCCTACGAATCATGTGTCAAGTTGGTTAAGTGTTGTCTTTCATGTTCATGACTTAACCCTATCATGTGGTATTAATTCATTAATGCACCCCAACCTCTCACATCAGACCTGTTGTTGTGGTCACTGGATATGCCGGGCGGTTCCGGGCAGAATTACACCACAACTCAGTCTGACCTCGGGTTTTCAAGTGCGATATGACCAACTACCCACATTAGATCCTATTATTTGCAGTAACTGGATTTGCCAGGCGGTTCTGGGCATAATTACACTGCAAACTCAACCCAACCTCGAGTTGGCCATTTTCAAGTTCATTCTAGTGTCATGTCCATGTTCAAGATTCATGTCAAGTTCGTGTCAAGTTTCATGGCGAGTTTCATGCCAAGTTTCCTATAATTACTAATTTTTCCCAACGTTACCCCGTCTAAATATTAGGCTAACAATCTTAGCCTAATCTTCGTCCGCACGATTTTTGACATAAAATATTAGGCTAAAAACTTAGCCTAATTTAACGTACACAAAATTTGCATAAAGAAATTCATTGACATAAACATGACATAGGTGTAAACTTGGCATTTTTTGCATAGTCAATAAGAACACCATATGTGTGTACTTGCAAAATAATCAACATGAATATCATAGGTGTGATCTTGCAACGTAGACTAAATAAACATACATGTGAATTTGCAACATAGACTAAATCAACTTACATATATGTGAACTTGCAAATTAATCACGAGCATATGAATAAGTGTGATCTTGAAATATGACATAGGTTTAGCATATACACATAAACACGTAGATCTAACATGTGGTCACATATGCGATATGATTTTACAACCTAAAACTTGCATAACATGATAAACTACGCAACTTGTCATAACAGGTTATACTCCAATATACATGGGAATAGACTTATTCATTAATTCCCAATTCATAAAATAGAATATAATTCAATTTCACATATAACATAATAAACATTGTTCTATTATCAATTTATTTCCAAGGCATAACATAACTGAATAAACAGAGTAAAACATCGCAGGCATATAGATCTGATAACATTATGAACATGAAAAGGTTTGAATAATCTAGGTTCAAGAACATGGGTAGATCTAACTTAAATAGAAAAATTCCCAAAATCAAGATCCAAGGATAAATAAAGAAAATAGGTCTGAATAGAAAATCAAGCTTAGATTCAATTTCATAGTCATAATCCTAGGCAATAACCTCATGGTCATGAATCATAGGTGATTAGCCACAATTGTCCTTATAATAGTCATAGGCAACATTCTTATGTTCACAGTCATAGGCATAGTCTTATGTTCATAGTCATAGGCATAGGCATGGTCTTATGTTCATAGTCATAGGCATAGGCATAGTTTTATGTTCATAGTCATAGGCATAGGCATAGTCTTATGTTCATAGTCATAGGCATATTCCCAAAAGTCAAGATCCAAGATGAACAAGAATAGATATGAATCATACATAGATTAGTCCCAATTTATATCATGTCCATACTAAATTTTATAGTTTTTATCTAAAAGTAACTGGAACTTACAGATCGTGGTCCAAGAAATTTAGATGTAGAAGTCAAGTCTAGAAATTTGTCGTTGAATTGTTGAATCATTGAATCTTGCTTTGATTGTAGAAGCAAATCCCCAATTCCTAGCCGCAGTCTTCAAGAAATAATCTTCGCTTTTAATTTAATTTAGAGGAAGAAGAAGAAGCCATGATCATCAAGAGTTTGTGCAGCATAAGGTTAGAGAAGAATGGTGTAAAGAGAATGAGGCTAGGAGGCTGTTTATATAGGATTAGGCAGACGAATCTGGATAGAAAATGAGTCTAAATACATCAGAATGCATCAGGTTCAGAAAGTGGGTTCGGGAAGCAGGTCGTCCCCCAGGTCGACACTATGGTCGACCTGGTCCCTAGGAGGTCGACACTATGGTCGATCCCCAGGTCGACCTGGTCCTGGCCCAGCCTGTTCTGGAGTTTGAATTCGAAATTCGAATTCGAATTTCGAGCTGTTTTTTATTCTAAAAATTTCTGAAACTTCGGAGGATCATATCTCCCTCTTACTGACTCCGATTTTCGAAAACTCGGACTCGTTTCCAAGCAGAATTTCGAGACGAACGCAATAGCACAACCCGTTTCCCTTGTTTCTTGTTTTAAAAATTAATTCTGCCTTGATTTATGGTTTTAACATGTTATTAAAATTCGGGTTGTTACATTCTTCCCTCCTTAAAGGATTTCGTTCCCGAAATCTTCAAGTTCAGAGGAATGCATCCTATCATCCAATCAACCATCTACTCATCCATCATCCACAAGCAACCATTGTCCTTAAAAGATTTCTAATGCTATATAAACATATGCAGAAAGTGTGTGTATATGTTCCTTATCTAATGCAATTGGTCAGGCCTGATTGATCTTCTTAATGCAAAATATGGTTAGTGCCATGAATCCAACATGTATGCAAATAGTCCTAGTCACATAAACACTATATGTGTGCACAAACATCCATCCATATGCAACATCCACATGATAACACATTCAATTTCATCCATAAACAAGTATAAACACTCATGCATATGCAATATGAAAATGTGACTGAGCCGATCTAGTGCCTAATGTGTGTTATGCTACCACGAGCAACCACTTGCGACCACTTGCAACCATTTGCAAACATCAACCATAACATGTTTTAATCACATGTTTACATCCAAAAGGGTTCTACCTAAGGTTCTCAAGATAGGATTGAGAAGATAAGCAAGATAAAACAAAGCATCTAGGAGAAGAAGTTAAAGATGTACCCTCAGAAGGTCCTGCTTGCGGGGCTTGCCCTTGCTTTTGAGGGCAGTTCTTGCTGATATGTCCAATATCACCACACAGAAAGCATGCTCCCATCTTCATCTTCTTCTTTCTACAACCCTGGACTATATGCCCCTCAATACCACAGAAGTGGCATTTTCTTTTCTCACGTGTCTTGTTATCATTATTGTTGTTGTTCTTGCCTCCTTTCTCGGAGCCTACCTTCTTGTTTTGAGACTCATTCGCCTTGACCTCCTTCTTGCCATTCTTGTCTTCTTCATTTAAGAGCGCCATGTATACTAACTTTTCGTAAGTAGCCCCCATAGGTACGTGGGTCATAGCCAAGCTGCGAAGTGGCTCATTCAATCCCTTGACAAAACAGAGAGCCTTCTTATGAGGAATATTCACTAAGTCTAGTCCAAATCGGGCCAGCTGATTGAATTGATTGACGTACTCCTTGACCGTCATACTTCCTTGCTTAAGAGATAAGAACTTTTCCAGTTGTAGACTTTGTTCAGCTTGCGAGAGGAATTTCATCTCAAACCTTACTCTAAAATCCATCCACGTTTCAACCGGCCTCTCAGGGTTAGTGACTTCCCACCAATAGGAAGGTTCGTCTTTGAGCAACCATACCGCCAACTGTACCTTTTGCCTATCGTCCACCTCAAAGATAACGAACAGATCCTCAATTTCTTTGGGCCAGTTCCTCGCTTCTACGAATGATTCAGTTCCCTTGAAATCCTTTCCACCCATGGCCCTAAAGTATTTACAGATCTTTTAGAAAACAATTGCACGAGGAGGGGACAGAGGAGGAGGAATCCCTGCAGCTGGAGGAGGAATATATGCTGGGCCTGCATCGTTGGCCCTAGCCTCTAAGTACTTCCTAAACCAGCCAGGTATTGGCATGCCCTCTGGAAAGTTAAGATTCCCAGACATGCTGAAATGGAAAAGAAGAGATTCCAAACGAGGAAACAAAGGATAGTGCTAATGGCTTTTGGGGAATAACCTTTAAATAAAATAAGCCTTTTCTTGGAAAATGCTTCTTTGTAAACGGTTTTGAAAATAATTGCAGAAGGTTTTTAAAAACTTTTGCCCAGTCAGGTAACCTTCTGCTCTGATAACAAATGTAACCCCCCACCTCCGCTAGGGTCACTCACAAAGGGAATGCACTAGTTTTGGAGGAGCGTTATCGAGGTAAACATACACAGAAATATTACAAGACAGAACATAAATAAAACAGCGAAAGAATCAAAAGGTAAATTTCATTACTTTCAAAAAGAGTCAAAACCTTTTACATCTAAAGTACCAAATAGCCAAAGTCATTATTTTCCATTACAACAAGTTCTATCTTGCATAAATAAAGAAGCATAATCTTAAAACAACAAAAGTAGCTTAATTCCCCAAAGCTAGCAGAAATGCAGTCATAACATAGCTCAAGATCAAACCGTACATGAGCTGAACCGAAAGCAAGCGAAATCCCAGCTAAGTGCTATAATTTCCTCCCTGAGAACTGGGGGGGGACGGAAGAAAAAAAGGCGAAAGAAAACGGGTCAGTCATAAAGACTGGTAAGTCCTAGTGACTTTCAGCATAAAAACAGGTAAAGGTAACATGACATGTATAAACTGAAAGTAAACACAAGGATGATGACAAGATGGGCAAGATAGAGTAAGATAACATGATAAATCAAGTATAAATCAAGTATACCATTACACATTCAAGGTTCACTGCACCAACTGTACTAGAATCCCAAACCCATGTCTTATATTAATCATGAAATGATCCCTTGGCCCAATATCATGAAATGACCCGATACTAGGTCCAATGGAACGATCCACTAATCGATCGGCTCCCTACAAGTTCTGGCTCGTCGTGTGTCTATGTCATACGGCCCTATCACGAATGTAGTCACCTGTGCTAGGTCCACTATAGGGTGTATCAAGCCCTAGGGTGTCAACCACCGACACGAATCAAACATGCACAGATAAACCTACTGATGCTTAATGCCTGCTTTTTCAACTCTAGACCACGTGCACGACCATAGCCCGCCTGAACCTACACCGGTGCACCAACATAGCCGTCGTTCTGGTCGCTTACAATCAGCCCAGTAATCGTGCCCTACCCTGCCTAGTTCCAGGGTTCCGTGATACATCTAGTGGGTTACTGCTGAAATGGACCGCGCAACTAGGGTTTCCGTCCAATAGGTTAAGTGTTGTCATTTAAATTCGTGACTTAACCCTTATCAGTCTAGCATGTCAAGTTGGTTAAGTGTTGTCATTCAAGTTCGTGACTTAACCCGCCTTCGTGTCATGTCAAATTTGACTAAGTGTTGTTGTTCAAGTTCATGACTTAGCCCTACGAATCATGCGTCTAGTTGATTAAGTGTTGTCTTTCATGTTCATGACTTAACCCTATCATGTGGTATTAATTCATTAATGCACCCCAACCACTCACATCAGACCAGATGTTGTGGTCACTGGATATGCCGGGCGGTTCTGGGCAGAATTACACCACAACTCAGTCTGACCTCGGGTTTTCAAGTGCGATATGACCAACTATCCACATTGGATCCTATTATTTGCAGTAATTGGATTTGCCTGGTGGTTCCGGGCAGAATTACACTGCAAACTCAACCCAACCTCGAGTTGGCCATTTTCAAGTTCATTCTAGTGTCATGTCCATGTTCAAGATTCATGTCAAGTTCTTGTCAAGTTTCAGGGCGAATTTCGTGCCAAGTTTCCTATAATTAAATATTAGGCTAACAATCTTAGCCTAATCTTCGTCCGCATGATTTTTGACATATATTATTAGGCTAAAAACTTAGCCTAATTTAACGTACACAAAATTTGCATAAAGAAATTCATTGACATTAACATGACATAGGTGTAAACTTGGCATTTTTGGCATAGTCAATAAGAACACCATAGTGGTGTACTTGCAAAAAAATCAACATGAATATCATAGGTGTGATCTTGCAACGTAGACTAAGTCAACATACATGTGAATTTGCAACATAGACTAAATCAACTTACATATATGTGAACTTGCAAATCAATCACGAGCATATGAATAAGTGTGATCTTAAAATATGACATAGGTTTACGAAAACTCGGACTCGTTTCCAAGAAGAATTTCGAGACGAATGCAATGGCGCAACCCGTTTCCCTTGATTCTTGTTTTAAAAATTAATTCTTCCTTGATTTATGGTTTTATCATGTTATTAAAATTCGGGTTGTTACAATCACTGAAAATGGGACTTAGTTTGAGAGCAAAGAGTTCAAAGGTTTATGTGCCAAGCATAAGATCTAGAAAAGTTTTGCAGCTGTAGCCTATCCACAGGCAAACGGGCAAGTGGAAGCAATCAACAAGATCCTAAAGTCAACCATCAAGAAGTGTCTTGAGAAAGATAAAGGTGGTTGGGTGGATGCTCTCCTTCTTGCACTATGGGAGTATCGAACAACTCATAAATCTGCGATTAGGCACACTCCTTTCTCCTTGGCATTTGGTTCTGAAGCGATGATTCCGATAGAGCTGGAGGTTTCTACTGACCGCATACTTCATTTCAATCAAGCACAGAATGATTAGCTACAACTAGATGCACTCGATCAGCTTGAAGAAAGAAAGGATGAAGCAAAGCTCTGAATTGTAGCACATCAAAGGAGAATAGCCACAGCAAAGTCCGCCAGAGAACTTTCGAAGTTGGTGACCTTGTGATGAAAAGGGTGATGGCCGCCACAGCTGTATACGGACCAAATTGGGAAGGACCATATGTAGTCAGTCAGAAGCTATTGGATAGCACCTTCAAACTGTCAATAGTGGATGGAATCCCTATCCCAAGAGCTTGGAACAACGACCACATGCATCGTTATTTTACATAGTTGCTTCATTCAATTTCTTGTAAAAATGGTTATAATTATTTATGCAAGTACTATAATCGAACATTATCTATGAATGAAAACGTGTCTTCTTATGTCGATAATATTTTTTCAAGTTTTTTTAAACAGTTCAAAAATTGCTTAAACTTGATTTAATATTGCAGGCTATCAAAAAGAGCACTTGCTTCCTCAAAATCCGACCAAATTTGGCGATACTGATAACATATCTCAACGAAAATAACTCAAGTGTTGAGTGCCACAAATGTCCATCTGCACATAAGAGAGGGTGTAGAGAACCACCTTGAAGATTGAAGGATGGAATCACTAGGAGTCAAACGATGAAAGGAACAACAAGTAACTGGAAGAATTACAAGCTCCACCAAAGGGGCACCTCTCCCAGTGAGAAGCATAGGGTCCTAGTTCTCTAGCCGCGATAGCTTGCAAGTCAAGCATCCGGCAGAAGGATCGGCGTCCTCTTCATGGAACAATGCAATGAAGCACGCTTCCAAAATAAACCCAAGACCTCTACGAGGGCACCCGACGCTTAGGTTAATTGTTTAATTGGAAATGAAAGTCTTCACTGCCTTAATTAATCAAGCTGGATTGTAGACGAAGTTAGGCTTAAACCAAAGACCTCTACGGGGGCACCCAATCCAATTTTTTGACGCTTAGATCAATCAGTTTAATTGGAGATGAAATTCTTCACTGCCTAAATTAACCAAGCTAAATTGTAGAAAAAGTTGGGTTTAAACCAAAGACCTCTATAGGGGCACCCAATCCAAGTCACTGACGCTTAGATTAATCAGTTCAATTGAAGATGAAAGTCTTCACTGCTTGAATTAACTAAGTTGGATTGCGACGAATGTTGGGCTTAAACCAAATACTATTACGGGCGCACCCGATCTAGTCTACCGACACTTGAATTAATCAGATAAATTGTAGACGAAAGTCTTTAATGCCTGAATTAACTACCTGGATAGTAGATGAACACTGGGCCCAAAATATACGACCTACCATGTAGGGGAACCTAAACCCAAGACATCCCGGGGGGCACCCAATGGAGCCTATCGACGCTTGAATTAATCAGTCTAATTATAGACGAAAGTCTTTAATGCCTGAATTAACAAGCTGGATAGTAGACGAACATTGGGCCAAAAATACAAGACCTTCCACGTGGGGGTAAAATATAAGACCTTCCACGCAAGGCACATACACTAAAGACTTCTCTAAGAAGAAGTACAGGATCAACCAAAAAGTCGGGTTTCCTAGATGCAGTAGCAGGCTCAGAAGCTCTCAAATTTGCTGGAAGAAGAAAAAAGACTTCGCCAACAAATTGGAAGCTTCTAGTGCTTTAGCCAAAATAAAAGAAACCTGACGAAGTCAATCACATCTGGCATATGCAATTCGTGATGGCCTATGATATATGGGAAACATAACCACATTGGAATGGGGCAATGCTCTGAAAGCATACCACAACTCATCACGGCATCACAACAAATAAAGGACTTG
This sequence comes from Allium sativum, assembly GCA_030737875.1. Lineage (NCBI taxonomy): Eukaryota > Viridiplantae > Streptophyta > Magnoliopsida > Asparagales > Amaryllidaceae > Allium > Allium sativum. Next base: position 434,115,145 of record CM060910.1, read on the forward strand.
TACTCTACAAAGAGATGAATATAGGGAAGCACAACAAAGCTAAAGTACAATAAACCAAAAGCAGAATTATTACATAAAAGCACGTTTCAAAAAAAAGTCCTTACAAAGTCTAAAGCAAGGGCCGACACTTGCATAACATCTAGTCGAAGCAAATTGCAAATAAGGAAGATACATAAAGCAAGGTAAACAGCCAAGAGCCATAATCCTCCTTCTTTCCGCCCTTAGAAGCGCTGCTAAATCTCAGTGTAAGCTTGAGAACTTGGGGAGGAGTAGATGAAATGGTAGGCTGGCCTTCATCCTTGGCTTCTTCATCATCCTGTGGATCCTCGAGGGAGGAAAGAGCAACGGCCTTCTTGCAAGCACTGTATTTCCCCTTGCATTTCTTCGATGAAGATTTAATCTTCTTCCTTGATCGTCCTTTAACATCCTTATTCGGGATCTCATCTGTATCATCAATATCTTCTGTTCCTCCTTCTGGTGAGTAGTTCGGGTCATCCAATTCAGCAATAACAGCAATTTTCTCTGATTATGACCTAGGCTGCGAAGCAGAGGCAAGAGTAGAGGTAGTGGCTAAAGAAGGATCACCCGGAGGAGGAGTGATAGTCAAAGTAGTTGTCGCCACCAAGGTTGAAGGAGTAAAGATGGCCTCAGTCCCTATTACTTCAGGAATAACGAGAAAAGGCTTCGGTGTAACCATGCCTAATGCAAATGAATGATAAGAAAGAAGCTCATTATACCCATATGGAGTGCAAAAGAAACCCAACCAATAAGACTTGACCGATTTTGGTTTTACCTGAGGTGTGATGGCTTCTGTGCTCTATTTCATATTTGCTTGCGTCATCATCGTTATCATTATCTCCTGAGTGCACCTCAATAGCTCCCTTCTTTTCTCCATCACTAGCAGTGGGATTAGTGGAACGTGTAATATCAGCTTTGGGAGGAGAAACGTGGATTTCGGTGGAAGCAAGGTCGGCAGTGGTAGCAGTTGTAGCAGGGACATGCTCCCTAGAAGAACCAGCACCAACTGCTAGGCCTCGTGCCCTACTGAGTTATTCTTTCCCTTTGGCTAGGGCAGCACGAGACTCATCATCTTGAAAGGTCGTTAAGAGTTTCTCTTCAGTATAGCCACTATCTTCAAGCTGCGTAAGCACTTCTTCCCAAGCTTCGGCTAAAGTGATTGAGAATTTCTCTCCCAAGAATGATAAGTTGCCACATCCCATGACGCTAAAAGTATAGAATATTAATAAGATAAAATCAAATTCAGCCTTGGATTTGGCATGTGCTTGCTTAGTAGCTGCCTTGCTGACAAGAGCCTGATCTCTCTCCTGCTCAAGATTTTTTATTTTAGCCTTCAGCAAAGAAATCTACAATTCCTTAGTAGTATTCTTTTCACAAAGACTAGCATTGTCTCGCTGATAAGTTTCAATTTTTTTTCTGCTCCACGGTTAATTTTTCCTCAGCAGTCTTTTGGGCAGAATGAGCGTCTTTGATTTGAGAAGTTATCAAAGCTTCCCTCTGTTTAGTGGCAGAAAAATCCTCTATAAGCCTTTTATTCTGATCTTCTAACTCCTGGTTCTTATGGGTGAGAGATTGAATGCTAGCAACATTAGATTGAAGGGTTATTTTCTACTATGTTTTGTCATTTTCCATTGTCAGCATGGCCTGAACATTAAGCCAATTAATTCTTTGAAGCTCATCAGCCAGCTTTTCCTAGTAGGTCAGCTTCTCGATGTTACTCTTCATCTTCTCCGGATCCTTAAGCATATCGTCTTTGTTAAGCAGAGACATGTCCTGATTGAAGCAGACACCTTTCAAAAATCAGTGAGGAAATCACTCAGCAAGTGTCCATGGTGCTGGATCAAGAGTGTAAGATGGCCTCATGATAATCTTATGTATATCGGTAGGAGTGGGGGTAACTGATGGAGGACCAAGAGGCATAAGGTTGGCAGAAGTTTGAGCATAAGGGATATGACCTTTATTTGTCCTAGACCACTCATGTGAATCGCCTTCACTGTGATCCTTGCCCTTATCCTCCCTTTCCCACCTCTTGTGACGATCATCCCTCTTATGCCTATCCCGGTCATGGCGGTTATCACGACCTTGCATGCTCCGCTCATACTCATCCCGACGATCCCATTCTTCTTGAGATTTTCTCACTCTTCTCTGCTCATCGATCTCTCCATAATAGCGAGATTTCACATAATGCCAAGGGTTGTGATGACTTGAGTAGCGCTTGAACTCTTTAGTATAAGAATGATTCATGGTTTGACCTGAAATAGAAAAAGGCAAGAGTTCAGCATTTTAAAGCAAGAAGCACTGGGGTAGGACAAAAAACATATGAAAGATATTCAAAGCTCTAAGTGTGTGTGGTGTGCGGTCTAACGCACATCGAACAACGAACCGCTTGTATATTTTGTAGTCAAAGAGGGTGCAATTTCAGAAAGAGGTTTTTGAGATGAAGGAGTCATAGCTAATTCAGAAGCCACCTTTGTCACTAATGTAGGGAGTTTGGAAGTAATAATATCACTTGTAGTAAGCTCGCTTGTTGTGACATTAAGATCGCTCAGATTCTCATATACATCCATAAGACCATCCTCGTATGTGAATGGAATCGTGGGGTCAACATCAACTCTCTCAGCAGTTGTATCGCCTTTGTTTTCCATCTCTCCTTCCTCGAGCTGCTCACCAGCCTTCAAGATAGCTTTACCTTCACTGCACAAACCATTCTTCAACAATTGGAGGCAGCTAGGGTTAGTCAGATGAACTAGCTCCGCCAGCAGGGTCTATGCATCTCCTTAAAGTAGGCTCCTCAGTGGAATCTTTCAATGTAATATCCCCTTTAGAGGATGAGGCACCCGATGCTTCAGGTGTGGAGTAAGCAGTTGAAGAAGTTCCTATGGAAAGAAAAGATCACAAAGGGTCGAACAAATTATATTGACAAAGGAATTCTTCTTTGATCAGAAATTTCTTAGTCCTCTCTTCATCTTTGACGGCTCTTAAGGACTCAAGAGTTGACTTATAACCAACAGTGTCTTTAGAATTCCTGAAGTGATATCTGGCAAATCAAGTATAATCTTGCGATTCCGAGCACCTTCACAAAAAGCACATAAAGCCTAATTAGAAGGGCATAGCAATTTGGGTGCAACTGAAATGGGGAAATTACTAAATGTCAAAGGATCACCTGGAGGAATGGATTAAAAGGAAGAACATCTCCACTCATCAACACTAATGGTTAACTGTTACTAAGCCAAAGGGCGATCGATCAGCTGTCACGTCTTTCTCGAGTAGTATTAGATCAGCCTCGGGAATGCCAAATTGAGTACAAAGATGCTTAAAAACACGTGGAATAATTGACGTAGAGCATCTCTCCGATGGCAGGCTGCTAAGAGGATGAGGACCAGGGACAAGCTAGTTTGGTATTGACTCGGGAGCTACAATAGTCATAGCCCTAGGAACCTGAGAAAAGACTCTAGTTTGAGTAGACATAGTTGTTCCTTCAGAAGAGTTCTGTCGGGTATCCATTCTACACAAGGAATCGTGTTTTTAAGTAAATTACAGATACACATTTCCTATGTTTTGTGGAAAAATATACAAGTCATTGAAAGCCAAAGCTTGAAATCCACAATCGGTGTGCACCAATTAGTTGATCTCAAGCATCGTTGCGAATTCAAACTAGAGATTCATACCTATACAGGCAAAGTTTGACTAGTTATTAATTGTTAAATAAAATAGTCTTGTGTAGGAATATCATTCAGCTAAAGTCTCGAATTCGTTGTAGTTCATATGTTAATGATCAACTAATCTGTTATCGATGTGGGCGATCGATGGTAAAATATTAAACCCGAAACTATGCAAGTATTTGTTGTTATTACCGGGCAAGTAGCATGGAAAATATGCACTCGATTTTTAAGTTACGACTTGGGTTTTTTAAACACTTGGGGCGTTCAAAAAGTCTGGGTCATATGTACATTAGGATCACCTGTGTGTTATGGACCTAGAAGTATGTGCTCCAAAAGCAGGAAATATGAGCAGATCACCGACCTAAGGGGATGGATCGTTCGCTCACCTGAGGGATTCGGTCATTTACTGACCCGAAAACATTCCTGGGTCGTTCGTGGTTCACAAGCACATGAAAATATGAGCTATGAAGATCCGATAGTGCAGTCAACTGACAAAGAGAATTCACACTCACAAGCAGTTCACTCTTTGTCACGAAGATCAAATCGATACATCAAAAATAAAAAAAAACCATCGACAAGTTCATGCATCACTAGAATGAAACCGAATATCACAATCACAAATTTAGACTAGTTAACACCAATTCAAGGATCAATTTATTCGAATACATACAATCAACATATAAATCGCACAGTGAACATGGAGTTTCATGCGTCGACTCGAACAGTAAATACTGAAATTCATACATCAAGCTTACAAAATTCAAGCTAAAAACCCAAAGCGTTGAAATACGCAGACAATCAAAAATGGGGAAAAAGTCGTATGAGATTCCAGATCCATAAACCATGATCGAATACATAAACAATCAATATAAACCCTAAAATTTCCAAAAAAATCCAATTGAAACTGAAGCTTGAATTCAAGTACAAGGTACGGTTCATTCGGATCTAATTTCAAAGACAGAACATTGAATTAATCTGAACCCTAAAGACCTAGAATCGGCTCAACATGTAAGCTAAAAGAGAGGTCAATACTTACTTCTGCTATCGACGGTCAAAAATGATCGGAACCTGATTTTACAAGCCCCCAAAGACTTAGCGATGGAAAAGTGACTTAGATCTGAAGAAATCGTCTACAGATTGGGTTGATTTGGTTATGATAGAGATGGCGCTTAAATTTAGCTGAGAATTGGAGCTATGACGAATGTTGATAGAGTAAATCAAGTCATCAGTGACTAATTCAAGCAACGGCAAAGTGACGATTGGGAGTTAGAATAATTTTTTCAATATCTTTCCACCATTAACAAGGTTCTTCATCAATATAAATGAAGTGGAAAATAACGACCTGAAGGACGATATAAAGATAATTGTAGTTGGGCCAACTCTGATCCACTTGAAGTCCCAAATGACCCGTCGATGTTCATGTTTACCAGACCCTCAAATCAGCAAATCACAACCCATCAGAGAAGCGTTAAGACCATGAAATTCGAAGCCCACATTATTTGTCAATGACACAGACTTCGAGGGACAATTGGTAATCTCTCTAAAATCGCAATTCTAATGATGAATCATTTGTGGTGTAATAACATGGATCGTTGATGATTGGGTTGGGTCGTTGGTGCTTGGGTCGGCTTCATATTAACGTAAGAAGGATCGGCTACATTTTTTCCCAGAGCTAGTGGGTCAGGCCAAATGTAGAGCGATGGGTTAGTTTAGCAAAAGTTGAGTTAGGTCGTTACAAGCTCGGGTCATCCGCATTTTGGCCATAAAGCAAGCGAGTCGGTTGTAATAGATGAGAAAACATCAGGTCGCTTGCAAATGGGTCCCCGAGCATGGATCGAAGGCAAGTAAAAGGCAAGAGCTCACTAGGTCGTTCGAAATTGGGTTCATAAAGTATAAGCGTTGTACACGACCTTTGAAGGCAGGTCATTGGCCGACCCGAAGTTCTAAACAACATACACATCATTTCGGGCCTTAGAAATTAGAAATCTAACGGTTGGATTTGGAATTATCTCCAAATCAACTTTGGAAAAGGTCGCTATAAGTGCAGTTCGATGGCCATTGATGGAAATCGACTGTACGGGCCTTGATAAAATTATTAAAAATAGTAATAATTTGTGTAAAATCATAAGAAATGATTTATGAAGAATTGGGATCAAAATTTCCATATTCGAAAAGATAAAAATAGATTTTTATCGAAATGAACTGGTTTTGAACTAGAAGTATAATTCTATTTATTTCTAAAATAAATAAATTGGTTTTGAAATGGTTTTGAAGATAACCAGAATTTCCAATGATCGAATTGGAATGGATTTGAATCGAAATTGTCTTTGGAATATTTCGATGTTTGGATTACATGATTATACAGATATTGTTATGGAAATTTGAAAGATATTTATATCGTTATTTCCAATACGATATTTGTTGGTCGTAGAATTTGACATTGAATATAAGCCGATATATTTTCTATTCAGAGCCTTGTATTTAATATCAAATGTGATTTTGGGTTGTCGTGAATGGTATCTTCAATAATACTGTTATTAGACCCAAAGGAGTTTAAAAAAATCAGAAATTAACTGGAGATTAGTTAAGTTGAATGGTTTCTGGGTATTGATCTGATGTTGGTTTCGGCCTTCGGGGTTAATACTTAGGGAATTGCTCACTTGCTAATTTACGGTTAGGGACTGATTGAAATGGAATGTGATTTTGGGTTTATCGCGAACCGTGTTTTAAATGACATTGATTCTTTAACCCAGTTAAAGATTAAAACTAAGTGGAGTTTTAATGAATCTTTAATTAGATTGAAAAGATCGAGAATGGAGTATCACCAGTTTTGCTCCAGGCAATAGTTAAATCTTTTATTAGATTTGAACGTGAAATGGTAATTGAATTTACCGATAACACCGTGGTGTTAGATATGAAGTATGACCAGTTTTACTTCATGGGATAAATGGGTTGGGATTGGGAAATAAAATAAATGATTACTTCGGTGTGGTTCGCTAATCCCGACTAGTTGAATTGATATTCAAAAGAAGATTAAAGAATAAATTTGAGGAATTTATCTTTGATAAAATTAATGGGAACCTTTCCCTAAGAATGTGAAATTTAGAAACTAACTGTAGGTTAGCTAAGCAGAATCGTTTCCTGGGTATTGATCTGATGTTGGTTTCGGCCTTCGGGGTTAATATTTGGGGAATTATCCTCTTGTTAATTTACGGTTAGTGACTGATGAATTGGAATGAGGCGTATGTTGTGTTTGTGTAACACTTGTTTATTATATACGCGAGTTATTCAGAAAGACCGGGTTTATCCCATTCTGAATAACTGATACGACGATAAGTCGAAGGTGAAGACAGTGGTCGAAGACCGGAGGTCTTCACGCCGTTTGGGTCGTTACTGATGATCTTGATTGGGCCGTACACCCAAGAGGAGGGAATCAGTTAGTGGTCGTCCAGACGTACTTGGAGATCGATGGATATGCGGGGTACTTGGTGCCTCCGGTTTCGTTCAGACCCAGAACGAACTTGTAAATGGACTGTGTGTCTGACATTAGATTTCAGTCTGTGTAATTGATTTCTATTAAATATATATCTGTTTGGCGGAGGAGAATTTATTCTTTTGCTTAACGCCCTTCTCTGAGACGTACAAGCTCAGGGGTTATATATTGATGGATATCCATCACATGGAGTGAATTGCCTGTGTGGCATGCCTAAGTGGAAATTGATCAAGGCTTCTGTTGAAATGCAAAGTCTTGTGGTGAATGATCAAAGCACGGCCTGTGTGTAACGTTGATTCGCGAGCCTCACACCCCGGTTGTGAACCAGAAACGGGAGAGGACATCAGGGAGGGCATGCGTTTCTTTCTAGTTAGAAGTGGCGTCAGTGGTTTTACACGCCTTGACGAGTTTGACTTATGTGGTTGTTGCTGTTGCAAGGCGCCTGGGATATATCAGTCGATCCGGGACCGATGGAGTCATTCGTTGGCTCATTTACGCCCCGAAGGGCGGGGAAACGTAGTGTTCAGGCATAATAATCCACATCGGTGGACCGACCCTGACGATCCAAAGGGTTGATGCGTTCTAATCCTGAGGCTCGGGCTAGAGAGTCTCGAATTCGGTGGAGGACTATCATTTGCCTCGGTTCACAGACGGAAATCCAATTTCCAAATACGTGACATTTGCGGTTTTGTTTGTAGAGCCTAGTATGGCGACATGATATATGGTACCCATGCCGGCTATGATTGATACTTATGATTTGAAGTTGTTTCATACACTATGCACTTATAGTAGTATCAAATGATTTGTTTTAAACGTACTAAGCATGTTTGGCTATTATAAGGGAAAACCCTATCCCCCGGCTTGCGTTGCATTGTGTGATAGGACCTGGGTCTTATAATAGCTTCATTTTTCCAAAAAGCATTGCGTTGTTTTGTTATATGCACTGGTATTCTTGGGAGGAAACCCGTTCCGTGTTATACGGCCTGGTCCCTTGATAAATCTGATTTAAAGTAAAGTTTAAAATAACTGTTTTAGTTCTCACACTAGTTACATGACTGACCTGGAGTTTATTGTTTTTAACCTAAACTCTGGGTGCCCTTATTTTGACACGGGCAGCTAGTAGTTTTGGTTTTGCAGATTTATATTCACAGGATCCTGGTTTACAGCTGGAATGATATTCGGAAAGCTTTGTATCCGTATATCTCCTTCAGTTGTGTTTTGTATTATTTTCCGCTGCAATCATGTATTTAAATGTAATTTAAATCTCTGATATTTTCTGTGTAATATTTGTTTATACTCTGTATATTCTTGTATTCTGATGGAATTGTTGTAATATACAATGAAATGTTCTTCCGTCTGCATTCTATTTGTCGTGTTCTCAAAACAATCAGGCATTTCGAACGGTCTTGATCGGTTTAGCGACTGATTCGGATCGAGCGGAATTCCTTTTCGTTACATTTTCATACTTTGTAGGCGTTGTTAGTAGGATAGTTGCATCTTTCCTTATAAGCATTTGCCCTTTCTACTAGTGTTTTTGCATTGTAACTGTCAATTGCCCTTTGTAAAAATGCACATACGATATTATGAGATTTTTTATGTTATTTATTGAGTCTTTGCTTCTAAATTTCTGCTCTAATTTATGAAATGATATATGTGAAATTTCATAATCGACACTTAATAAATAGCGATGAACATTTAGAAAAATATAATTTTTGCTAAGAATCAGTTAAGTTTTATTTCGAGTCAAGGGAAATCATTGTGCCTATTCCTTAAAAATCAAAAATTATTTTAGAAAATTGAAATATTCTATAAAACGATAATTTTGAGGCAGTGTAAGAAAATTTTTGTTTATGCATTTTGCACATAACTAATTTCCTACTATGTTGTCCCATTTGCCAAACTTTCTAAAAAGAAAATATTTTTGGTAAACCACTTTTTTTAACTCTTAAGTAGTTTTTCAAGTTTTGCCATAAAATTTGATTTCAAGAATAAATGTATTTCTAAATATTTTTATATTTATTTTTCAAATTGGTCGTATAGTGTTAAAAAGTGAGAAAGGCTTCAATAAATCTTTTTGTTTAAATTCCGTACGTTAGATGTAGGGAAGGTAAACACAATCAGAATTATGAATTTAACAATGTACAAGGATGGACGATTCGTTAGCGGTTTAAGCCTAGGAATTTATGTTCTTATACATTGTTGAGGTCATGTGCAAGTCTACTTTTTAGATTTAATTCCTTTTTAAAGCTTAAAAGTAAGCTTCTTATGCATTTAATACTTTTAGTATTTGGAGCTAATCTGGGGTAGTAAGGAGGTTTCCACTATAATAGGGGAATCAAGAAGTTACAAAGTGGTAGGAATATTTAATTATCCATTAAAATTCCTTTTCAAGCATAAATAACAACTAGGAAGCATTTTTTAGATGTACTTTTTCTTTGGATGGTAGAAATTGGGTTCAAAATTAGTTGCCTCTTACTTATATTCATACTTGTATGAGGGATTTTACTTGTACTTTTATCAAAAGCTGCATACATATAGAAATGCCACTATACATTTAGGTTGTCTCAATCATGTTTTCAAAAAAGAGCATTCATATAAGGAAGGCCAAATTTAGAATTATTCTCCATACTAGATTTTATATATGTGAGTTTATGATTCACAATAAATGATACTATAATGACCCGGGGATTTGGCGATCTTGGTTATCCGATATACAACACATATCGAACATCCAAAGATCGAAAATACCGGTCATTAATGAAAGAAATTAGAGGGTGAGAAAAGATAAGATAGAAACTTAGAATAGAAGAAGAAGAAGAACACAATATCAGAGTAACACAAATCTCACAGCGGAACGAATAAATATATTTCATAACATAACTTTGAAATACAAATCTGTACTTGAATATACATATCATTTATCAAAGTACAACACTTACAACACAGCGGAAATAACTACAGCTATATAATCCTGAAACCTCCTGCTCCAAGCTCTTCCTGTATATCTAAAAAATCCTGACTACTTGACTGCCCGTACTAATTTAGGCACCCAAGAGTTTAGGGAAAACAATAAAATAAACTCCGGGTCAGTCATGGGACTGGTATGAGTAAAACAGTTTAAAACAGTTCTAGCAGGTAATCGATACCACGCCGTATAACGGAACGGGTTTTTCCCTTATGAGAATCCAAAATATCTTTATATAAAAAACCTTTTGATATTATAATAATGTCTATCAACCACAATATAATAATCATCTAGCAGAAACGCTTTCATCTCCTACATATATGGTATACAATCAAAACCGCAAGCACGTATTGGGTAATGGATTTCCAACTGTGACAAGGTATGGAACCACCTTTCACTAGTGTACCTCTAGAGAGAAATACACTGGATTCAACAAGAACATCTTGCAATCCGGCCACACATGACCGACCACTCATTTCGCTTGAGTGTATCGAATGTATATCACCAACGGTTGGGATCAGCAACCGTTTCCCGAATGGGACAACATCAATAATAGATTTTTAGAAGTAAATGAAACTCTAGATCAGGTGATTATACACCCTACTTCGGTACGACTGACTTAGCCATGCTGCCTGCCCGATTTCTGTCATTTACTGGATGTGAGGCTAGAAGCTACGCTTTATCATCACACCAGTTTCACTTTGAATGCCACATCGTCAAATCCATCAAATCACCGATTGACGTCCTCAACCATACATTATGTGTTAGCTAAAAGAAGTTTCCTTCTCCGCTTCCACTCTTGGTACGGTTGGAGAAATCAATATACGTGACCGTGTGGAAATACTCTGTCAGACATCCATCCATACAAGTCATCCAAGAACAGGATGAACCGAAGGCACTATTCTGTAAACAGGATAGCCCTTGCATAACTCCGTCTTCAATTTCCTTTGGCATATATGATTCGCAATGCTTATGCCAATACAGAGTGGTTCTTTGGATAATAATCCAACCGGTCTCTCCATATTAACAACGTTAAAATGGTCAAAACTTCGATAGTCTGTGATTTAACTATCGAGGAAAAACAGGTGTGCAAACAACGATATTATTTCCAAATGGAAATTTGTATCGGTCAAACATCATTCAACATTTATCTCTTTATTTCATTAATTTACTTATCTCCTGTTTCCCTATATTCAATATTTCTTATTTTCTAAATTTGGAAAATATACGTTATTAACAATGGAAAACATTTCCATTTCTTGTTTTCTTTATTAGAAAACATTTCTGGTTTCTTCTTTGGAAAACATTTCCAAAGCTTCTTCATTGGACTTAGACAGATGTTTAAACAAACCATCGCGATTCCAACTCAAACCATTTCCTTTAATTACTAAATTCACTTAACCATCCCTTACCATCGAACATTAACCATTCCGTAGTTAAAAATGAAGTCAATCAAGTTGGGGTATAACTACCTCTCAGACCTTAACTGAACAACGTTTCTAACTTTGAAATAGACAAAGTTCACCCTTCTAATTCTTTAACAAACTTCCTTATGTAACTCTCTTTCAAATATTTTCTATTCGATAATTCTTTCCTTCGATAAGGTATATTCGATAACTCTATTTCAATTTATTCTATTCACTTAACTCCTTTGATTTAACTTTAACTCTATTCACTTATCTCCTATCGAATAAACTATATTCGATAACTCTTTTAATTCTATTTGAATAAACTATATATTCAATTAACTCCTTTATTCTATTCGAATAAACTATATATTCGATTAACTCCTTTATTCTATTCGAATAAACTATATATTCGATTAACTCCTTTATTCTATTCGAATAAACTATATATTCGATTAACTCCTTTATTCTATTCGAATAAACTATATATTCGATTAACTCTATTTACTTTATATTTGAATAGACTATATTCGATTAACTCATTTTACTTTAACTCTAATTGATTAACTCCAACTGGTTTAACTCTAACTGGTTAACTCTAATTGATTTACTCTTATTCGAATAACAAATATTCGATTAACTCATTTCAACTGACTCGACTCGACTAACCCCTTTCGAATAACTAATTTGATTTACTACTTTCGAATACCATATTCGATTTAACTCCTTTCTAATACCATATTCGATTTAACTCCTTTATTCTTTATAAAGATTTCCTTTTTAACAACATTTATTCATTTTAAAGATTTACTTTTAGTAACGGTTCTCCACTTTAAAATGATTTCCTTCTTATAACAGTTTCCTTTTTATAACGTTTTCCCTTTTTCTAAATATCTCCTATTTATAAATATTCCAATTTATAAATATTTCTTATTTATAAATATTCCATTTATAAATATTTTATTTTCAAATATCACTTTGAAAATATTCCCTTATCAACATTTCGATATGTTATGGTATTCAACATATCAAATCACGATGATCAATATCGTCCAAAAACATATAATCGACAACAGATTATATATCACATCATATATCACAATATATGAATCACAGTAAAATAAATGTTGAGGAATCCAGCTGGATTCCTCCAACCTGTTTCCCTGCATCACAGATGTTAAACAATATAGATAACATCACTTTCAGTTCCATATGATGTATTCTGTTAAACAGAATCAATATAGAAATTCAACTAGCTGACTAGCAGTTCAATCAAACAGTCAACACGCAGTCAATCAAACAATTTCTAACAGTTCTAAAAATACAACATGAAATTATAAACTATTCAGAGTTAGTGAGATTTACTCACATTGGACGATCATCGTTAATAACGATAACCATCGCTCGGTTTGATTCAGACGGACAATTTATTTTGCTATAAATTGTAACGAGCTCGGATTCACTCCCGGTCAGTCTCATTGTGTTGCTCTCGTCCATACGATCCCAACGGATCTTGTTTTGCTGAATTCCATCCACGTTTGTCCAAGTTATTGAATTTACAAACTAATATACTAAATTGAATTTAAAACTTAAATTAAATTATGAAATGGGCCTCACCCTTCCATCAAGGCCCAATACCCTTTGTTTTAATCCAACCCGCTTCCTTTGTCTTCCCCGACAGTTCTCCAATAACCAACGAAGCCATATTCAACCTTCCGATCCATATGTCCCCTCAAATACACCACCGTTGGCCAAATTAACATCTTCTCCGTTCATCTCCTTCGAACCTCTTCCTCGCCAACTACAAAACTCACAACTCGTAGTCCCCAATTGAAATCCGTCGATGGCTCTCCCTCGCGTTCTCAACACAGACGTGCGAACGTTTTCACCTCAAAACCCCTAAACAAAATCACAGTCGGTGTTAAAACCATTTACAAACTCAAATCAATAACCGTTCTTTAACTCGAGTCACTGGATGCTCAACTCGTGCGCTGGAACCTTAGCGTTTCTGCTGTTGAAGACTCTGACGGAAATCAAGTTCGAACCCTCCCAAATTTCTACTAGTTGCAGAGAATCACCAATGGAACTCATATATATATATTACTCGATTTTAGGATTTTCTATGAATCTTCTTTTGATTTTCTTTGGTGGAAATTTTACTGGAGATAAAGAAAATGGATGCGGCGCGATTTTTTTTGTCTGTTGACTTAGAAATGGATTTTCTCGATTTAGGAAGTTAGTGTGGTACTTATAGGAGAAATTTTATAATTTTAATATTGATTATTTTATTTATTTATAATCAATTGTTGCTTTCGTTTGTCCTTTAAAATTTCATACGACCACATATAACACCCAAAAATCACGAAAACTGACATGTAGCTAGAGTTCGACATTACGAACCCAACGAAACTGGTTTCGTCGAATTTCGACTCCGTTTGCCCACACAGCGTATTTTTAAAAGTCAATTTACTAAATGTTTTTCACTCTAAAAATCCGTACGGCCACATAGTGACTCTAAAATTCACAAAACTAGAAATCTAACAACTATTTGACTTTGCGGATCCAACAAAGTTAGTTTTTCGAATTCCGATTTCGTTTGCAAAACTGGCTATTTTTAAAGCTCTGAATGACCCATTTAAATATATAAATATATTTAAATATAATTAAATTAAATATTTTAAAAAAATATTATCGTATATATTCACAGTGGAATACCATACAGCTCTAGAATATTCCTATATGAATTTCTAACTTGATATTTCAATCTGGGTTAACCCGATATTCGATTTATATTGAAATTCCTTTTTAAAATATAAATAATTCCTTTATAAATTATAAAGGAATTCAACAGCGACTTTTCTGAAATTTGATTTGGACGTGAATCAAAATCTACACGACGAAATCTCGATTTTTCTCTTCCACTAGAAAGATATACTCCACCAGCTCCGCACGTTTCTTGTTTCACGGAAATCAGCTTAAAACGAATCCTGTACATTCAGTTGAAGTTCGAATTGCCAATTTACGAACTACAGCGCCATTTCGAGCTCGTTTATAATTATATTATAAACTATACGTTCAACTGTCGACGATAGAATATATTCGTTATTCTAATTCAATTCCAAGCTGAATTAAATATCATAGATGATTCGGTTCACACCATGTCGCCATTTCAGCCAATTCTGATTACTTCAGAATTAAATATATTATTTAATTTATTATTTTAATTAAATATTCACCATTATTTTAATTCCACGACCATTAAATCCTTTAATCACCTTTTTAAATAATTAAATAAATTAATTATAATACCTCTGCCAATGCGGGTCATTACGGATACACTATGCACTTATGCACATTCAGTGGCAAAGTTGATTTACGCTAAGTGGTTGATATTTTAGGATATTTTCTAAACCATATTCATGACTTCATCACTAGTAAAATTTCGGGAATAAAATTCTTTCCACGGGGGAGGAATGTAACACGCCATAATTTTTGCGTTAGATATTTTAGTAAATTAGATAGATTCCAAATACAATATTTGTTCAAACGATAAAATTTGACTATGGCACATGCACATAGTGTTCATGGTGGAATTTTAAATAACTTTCATATTTAGAGCTTCGTGAACCGGATTCAGTATAAAAAATTACGAACAAATACATAATAAAAATAAATAAAGAACCAAAAACTAACATAATTGATTGGGATTACAATCCCCTCATGTAGGGAGCGGTTAATCGCTTAGGAACGGTCAACCCACCTCAAGGAGCGGTTGATCCACCTTGAGGAAAAATCTCCTACTTTACTTTATGATCCATATTTAATACAATTCAATCGAATGGATGTGGTTGATTAATCTTATAAATTATGGCCTAACCATTTATTCTTTTCTCATATTTTTCTAAAGGCTTCTGCGAAACTCTACCGCTTTTCTTCTCCACTTTCTTCCTAAATTATAAAATTGGATTTGTATGCCTATATCCAAACAAATAGGACAAGGACAAGAAATTGAAAATATAGAGAAGAGGAATGAATCGATCTTCACATTTTTGAAGTTATATTCCTTCGATCTAGATTATTATATTTTCCCTCTCAATCAAAAATCTCTTCACAGATATGTAATTCTAATATATGTATATTTCTTTTGTATACATATTTCTTAGATTTAAAATAAACTGAAGTTAATTCAAGGATTGCAATTCACATTTGCAATTTAAGAGCACTTCTTCAATGTGAGGGAAATTATATTTATTTTTTTACCATACAAAATTCCCAATGGCATGCATTTGATTCTTATGCCTTAAATCTTTTATTCATCTGAGTAGTAGGTTTAACTTTTCATTAAAAAAAAATCTTCTAATTACAAACTCTTCTGCATATCAATTTTAAATGTTGTTTAACACCCAGATCTGGAAGGTAGATGTAACGACCTGTATTTTCTGCCTATTTATTTGGAATATTTTAATTATTTTCATTATTTAAAATATTGTTTTGGGTTTAAATAATCGAATTTAACAATTTTATTTTGAATATATTAATTAAATAAATAAATAAATAATATTTTAATTTCAAAAATATTTGGGGAAATGAAGAATTTGAAATATATTGTGACCGGGCAGTTTAAAGTGGTCAAATATTGGTTATATTGAAGATATAGTTACGATTTCGATTCGAAAATGATGGTTGAGCGATATGGTTTATAATTTAATTAAATAACGAGCTGCAGTGGCGCGGCAGTTCGCGATTTGGCATTTTGAACTTCAATTGGTCGTACCGGGTTCAAAATAAGTCGGATTTCCTCGAAACAAGAAACGTCGGGACCAGTTTGACGATATCTTTCCAATGGCAGAGAAAAATCCAATTTTCATCGTGTAGATTTTATTTTATGTCCAAATCAAGTTTTGAAAAAACGCTATGGAATTTCCTTTATATATATATATATAGCGCTGTGTTTATATAAAATGAGGGTTTTTAAATATTTTATATATCGATTTGGCTTGGAATTCAACCCGGGATATTTTCTATTGATAATGTATCAAATTCTGGTCGTATATGACCAACTGCAATATTTTATATATATTATATTGAAGTATTTAAAAATTAATTTATTTTATTTTAAATTGGCAGTTATAAAAGGGATATTTTTCAAACGATCTCTATTTTCGACGAAACAAATTTTGTTGGGACCGTAACAGTAAATTATTGCTAGATCTCAAGTGGCGCATAAATCGGAGTTAATTTGTGAGCGTGGAAAAATAAAATACAAATATAAACGACCATTTGAACGTGAACGAGGGCCATTCAAGCAAATGAACTCGGAATTCGACGAAACAAGTTTCATTAGGACTGTATCATCAAAATATACTGTGTCGTCCAGTCGCATCTTGAACGGGGTTCGTATGCGAGCACAGGAGCCAATAAACGATGTTTGAAATAGCGATAGGTATGAAATAAAAATCTATAGTCAACGTCGCTCGTCACATCAACTTAAATTATATTATTTTCACACTATGATCAGAATTTACCAACACTTCTCCGAATTTCATCCAAAATATTTGCAAATAAGCCCTTGGTTACATTTTAATTTATTTCTTTAAATCCGAGAGGAATTTGTGAGGGCAATCTGAACAAAAGTTGTAGATCAGTTTGTTATCTACCTCCTGTAAAATGCTGGGTGAGTTTTATCGACTGTGGTGGCCGGAATCGAGGTAAAACCGTGAATTTCCAATTTTGTTTTTGGCCGAAATTGAGGAGTTTTGGTCGATTTTAGATGTCGGGACCTTAGGGGTTTTGAAGAGGAGAGTCAGGCGGAGATTTTGGCGGTGGTATCGGGTTCTCCGGTGGTCAGTGCAGCTCGTTGGGAGGAGATGAACGGAGCTAACGATTTAGGTTTTTTTTTAAGCTGCCAACGGACTTTGAGTTTTTCCGGCGATCTGGTGGTGAATGGGTGGAGGGCGTCTGAAGGCGATGGTTGGGGGAGGTAGGCGGTGACACCGGTGGTGGTTCGGTCATTTGCAGTGGTCATTGGCGGTCAAATTACCCAGATGAATGGAAAGGGTTCGGAGCAGGTTTCTGGTGCGATGGTGCACAGTTGGACGTCGAGGGTTTGGGCGATGGGAGCTCTTGGACTGGCGAAGGTGGCGAGGTGGTCGATGGGGTGTCTGGTGCTCCCAATCGCCGCGTTGATCAGTTGAAGGGGTTGAAAACGTTGATGTCGGGATTGGTGAAAGGGAGGATCGGGGTCAAGAGGGGTAAATGATGGAAAACGCGTGATTTAGTTTAAGAGATGATGACGTGGCATTTTTAATCATTGGCTTTAACGGTAATTAAGGTATGTTTAAATAATTAGTTTATAATTAGTTTGTTATATAATCGTATATTTATTCAAACTTAAAACTAGTGTAACTTCCTCGTATGTTAACGAAATCTGACGAAACTGGATCTGTTAGGATCGCAGGGATGGGATCTAGATGATGGCACTGACTAGACTTTGATCTGACGCAGTTAAAAATTCAGCTAACTTTGAATGCTCGACTGAATGTAAAAGGAACAAACGCGTCAACCGTCAACCAGAACAAAATCTGGTGAGTTAATTCTCACACTTCTGGAGTCCTGTGATGTGGTAAATCCATAAAGAAATATAATTCACCATTAACAGTATAAATTGGTTGATTGGATGCGATGGATGCAAATTGTTTGTTTACTGTTTGATTGGTTGCAGTTATTTATATCTCGTCCATTATTTTATTCGTATATTATTTCAAATGGTATTTGTGATGCAGAGAAGGACAGGTTGGAGGGATCCGACCAGATTCCTCAAATAAACTATATTTTTGTTTTGTTGTGCATATATATGAATTGTTCAACCTGACTAACACCAAAACCTATTTAAATGTGATGGTTGAATAGATCTTCATCATTGTTGTGATTGAAGTCATTGACAGTGTTGATCTGGTCATTGGCAGGAAATGGCCTGAAATATGTTGTTGTAATTGTCGTCTACCGTCAGGTGGATCGACGTTGTTTCAAAGTTATAAATTTATTTATAACTGAATTAAAGTTTTTAAATTATTTTGTATGAGGTTTTAAATTGGAAATTTACAAATAAATATATTAAACCAAGTTATAAAGGAAATTAGTTAACTGGTTTAGATCAGTTTGAAAAGCAGAAACCAAGAATTTCCTACGGTTTGGTAAATGGAAATAATTGATTTTTTTAAACAATTAAATGGGGTTTTTAAATTTATGAAGTTATTTAATAAATTTTAGAAGGGGAAATGACAAATAATGTAGTTAAAGGTTAACTGAGATGTAAGATCAGTAAATTCAACTCTTTTTAATTGAAGGTGGTAATTGGATTAAATTGGTTTGAAATTTCAGAAGTATTTGTTAAATGTCACAACCAAAAGGTTAAATGTTAGCTAAATGTCGATCAACTATATTTGATAAGTAATTATCAAGTTGGTTGGTGTTAATATAGTTATTTAATAAGCTTTTAAAAATGATAATTATACTATTCTAAATTAATAGCCAAGTTAATTGTTTTTATAGTTAATATTCAAAGTTAATTAGTGTTTTAAATTAATAAGGATTAAAATGATGGGTTTTAATTAGAGTTCATTGAAGTGATTAGATGGCGTTAAGGTTGGTTCAAAAGGTGGTAGGCAGATTTTAGTTATAAATCCAAGGTAAGGTTTTGTTTTAAGGATACTCGAGTAAATGGAAGCGAATTATTAAATGTGGGTTTTTATTTAAATCCAAAGGTTATAAGAGGAAAAGGGTTTTAAAGTTAAAAGGTGTATTGTTAGTAAAGACTTACTTAATTAAAGGAATTAAGTAAAAGGATTTGGAGCGAAGATTTCAAATATAAGGAACGGTTTTATAAAACCTGATTTGGAATCAGAGGAAAAATGAGATTTTAATGTTAATTGTTAAACTAATGTTATTCTGAGGTAAGAACGGGTCGATCAAGGTCTGAGAGGTAACTAAAATGCCCCAACTTGATTGGCTTCACTATTATCGAGGAATGGTATTAGTTTGGAGCGAGTAAGGTGTTGAAATTGGTTTTACTCTATACGAGGAATATCGAACTCTAATGCAGGGTCTTGGGAAATTAAATAATATTGCAATATTAGTTTCAAAAGGAATAAGAATATTGATTTCAAATTTTATTGAACATTTGTTTTTCAATTAGAGTTGATCGAATATAGTATTTGGGATAGAGTTAGCCAAACATAGTTATTCAGGAAGAGTTGCCATTGCGTACGACTGCTAGTGTAATTCGCAGGGCTGCAGATAGCCTACGGCGGTCGGATGTTTCCTAAGCGAATCAGGCGTAACCATTGTGATCGCTGTCATCTAGAGTCAAGCGAATAGAGTAAGTCGAATATTAGTTAATCGATAGGAGTAATCAAGTCAAGTTAGTCCAGTTGAGTTAAATAAGTCGAGTTAGTCAAGTTAGAGTTAATCGATCAAAGTAAATCAGTCATATTTAATCAGAGGAAATTTTGTTTATATCATTAAGTATATACACATATGGATATCGTGAGTTGCTCGAATTTAAGAAAAAGGGAAAAGGGTTTTAAAGAAATATATCGATATTCCCGACGAAAATGGAAAGCTGGGTAGGGATATATATATATATATATTTATATATATATATATATATACGTACTCAAAATCATATAAACAGTTCTGTTATAATAGAATAAGGTTAAATCAAATGTTTTGAATGTATTGGAAGATTTAAAGGTTTATTAACTATTGGGTTAAATATATTTTAAAGAAGCCAAGTTAGGTCAAGTGCTGAATCAGCAAACTCATGTTATTTACACAATTGTTATTTGATAGTTAAAACACCGACTATCAAACCTTACCAATACGATTGTTGGTATGGAAAGACCGGGATCGAATTATATTTGAAAACCATTCCGACCAACAAATACGTGAAGATGTCAATTGGAGATGGAGGAATTGAAGACCGTGGATCTCCATAAGCGGAAGGATTACCTGATGAATATTCTCCGTGTTGCAACCAGAGTTATTTTGACGTGATTCCGTCGTGAATGGAATCTACGGATTGCAAGGACTTCTCGCTACTGATCCATGGGGTGATTCCTATATTGGATGCAGTAGGAGCGTACCTTCGGTTCATCCTGTTCCTGTATGACTTGTATGGACGAATGTCTGACAGAGTATTTCCTTAGAACCACGTACGTTGATTTTTACAAATATACCGAGTTGGTGGCAAAGAAGGGCACCTCTTTAATACCCAGAGTATATTTGTGGACGTCAATTAGTGATTTGACGGATCTGACAATGTGGCATTCAAAGTGAATGATGACCAGATGTTCTCAAGAGATAAATTCTTGCCTCAAGCCTCATCAAACGGGAAATGACAAAAATCGGGCAAGCAGCATGGCTATGTGGGTCGCTCCCATTAGGGTGTAGAATCACCTATCTAGATAAATTCCACTTCTTTAATCTATGTTCGATGTTGTCCCTATTCGGGAAGGCGGTTGCTGATCCCATCCGTCAGTGATGTACACTCGATACACTCAAGTGAAATGAGTGGACGGTCATGTATGGGCCGGGTTGCAAGACGTTCTTGTTGAACCCAGTGTATTCGCCTCTAGAGATTCACTATTGGCAGGTGGTCCCATACCTTGTCAAGGTTGGAATCCAATATCCAATAAGCGCCCGCAGTTTTTAATTGTAAATTATATATGTGGAGCGTGAGATGCAAGCATTCTGCTAGATTGTTAATTATTTGTATTTAGACATTATGATAATATCCGAATAAGCTATGATTTCAAAAACGTTTTGGGTTATAGTAAGGTAAAACCATCCGTGTTTATGTGTGGACTGGTCTTACTATTATCCTTTTATTTCAAAAGGACTTTCTAAAGTTAAACGAGTTGTGTGTACTGTGAATTTATCACTGATAGTATTCTAGACTGACCCGGTGTATTTTGCTTTGCTTCAAATGTGCTCGGGTCAGACCAAGTGTATTTCTAGGTTAGGTTCACTTGGAGTTTCAGAAGCTGGAAGCAGGAGGCTTCACCGCTAGTTATATAAAGTTATTTCCACTGTGCAGTTATATGTTGTACTCTGATGATTGGTATGTATATATAGTTCCTTTATATAAAGAGATTTGATATTATATTTTATCTGTTCCGCTGTGAGATTCTGATGTGTGGTTCTTCTTCTTTCTTCTATTCTAGTATTTCTTTCTTTCTTATCTCACCCTCTAAATTCTTTCTAATAACTATCCAGTGTTTTCGGTGCTTGGAGGATCAGCATGGGGCACGGTAAAGGTATTTATGTCGATTTTCGAGGCTGAAAATCCTTGGGTCATTACAGTGGTATCAGAGCTATTGGTTTTGTGATAACCTTGGCTCTGTGGTGTGACTCAATAGAGATGGGGTTAGTAACACCCTAGATTGAGTCTGAGTATATATGTGAGAGTGCGTATTTGTAATTAGATATAAAATATATTTTTGAAAAATTATTTTTGATAATATATTTTGTGAAATAATAAAGGTGTTGATTTCCATAAATAATTATAATATGGAAATTCAATTGGATTGTTGATTTGAATAATACGCTTGGATTGTGTTGTTGATTGCTTGGATATAAATCTGAAATGGATAGACTTGGTTGAAAACCAATGTGAAATAACAAGTTGAATAAATCAATTCAGGTAAATTTGGATGGATAATTAAAGAAATAAATCAAGTGACCATAAACAATTATAATCTCGTGTGAATAGAATTGTGTGTGAATAATTGGTTGATATGTATGATATGGGTGTTTTGAACCTAATCGACATTTGTTTTGAAGACTAATGAATTCCTTTGAGTTGAGAACAGGTGCTGAAGTACCAATTCAGATTTAAAATCCATCCAAGAGAGAAATTCTGGAGTTATTTGAATCCTGTTTGAATAAAGCTGCAAAATAATTAAGCAAGCTCGAATAAAATATATCGCTTAATAACGCTCGCCAAAAGGTACGCTTACGCAAAAATGAATTTTTGGATTTTGATTTGAGTTTTGAGTTTGAATTTTGGATTTTCCGACCATGATGGTGGATGTATATTTATTTCTTGATCCTGCAATATTGCAGATGGTCCTCCGTGCAGGGGAGACTCTGCCGAAATTTTTCCAAAATTCATAGTGTTAGAAAATTTTTGAAATTTTTTGGTAAATTCTTTTGTTTGAAATGAATTGGTTTTAAAACCAATTGGGTCAGTTTGAAAATAAATTCGAGTTTTAAAATTAATTAATTTTGAAAAGATAAAGGGATTTAACGTTCTTTCTACCTTAACAATTTCGAGGACGAAATTATTTTAAGGGGGAAGGAATGTAACGACCTATATTTTCTGCCTATTTATTTGGAATATTTTAATTATTTTAATTATTGGTTTGGGTTTAAATAATCGAATTTAACAATTTTATTTTGAATATATTATTTAAATAAATAATAAAATAATATTTTAATTTCAAAAATATTTAGGGAAATATAGAATTTGAAATATATTGTGACCGGGCAGTTTAAAGTTGTCAAATATTGGCTATATTGAAGATATAGTGACGATTTCGATTCGAAAACGACGGTTGGGCGATATGGTTTATAATTTAATTAAATAACGAGTTGGAGCGGCGCGGTAGTTCGCGATTTGGCATTTTGAACTTCAATTGGTCGTACCGGGTTCAAAATAAGTCGGATTTCCTCGAAACAAGAAACGTCGGGACCGGTTTGACGATATCTTTCCAATGGCAGAGAAAAATCCAATTTTCGTCATGTAGATTTTATTTTATGTCCAAATCAAATTTAAAAAAAACGCTATGGAATTTCCTTTATATATATAGCGCTGTGTTTATATAAAATGAGGGTTTTTAAATATTTTATATATCGATTTGGCTTGGAATTCAATTTAGGATATTTTCTATTGATAGTATATCAAATTCTGGTCGTATATGACCAACTGCAATATTTTATATATATTAGGGCTGTCAAAAAGTCGTGTCGGGTCGGGTTCGGGTCGGGTCAAGTCGGGTTCGGGTTGATTTATAAACGGGTCGGGTCAACCTGTTTATTAAACGTATCGTATTTTCCCAACCCTAACCCGACCCGTTTATAAATGGGTTGACCCGACCCAACCCACGTAACCTGTTTAACTAAATGGGTCATGTCGGGTCGTGTTGGGTCATGTTTACCCGTTTGCCCCATTGATAGATATTGCCTAATATAAGCAACAAAAGAGCCAAATCACCAACATGCACACTGTTAAGTGATCACTAACATGCAACAAGTTGCAAAGTCACCAACAGACAACACACATAAAACATGAAATCACCATATCCAAAAATCATTTTCTATACATAAGTATATATTCACATACTACATAAATTAAAGACTACCAGTATGAATGAGATACACTTGTTATAAGTAAAATATAACCATCAACATACAAGAATAAATTAGTAAAATATAACAGTTTACATATACGAGCATACTGATCACTGCATACATAAAAGATTAACAATAACAATATACATAAAAGACTAACAGTATTGAAGGGATACAACATATAATCGGGTTTGGCGGGTCAAAATCGGGTTAGCGGGTCAACCCTAAACCCACCCGTTTATAAACGGGTCAAATTCGGGTTGACCCGAAAATGACCCGCTAACTAAACGGGTCGAGTTAACCTGGTAATTTCCGTGCGGGTTTCGGGTCGGGTCATGGGTCGTGTAGGAAATTGACAGCCCTAATATATATTATATTGAAGTATTTTAAAATTAATTTATTTTATTTTAAATTGGCAGTTATAAAAGGGACATTTTTCAAACGATCTCTATTTTCGACGAAACAAATTTTGTTGGGACCGTAACAGTAAATTATTACTAGATCTCAAGTGGCGCGTCAATCGGGATTAATTTGTGAGCGTGGAAAAATAAACTACAAATATAAACGACCATTTGAACGTGAACGAGGGCCATTCGAGAAAACAAACTCGGAATTCGACGAAACAAGTTTCTTTAGGACCGTATCGTCAAAATATACTATGTTGTCCAGTCGCATTTTGTACGGGGTTCGTATGCGATCGCAGGAGCCAATAAACGATGTTTGAAATAGCGATAGGTACAAAATAAAAATCGTTAGTCAATGTCGCTTGTCACATCAACTTAAATTATATTATTTTCACACTATATAAACCCCTATCATAAGAATTTACCAACACTTCTCCAAATTTTGTCCAAAATATTTGCAAATAAGCCCTTGGTTACATTTTAATTTATTTCTTTAAATCCGAGAGGAATTTGTGAGGGCAATCTGGACAAAAGTTGTAGATCGGGTTATTATCTACCTCCTGTAAAAAGTTGGGTGAGTTTTATCGATTGTGGTGGCCGGAATCGAGGTAAAACTGTGAATTTCCAGTTTTGTTTTTGGCCGAAATTGAGGAGTTTGGGTCGATTTTAGGTGTCGGGACCTTAGGGGTTTTGAAGAGGAGAGTCAGCCGGAGATTTTGGCGGTGGTCTCGGGTTCTTCGGTGGTCAGTGGAGGTCGTGGGGAGGAGATGAACGGAGAAAAAGATTTGGGGGTGTTTTTTTTAAAGCTGCCAACAGACATTGAGTTTTTCTGGCGATCTGGTGGTGAATGGGTGGATGGCGTCTGAAGTCGATGGTAGGGGGAGGCAGGCGGTGACACCGGTGGTGGTCTGGTCATTTGCAGTGGTCGGTGGCGGTCAAATTACCCAGATGAACGGAAAGGGTTAAGAGCAGGTTTCTGGTACGATGGTGCATAGTTGAACGTCGAGGGTTTGGGCGAGGGGAGCTCTTGGACTGGCGAAGGCGGTGAGGTGGTCGATGGGGTGTCTGGTGCTCCCAGTCGCTGGAGCTGATCAGTTGAAGGGGTTGAAAACGTTGATGTCGGGATTGGTGAAAGGGAGGATCGGGGTCAGGAGGGATGAACGATGGAAAACGCGTGATTTAGTTTAAGAGATGCTGATGTGGCATTTTTAATCGTTGGCTTTAACGGTAATTAAGGTATGTTTAAATAATTAATTTATAATTAGTTAGTTATATAATCGTATATTTATTCAAACTTAAAACTAGTGTAACTTCGTCGTATGTTAACGAAATCTGACGAAACTGGATCCGTTGGGATCACAGGGACGGGCTCTAGACGACGGCACTGACTAGATTCTGATCTGACGCAGTTAAAAATTCAGCTAATTTTGAATGCTCGACTGAATTTAAAAGGGACAAACGCGTCAACTGTCAACCAGAACAAAATCCGGTGAGTTAATTCTCACACCTTCTGGAGTCCTGTGATGTGGTAAATCCATAAAGAAATATAATTCACCATTAACAGTATAAATTGGTTCATTGGATGCGAAGGATGCAAATTGTTTGTTTACTGTTTGATTGGTTGCAGTTATTTATATCTCGTCTATTATTTTATTCGTATATTATTTCAAACGTTATCTGTGATGCAGAGAAGGACAGGTTGGAGGGATCCGACCGGATTCCTCAAATAAACTGTATTTTTGTTTGTTGTGCATATATATGAATTGTTCAACCTGACTAACACCAAAACCTGTTTAAATGTGATGGTTGAATAGATCTTCATCATTGTTGTGATTGAAGTCAATTGACAGTGTTAATCTGGTCATTGGCAGGAAATGTCCTGAAATATGTTGTTGTAATTGTCTTCTACCGTAAGGTGGATCGACGTTGTTTAAAAGTTATAAATTTATTTATAACTGAATTATAGTTTTTAAATTATTTCGTATGAGGTTTTAAATTGGAAATTTACAAATAAATATATTAAACCAAGTTATAAAGGAAATTAATTAACTGGTTTAGATCAGTTTGAAAAGCAGAAACCAAGAATTTCCTACGGTTTGGTAAAAGGAAATAATTGTTTTTTTTTAAAACAATTAAATGGGGTTTTTAAATTTATGAAGTAATTTAATAAATTTTAAAAGGGGAAATGACAATTAATGCAGTTAAAGGTTAACTAAGATGTACGATCAGTAAATTCAACTGTTTTTAATTGAAGGTGGTAATTGGATTAAATTGGTTTGAAATATCTGAAGTATTTGTTAAATGTCACAACCAAAAGGTTAAATGTTAGCTAAATGTCGATCAACTATATTTGATAAGTGATTATCGAGTTGGTTGGTGTTAATATAGTTATTTAATAAGCTTTTAAAAATGATAATTATACTATTCTAAATTAATAGCCAAGTTAACTATTTTTATAGTTAATATTCAAAGTTAATTATTGTTTTAAATTAATAAGGATTAAAATGATGGGTTTTAAATGGATTTCATTGAAGTGATTAGATGGCGTTAAGGTTGGTTTAAAAGGTGGTGGGCAGATTTTAGTTATAAATCCAAGGTAAGGTTTTGTTTTAAGAATACTCAAGTAAATGGAAGCAAATTATTAAATCTGGGTTTTTATTTAAATCCAAAGGTTATAAGAGGAAAAGGGTTTTAAAGTTAAAAGGTGTATTGTTAATAAAGACTTACTTAGTTAAAGGAATTAAGTAAAAGGATTTGGAGCGAAGATTTCAAATATAAGGAACGGTTTTATAAAACCTGATTTGGAATCAGAGGAAAAATGAGATTTTGATGTTAATGGTTAAACTAATTTTATTCTGAGGTAAGAACGGGTCAACCAAGGTCTGAGAGGTAACTAAAATACCCCAACTTGATTGTCTTCACTATTATCGAGGAATGGTATTAGTTTGGAGCGAGTGAAGGCGTTGAAATTGGTTTTACTCTATACGAGGAATATCGAACTCTAATGCAGGGTCTTGGGAAATTAAATAATATTGCAATATTAGTTTCAAAAGAAATAAGAATATTGATTTCAAATTTTATTGAACATTTGTTTTTCAATTAGAGTTGATCTAATATAGTATTTTGGATAGAGTTAGGAAAACATAGTTATTCAGGAAGAGTTTCCATTGCGTACGACTGCTAGCGTAATTCGCAGGGCTGCAGATAGCCTACGACGGTCAGATGTTTCCTGAGGGAATCAGGCGTAACCATTGTGATCGCTTCGATCTAGAGTCAAACGAATGGAGTAAGTCGAATATTAGTTAATCGATAGGAGTAATCAAGTCAAGTTAGTCCAGTTGAGTTAAATAAGTCGAGTTAGTCAAGTTAGAGTTAATCGATCAAAGTAAATCAGTCAGTGTTAATCAGAGGAAATTTGGTTTATATCATTAAGTATATACACATATGGATATCGTGAGTTGCTCGAATATAAGAAAAAGGGAAAAGGGTTTTAAAGAAATATATCGATATTCCCGACGGAAATGGAAAGCTGGGTAGGGATATATATATATACACACACACACACATATATACTCAAAATCATATAAACAGTTCTTTTATAATAGAATAAGGTTAAATCAAATGTTTTGAATGTATTGGAAGATTCAAAGGTTTATTAACTATTGGGTTAAATATATTTTAAAGAAGCCAAGTTAGGTCAAGTGCTGAATCAGCAAACTAATGTTATTTACACAATTGTTATTTGATAGTTAAACACCGACTATCAAACCTTACCAATACGATTGTTGGTATGGAAAGACCGGGATCGAATTATATTCGAAAACCATTCCGACCAACAAATACGTGAAGATGTCAATTGGAGATGGAGGAATTGAAGACCGTGGATCTCCATAAGCGGAAGGATTACTTCACGAATATTCTCTGTGTTGCAACCAGAGTTATTTTGACGTGATTCGGTCGTGATTGGAATCTATGGATTGCAAGGACTTCTCGCTACTGATCCATGGGGTGATTCCTATATTGGATGCAGTAGGAGGGTACCTTCGGTTCATCCTGTTCCTGGATGACTTATATGGACGAATGTCTAACAGAGTATTTCCTTAGAATCACGTACGTTGATTTTTACAAATATACCGAGTTGGTAGCAAAGAGGGGCACCTCTTTAATACCCAGAGTATATTTGGGGACGTCAATTAGTGATTTGACGGATCTGACAATGTGGCATTCAAAGTGAATGATGACCAGAAGTTCTCAAGAGATAAATTCTAGCCTCAAGCCTCATCAACCGGGAAATGACAAAAATCGGGCAAGCAGCATGGCTATGTGAGTCGCTCCCATTAGGGTGTAGAATCACCTATCTAGAGAAATTCCATTTGCTTCTTTAATCTATGTTCGATGCTGTCCCTATTCGGGAAGGCGGTTGTTGATCCCAACCGTCGATGATGTACACTCGATACACTCAAGCGAAATGAGTAGTCGGTCATGTGTGGGCCGGGTTGCAAGACGTTCTTGTTGAACCCAGTGTATTCGCCTCTAGAGATACACTATCAGCAGGTGATCCCATACCTTGTCAAGGTTGGAATCCAATATCCAATAAGCGCCTGCGTTTTTAATTGTATATTATATATGTGGAGCGTGAGATGCAAGCGTTCCGCTAGATTGTTAATTATTTGTATTTAGACATTATGATAATATCAGAATAAGCTATGATTTCAAAAACGTTTTGGGTTATAGTAAGGTAAAAACCATCCGTGTTTATCTGTGGACTGGTCTTACTATTATCCTTTTATTTCAAAAGGATTTTCCAAAGTTAAACGAGTTGTGTGTACTGTGAATTTATCACTGATAGTATTCCAGACTGACCTGGTGTATTTTGCTTTGCTTCAAGCGTGCTCGGGTCAGACCGAGTGTATTTCTAGGTTAGGTTCGCTTAGAGTTTCAGGAGCTGGAAGCAGGAGGCTTCACCGCTTGTTATATAAAGTTATTTCCACTGTGCAGTTATATGTTGTACTATGATGATTGGTATGTATATACAGTTCCTTTATATAATGAGATTTGATATTATATTTTATCTGTTCCGCTGTGAGATTCTGATGTGTGGTTCTTCTTCTTTCTTCTATTCTAATATTTCTTTCTTTCTTATCTCACCCTCTAAATTCTTTCTAATAACTATCCAGTGTTTTCGGTGCTTGGAGGATCGGCATGGGGCACGGTAAAGGTATTTATGTCGATTTTCGGGGCCAAAAATCCTTGGGTCGTTACAGTAGACCCAAAATATTTGTAGTTTGTAATATTTGTTTTTTTGGTTAAGATTTGTAGTTTGCGATGATATAATAATAGCAACAACTGATTAAGATTATTGCTTGATTTTTTTTTACTTTTTCACAGTTTAATTTGTGCGAAGAATATCCACTAGTTTTTACAAGTTTATTTAAAATTTTCACCCTTTTTTTTAATATACGACGTTTGATTTGACAAGGAATGAACATAAGAGATGTGTAAAGTACGCGTTTTCTTCGTTTCTGCACTGCTTATTCCAAATAAAATTGAAATATACTTTATTATAATTTTCAATGGAGTTAATGATTTTGTTCTAACAAATTTATGGAAAATCTACCTAAGAAAGATTACTTTAGCAAATTAATTATGAAAGCATACTTTAGATGTTAAATATGACTACAATAAGTAAATTTAGCAAGATTAGAATTTTACATGAAACAGTGCGTAATAAGTGGAAAGAAAATTAAAATAATAAATGGAATGACACCTAAAGTAAGTATTCCAAATCAAAATCATATATGCAAAACTCTCATTTACGAAATAAATCAATTTTTACGAATTAATAAATGGCGGTGCCAAATAACTAATAAGAAATGGTAGATTGCATACCTACTTAATTGGTAATTAGTGCAATTTGAATTTAAGGTTGCATTAGTCAAACGAAATTAATGCTGTAATTCAAATTAAAAGACAATAAATAAATTAGCTAATAAATAAAACTGAATTTAAAATATCAAAATAAACAAGGATAAATGGATTATAACTAACAACAAATAACAATATAGTTACAATGATTATGAGACGACCCGAAATCCCGTTCCGACGGAAACAAGGGTTATCTTTGGAATATAACACAGAAACAGATAATAGCAGAACATAATTAAGTAAATACACCAGATAATGAACAATAGAATATACTGGATAAAAGGAATCATCAGAGTTACACAGTATACAGGATCTTACTTAGTACAAATACAGTTCAGCTATACATAAAATGTCTACAGCGGAAAACAAACAAAATATGTACAATAGGAGCTGAACAGCATAAAAAGAAATAAATGATAGAATCCATCTTCAGCTCCAGCTATCCAGAAAGAACCAGCTAAACCTGAATACAAGCCTGCCTATGTAGAAAAAGGGGGCACCCGAGTTTGAAAGTGAAACAAACTACGAGTCAGTCATGGGACTGGTATGAGAAATCTACTCAACACATATATAATATGGCAAATCACAGGACCACGCCACTTTCTTGGAACGGGTTTACTCCATTGGATTGCCAGTGCTTTAAAACAAATCTTTCTTTTAAACATCGCTATGCTTTTTATAAAAATGAAACCGTTATAAGACTCAGTTCCCCTCACACAATGCAACGCAAACCGGAGGATAGAGTTTTTACCTTATAACGACCAAAATATGCTTGATACGAATAAAACACAGGCATTTGATATTATTACTAGTGTTTATATGTTTTGAAAATAATTTTCAAATCATAACTATCAATCATAGACGACATGAGCGTCCCATGCCACTATGTCGCCAAATGTATATATACAATCGAAACCGCACAGTCACGTATTTGGAAAATGGATTTCCGCCATGAACCAAGGCAAAAGATAGTCCTTACCGAATTCGAGACGCTCTAGCCCGTGTCTCAGGAACAGCCACAACTGCCCCTTGGATCGTCAGGGCCGGTCCACCGATGTGGATTATTATGCCTGAACACTACGTCTCCCCGCCCTTTGGGGCGTAAACGAGCCAACGAATGACTCCATCGGACCCGGAACGTCCGATCAAACCGAGGCGCCTCGCAACAGCAACAACCACATAGGTGAAAAGTATATAAATGTCAGGGCTGGTAGGTCACTGACACCACCCTAGCTAGAAAGAAACGCATGCCCTCCCTGATGTCCTCTCCCGTTTCTGGTTCATACCGGGGTGTGAGGCTCGCGATTCTATGTTATACACAAAGCTACGCCACACCGGCGGTGCTTTGATCATCACCACAAGACTTTGCTTTTCAACAGAAGCCCTGATCACTGCATCTTAGCAAGCCACACAGGCAATTCATGCCATGCGACCGATGTCCATCGATATACAACCTCTGAGCTCGTGTGTTTCAGAGAAGGGCGTTAAGCAAAAGAATAAATTCTCCGCCGCCAAACAGATGTATATTTAACAGAAATCAATCAACACAGAATAAACTCCAATGTCAGACAGACAGTCCATTTACAAGTCCGTTCTGGGTCTGAACGAAACCGGAGGCACTAAATACCTCGCAAACCCATCGATCACCACGTACGTCTGGACGATCACCACTCATTATCCATATTTCGGGATGCCTCCCAATCAGGACCTCGGTTACCATCCAAACGAGGTGAAGATCTCCGGTCTTCGACCACCGTCTTCATCTTCGACTTTCAATCGTCGGTCAATTATTTGAAATGAGAATTAACTCGGCCTTCTCAAATAATTCACGTACATTTAGAATTTCAAATCAATTTACTTTAATGGTTAAATCATTCGACAACAGCAATTTTGTTCTTTAATATAATTTTCACACCAAACACATTCAACCATCAAATACCACATAAATCGAGCAAATTCAGTTTATTTCCATCCCATATCGTTTATGATATTTTATAACGATTTATCGCTATTTTTATTTATTTTAAAATAGCCAGTTTATTCAAAACGACGCTTCGGGCAATAACGCGGCCGTGGCGCTGTTTTTCTTCAGAATTGATTTACACATATCTGAAAATCTAACCGTTGGATCTTCACAAAATTTACATCATTAGAAAGGTCTTTTCAAAACGAATCCAACGGTTCCAGTTTCGGGAAAATCCAACGGTCGGATCTCCCGGTACAATCGTTTGAATTTTCGATTTCAAAATACGAACTGCAGCGTCGTTATTCGATTAAATATATATTTATATTTATATATATATAAATATAATCGCTTCTGGCGCTGTTTTCATCAGATTTGAATTAAACATTCCAGACAATCCAACCGCTGGATTTTTACAAGGTTGGTGCCGTTGGGAAGATATTTCCAAGGCAAACCCGACGGTTGAGGTTTCGGGAAAATCCAGTGGTCGGATTTCCCGTACTAGTTGTTTGAAAACACGGTTTCAAAACACGAACTGCACGGCTACGTTTCGTTTTAATTTTATTTATGTTTATATATTTATATAAATATAGTTCATTCAACAATTTCAATATCGTTTTCACTTCAAATATTTCACTAACGCCTTAAAATTTTGGAAAATTTCGCCATAACCTCCCCTGCACCGGGAGCATCGGGAAATCTCAAATAGCTTCCCCGGTCCTTCTAATCTCAAAAAGAAAAAGAAAAAGCCAAGCGGCTAGCCAACAGGCTCATAAAATCATCACCCAAACAAAACAGTAAATGTGTACCTATTTGTCGGGCACAAAATTTTATTCCTCTTCTCTAGCCCCTTTGCTATAACCTGTTCAATGAATATGCATGTACATATATATAGTTCTTACCATTTATCATTTTCTATTCAACTTCATATTTGATTTCTATTTGGTTTAAAAACACCATTCATTCTAATGTTACATACATAGGTACAAATCATATCGTTAGCTAATTAATGAATATTTCAACTCGTATATATTTATTTGAACGAGTTGCTATTTTTAACACTTCACATTTCAACGATTCCTGTATATAATAAAAATGTGATTTTATTGTAAAACAATTCATTTCAAAACACTATTTTTCTATATTGTTCATATAGGTGATAAAAATCGGATTTTTATCATAAAACAATTTCTTTTAAAACGAGATTATTTTACGCAGTTCATATAGTCGATAAAAGGTGATTTTTTTTATCAAACAATTTATTTCAAAATATGAATACCATTCAACACATGAATTTCAAATCAACGAATGAATATCGATTCAACACATGAAGGTTTTCTATAGTTTCTATATTTAGATAAAAATGTGATTTTTATATTTAAAACGCGAATACCATTCAACACATGAATTTCTAATCAACGAATGAATATCGATTCAACACATGCAGGTTTTCTATTCAATGAATAAATATAGTTTTAGCAAATGAAAATAATTCAAACACATGAATATTATTCAAAATTTCGGCAGCATAACGGCAGGGTAGTTAAAACCGGGACCGTCCCTAGTACGGCTCCTCGCTCTACCTTAAAACCTCGCGGTTTTTGACAATGGGGATCATGCATATAGTTCGCACGCAGGCGGCATGTATATATTTATTTCATTTCCACAAACTAATCCTATGTGGTTTCAACCAAATATTTCTCAACCATAAACGGATATTTTTCAACCTCAATCAATCAATATCAACCACAAACAATCCCAAACAATCATTCGCTATCAATCAATTTTCACAACAATTTCAATCAATAAATATCGTCCATGGTTTGTGGACGAGGGGCGTATATATATATATATATATATATATATATATAGCAATTCACTTTTATTTCAACACATATATATATAGCTAGAAAAAGAAATTGAAGAGTGAGAAATTCTCACCGATTAGCTAATTCAATCCCACGACTCTTCTTTGCATAAATCTTCACCGTTCTCGCCTTTTGTCGCTTTCGTTGCCCGTATTCACTACATATGTAAAGATCGAATTTTTACTCGCTATTCAATATATAAAAATCGAATTTTTGCTTCGATGTTCAATATATAAAAATCACATTTTTACTTCGATGTTCAATATATAAAAATCGAATTTTTTAAAAATATAGATTTCGCCTTTATAAAAATATCCACTTTATTTCAACGTATATAAAATAAAAATCAGATTTTTATTTTGCTACATATACAAAGATGATATTTTTAATTCTCTACATATGTAAAAAATCATATTTCTACTACCTCTATATAGTAAAGATTATATTTTTATTACTTTAAAAATATAAAAATCATATTTTTAATTCTTCTACAATATAAAAATTATATTTTTCTTCATTTAAAAATATTGTCTTCCTTTCTTCAAAAATCTAAACCTTATACCATTAACAATCGAATCTTAACTTCATATGACTTAAAAATCTAATCTTTTTCAATAGAAATCTCATCTAATCTTTTTCATATTTTTTTAAAACGGAATTTAAAGCATGTTTTTATATTTAAACAGCTAAATTAAAATAAATAAAACAAATAATCAAAACACTCACTGTAAATATTGGAGGAGAAGGTTACACGTCGGCACTGGGTGGCAGAGGAGGCTCGGGAGGGGCGGATCGCCGGCGGTGGGCCCAGTGAGGGAGGCCGCAGCGGCTTCAGGCGAATTGGGGCGTTTAGGGTTCTGTCTTCTCAATGGTGGCGCGGTTTCTGATTGGAGAGGGAGGAGATGGGGGTGGCGGTCGGAGCATCGATGGGGGGGGAGACGATGAACGGCGGTGTCGAGATCGAGGGAGGGGCGACGGGTCTGGGTACGGGATGGATCCGGGTTTTTTTCCTTTTTTTTATTTGCTTTGAACGTTGACTGAGTGGAGAGAAGGAGAGGAATATATATATATTTATATTTTAATTTTAAATGCAAAAAGCATCCCAAAAATTTCGGACTCGAAACGGGACCCTCCGCCTGTCGTCCATAGCGTGTCACCCCCATTCCGAACACATTGGGATATGTATCGTAAGCTGATTCGACCATTTCGATCAATTTCCGTTAAAATCAACATATAACTCTATATATTGAATTTGAATGCGCATTTCAATTTACTGGGGTCACATACTAACTAGAAAAACTCTTGGAAAATATTTTCTAGCTTCGTATTGACGATACGGTCCTAACAAAACTAGTTTCGTCAAATTCTGAGACCGTTTGAAAAATGGCCAATTTCCAGTCGATTAAAATCAACTAAAACCGGTCAAACGGGTTTTCCTTTGCCACACTCACATATTGATTCGAAAAATTATGAAATTTGAAACCTAGCAATAATTTGACATCACGGATCCAACAAAAGTGGTTTCGTCAAAATCCGAGGTCGTTTGCAAAATGTCCATTTTTAAGGGCCTGAATTCCATAGCGACTATTCAGAATTTTCAACTGGACATATCTTTTGATTCCCGCTATCAAATTTCGATTTGTCAGATTCGTTGGAAAGATATTATCAATTAGATTCCATTATTTTTTGTTTCACTAAAATCCGGATTGTTTTGCACCCGATACAGTCCGACAAAGTTTGAATTCAATTTTTGAAACTACAGCGCCTTTTCAAGCCCTGTTTATAATTATAATTAATTATATTCGTTTTCAATTGTTGATTCAAACTCAGTTTTCATCGCCATTGTTTAAAATATTTATTTTAAATATTTAAAATCCATTATTTTAGCCAATTTAAAAATTTTAAATTGGTTCAGATTTTCTGGGTCGTTACAATCTCCCCCACTTAAAACTTTTCGTCCCCGAAAAGGAACAAAGTCGAAAGTGGTTTGATAAATCTACAATCACACAACACAACAACCAATCCAATTGTTTTTAACCTTCAAAAATATACTAATCAAATCCTATACCCTTTAAAAATCATTCAGACTATATAATTAAAAGTGCACATCTATGAAAAGAAAATAACAATAGAGTAGAGAATTGAATGGTAGTGCAAAGTAGGGTAAATGTACCTTGCACCAGAGTCAATCAGAGATATCTACTCGGCATTTAGGATGAGCCTTCTGAATGCTCTCCTCAGTTTCCCAAGTACAATCTCG
The DNA here is from genome assembly GCA_030737875.1 of Allium sativum. Classification (NCBI taxonomy): domain Eukaryota; kingdom Viridiplantae; phylum Streptophyta; class Magnoliopsida; order Asparagales; family Amaryllidaceae; genus Allium; species Allium sativum. The sequence continues at coordinate 434,151,520 of CM060910.1, forward strand.
CGGATCTCCACTCCATTGCACTTTGACTAAGCGAACCTTCTTGTTCCTCAGCTCTTTGGTTTCTTTGCCTATTATCTTTAGCGGCTCTCTTCTCACAGCTAATTCTCGGGTTATTTCAATGTCATGTTGAGCTGCTTCTTCCACGATCAAGTCTGGATCATGAACGTGCTTTCGAAGTTGAGATATGTGAAATACATCATGAATTTCAGGCAACCAATTAGGCAGTTTGACCCTATAAGCGAGAGTTCCGATCCGTTCCAGAATAGGAAACGGACCTATGAATTTGGGCGCTAACTTTCCAGTTTTACCGAACCGGATAACTTCTCTCATCGGCGATACTTTGAAATATACATAGTCGCCAACTTCAAAGGATATATCTCTTCTTCTTCTATCGGCATAGCTCTTTTGTCGGCTTTGAGCGGCAAGTAATCGCTTCTTAATAAAATCGACTTTGTCGGCAGCTTCTCGAATCATATCGGGACCCAACACAAGTCTATTTCCAGGCTCGACCCAACAAGCAGGAGATCGGCACGGTCTACTGTACAATGCTTCGAATGGCGACATTGTCAGACTCGCCTGGTAGCTGTTGTTATAAGAGAATTCAGCCAAATGCAGATGGTCTTCCCATGATCCACCGAAATCTAGAACACAAGCCCGCAATAGATCTTCTAAAATGCGATTCACCCTCTCAGTCTGACCGTCTGTCTGAGGATGATAAGCGGTGCTCAAGTTTAACTTTGTTCCCAGCTCGACTTGAAATGCTTCCCAGAATTTGCTAGTGAATATTGTATCTCTATCACTTACTATACTGAGTGGCACTCCATGTAGTCTAACTATTTCCCTGAAGTATATCTGCGCCAGACTCTGAGCGGTTCTATTTGATTTGACAGGTATAAAATGGGCGGTCTTCGTGAAGCGATCTACGATCACCCAAATACTGTCATTCTCTTTTCTAGTTCTGGGCAGACCATCAATGAAATCCATAGAAATATGTTCCCACTTCCAACCAGGAACTTCTAGTGGTTGTAACAATCCAGCCAATTTCTGTTGGTCACTCTTGACTAGCTGGCAAGTAGGGCATCGACTAACATATATTGAGATGTCTCTTTTTAACGACTTCCACCAGAATGTGCGTTTGACATCATTATACATTTTATTCACACCTGGGTGGATACTGAGCTTAGATTTGTGACATTCATCAAGCACATCTCTTCTAAGTTCAGGAATCTCTGGAACGCAAATTCGCCCTTCTAACCTCAGAATCCCTTCGCTATCTAGCTGGAAATCCGAAGTATTGCCTTCACGAATTCGCTGACTCATTCCTTTGATAAATTGGTCGTCTTCCTGGAGAGCCGATATCCTATCAATCAACGAAGTCGCAATGATGAAACTGGCGATCATTTCATTCTTTCGGCTTAACGCATCGGCCACGACATTGGCTTTCCCTGGAGTGTATAGAATTTCAAAATCATACGCTGCAAGAAACTCCAGCCAACGTTGCTGCCTCAGATTCAAATCTTTCTGTGTGAACAAATACTTTAACGACTGGTGGTCCGTAAACAGTTCAAATCTCTCACCCAGAAGACAGTGCCTCCAGATTTTCAAAGCGAATACTATAGCCAATAACTCAAGATCATGAGTTACGTAGTTTTTCTCGTGCGGCTTCAGTTGACGGCTAGCATAAGCAATCACTTGGCCTCTTTGCATTAACACTGCGCCAAGGCCTTCTCTAGAAGCATCAGTCCAGACCTTTAAATCTTGGTTGCCATCTATGATGGTTAACACTGGAGCTGTCGTTAATCTTAACTTTAGCTCTTCGAAAGCCTCCTCACTTTCTTGAGTCCATTTGAACTTAGAATGCTTCTTTGTAAGCTTCGTTAAGTGACCAGATATCTTCGAAAAGTCTTTAACGAACTTCTGGTAATAGCTAGCCAATCCAAGAAAACTGCGGACTTCAGTGGGGGTGCTGGGCTGTTTCCAATTCTGAATGGCTGTGATTTTACTTGGATCAACAGCGATTCCTTCTTTTGATACAACATGGCCCAGAAATTTCACTTCATCTTGCCAGAATATACATTTGGAAAACATAGCTTACAATACATTCCTTCTGAGGATTTCTAGAACCTGTTCCAGATGCTTTTCATGTTCGACCTTTGATTTAGAGAAGATTAGAATATTGTCAATGAAAACCAGAACAAATTTATTCAAAACCCCTCTGAACACTCTGTTCATTAGATCGACGAAGTAAGCTGGAGCGTTACATAAGCCAAACGGCATTACTAACCACTCGTAGAATAAGTCGGGGCCTCTGAACGCTGTCATTGGAACACATTCTTCGGCAATTCGAAGTTGATGGAAGCCTGTAGCTAGGTCCATCCTTGAGAATACTTGTGCACCATTTAATCGATCCAACAAATCATCAATCCGCGGCAATGGATACTTGTTCTTTATTGTCTGCTTGTTCAGATCACGATAGTCCACGCATAGCCGTAGAGTACCGTCAGATTTTGGGACAAATACCACTGCTGCACCCCAATCAGAGAAACTAGGCCTGATCAGACCTTTCCATACTAGCTATCGTGTTTGATTGTCTAATTCCTCCTTCTCTTTCAAGGACATTCTTCGAATAGCGTGAACTACCGGCCTTGCATTAGGAATCAAAGCAATTTTGAAATCTATTTCTCTCTGCGGAGGTAAGCGAACAACTTCTTCGAAAACATCCGCATAGTTCTTGACGACAGGAATATCTTTCACTAGGTCGGGAATATTCTCTGCGACTTCAGGGACATTTTCTATTTGGGCTGGAGAAACATTCAAAGCTGCCCAGAAGTCTTTTCTATTAGATTTCTGACCTTCACACGGTATGGTTATATAACTCCCTGATTTAATCTTAGCTTTAACAACTCTCTCGGCGCATCTAACCTCTGCTTCATATTTGGTTAGCCAATCCAATCCCAGAATAAGATCGAATTCATCAAAATTCATGACGACAGAGATAACAGGGAATTTATAGCAAGAAAAAGAGAAGGGTACTGCACAAATCCAACTGAGATTGATGGAACCCCCAACTGGATTTTGGACAGTCATTGGTTCTTTGAGCTTCTTCACATTTAAATCTAGCTTCTTAGCGGCACCCTTTGAAATGAAGCTTCGTGACGCGCCTGTGTCAAACAGTACTTTAACTGGAATGTTTTTGACAGTAAGCGTTCCTTCTAAAACATCAGATCTTCCTTGAATTGCTGAGGGATCAGAAGTTTCTGCTACTTCATTCACTTGAACTATTTCAGTCTTTTTCAACTGGCAGCAATCTTGCTTTACGTGACCAGCCTGATGGCAGAGATTGCATTTCCTATTCGATTTAAGTCCTTCTTTGGATTGAAGTGCACCTTTTAATCTCTTCCTTAAGGGTCCGCAGTTTATCGACAAATGCCCCCTCATATGGCAGTTAGAGCAAGTGGCAGTCTTTACTAGTTCCTTTTCAGATTTAGCCCTTTTTCTCTTGGCACTGGGCTTCTTACTTCCCTCAGACCTCATACTGGCTTCAGGAATATCAGTTTCCGACTCTGCCTTGTCACTAGGACAGACTTCTTCTTCGTCGCGTAACATTCCTTTCTTATGGAGATCTTCATACTGATAAGCCATGTATATCATTTCAGAAAAAGGAAGCTTCACATGCCCCAATACTTTATTCTGATATTTCCTTTGAAGCCCGTAAATAAATCTCAAATTCTTTCTCCTCGTATTCTGTATCAGATGGGGAGCAAAGTGAGCAAGTTCATTGAATTTCTTATGATATTCTGGGATGGTCATATCACCTTGTATTAGATAAGAAAATTCATCACATAATCTCTCCGTCGCTTCGGGAGGAGTAAATCTTTGTAGGAAAATCACTTTGAATCTGTCCCAGGTGATATCACCTTCTGGATTATCTTTGATGATTGTTTCCCACCAGATTAAAGCTTCTTCTTTGAGCGCCCAAGATGCTACTAACCGTTTCTGGTCATCCCTCAGCTGGATACGCTCAAATATTCTTTCGACTGAACTCATCCAAGCTTGAGTTTGAATTATAGATTCATTGCCCGAGAACTGTGCTACGTTTAGATTTCGATATCTCTTTAATAGAGCCTCTAGATCGGGTTCTGCATTTCTCCTGTTTCTGGCACTCATTTTTTCTAGTACTTCTGCAAATGGCAGATCAAGTGTCAGGTCACAGAAAAGAAAATTTTCAAATGTAAATGTGTCTATCGAGGTGTAATTTCATTCTGCTTTACTCATACTAGGATATTGCTGATCCTATCTGTATGGAGTTACCCGTCCTAGAACACTACTGGTTCTATTTCTGACGAGTTCGTTCAAATGTTATATTCCAGAACTAAGCTTAACCAAAGCTCTGATACCACGATGAGACGACCCGAAATCCCGTTTCGACGGAAACAAGGGTTATCTTTGGAATATAACACAGAAACAGATAATAGCAGAACATAGTTAAGTAAATACACCAGATAATGAACAATAGAATATACTGGATAAAAGGAATCATTAGAGTTACACAGTATACAGGATCTTACTTAGTACAAATACAGTTCAGCTATACATAAATGTCTACGGCGGAAAACAAACAAAATATGTACAATAGGAGCTGAACAGCAAAAAAAGAAATAAATGATAGAATCCATCTTCAGCTCCAGCTATCCAGAAAGAACCAGCTAAACCTGAATACAAGGCTGCCCGTGTAGAAAAAGGGGGCACCCGAGTTTGAAAGTGAAACAAATTACGAGTCAGTCATGGGACTGGTATGAGAAATCTACTCAACACATATATAATATGGCAAATCACAGGACCACGCCACTTTCGTGGAGCGGGTTTACTCCATTGGATTGCCAGTGCTTTAAAACAAATCTTTCTTTTAAACATCGCTATGCTTTTTTAAAAATAAAACCGTTATAAGACTCAGTTCCCATCACACAATGCAACGCAAACCGGAGGATAGAGTTTTTACCTTATAACGGCCAAAATATGCTTGATACGAATAAAACAAAGGCATTTGATATAATTACTAGTGTTTATATGTTTTGAAAACAATTTTCAAATCATAACTATCAATCATAGACGACATGAGCGTCCCATGCCACTATGTCGCCAAATGTATATATACAATCGAAACCGCACAGTCACGTATTTGGAAATTGGATTTCCGTCATGAACCAAGGCAAAAGATAGTCCTTACCGAATTCGAGACGCTCTAGCCCGTGTCTTAGGAACAGCCGCAACTGCCCCTTGGATCGTCAGGGCCGGTCCACCGATGTGGATTATTATGCCTGAACACTACGTCTCCCCGCCCTTTGGGGCGTAAACGAGCCAACGAATGACTCCATCGGACCCGGAACGTCCGATCAAACCGAGGCGCCTCGCAACAGCAACAACCACATAGGTGAAAAGTATATAAATGTCAGGGCTGGTAGGTCACTGACACCACCCTAGCTAGAAAGAAACGCAGGCCCTCCCTGATGTCCTCTCCCGTTTCTGGTTCATACCGGGGTGTGAGGCTCGCGATTCTACGTTATACACAAAGCTACGCCACACCGGCGGTGCTTTGATCATCACCACAAGACTTTGCTTTTCAACAGAAGCCCTGATCACTGCATGCCACACAGGCAATTCATGCCATGCGACTGATGTCCATCGATATACAACCTCTGAGCTCGTGCGTTTCAGAGAAGGGCGTTAAGCAAAAGAATAAATTCTCTGCCGCCAAACAGATGTATATTTAACAGAAATCAATCAACACAGAATAAACTCCAATGTCAGACAGACAGTCCATTTACAAGTCCGTTCTGGGTCTAAACGAAACCGGAGGCACTAAATACCTCGCAAACCCATCGATCACCACGTACGTCTGGACGATCACCACTCATTATCCATATTTCGGGATGCCTCCCAATCAGGACCTCGGTTACCATCCAAACGAGGTGAAGATCTCTGGTCTTCGACCACCGTCTTCATCTTCGACTTTCAATCGTCGGTCAATTATTTGAAATGAGAATTAACTCGGCCTTCTCAAATAATTCACGTACATTTAGAATTTCAAATCAATTTACTTTAATGGTTAAATCATTCGACAACAGCAATTTTGTTCTTTAATGTAATTTTCACACCAAACACATTCAACCATCAAATACCACATAAATTGAGAAAATTCAGTTTATTTCCATCCCATATCGTTTATGATATTTTATAACGATTTATCGCTATTTTTATTTATTTTAAAATAGCCAGTTTATTCAAAACGACGCTTCGGGCTATAACGCGGCCGTGGCGCTGTTTTTCTTCAGAATTGATTTACACATATCTGAAAATCTAACCGTTGGATCTTCACAAAATTTACATCATTAGAAAGGTCTTTTCAAAACGAATCCAACGGTTCCAGTTTCGGGAAAATCCAACGGTCGGATCTCCCGGTACAATCGTTTGAATTTTCGATTTCAAAATACGAACTACAGCGTCGTTATTCGATTAAATATATAATTATATTTATATATATATAAATATAATCGCTTCTGGCGCTGTTTTCATCAGATTTGAATTAAACATTCCAGACAATCCAACCGCTGGATTTTTACAAGGTTGGTGCCGTTGGGAAGATATTTCCAAGGCGAACACGACGGTTGAGGTTTCGGGAAAATCCAGTGGTCGGATTTCCCGTACTAGTTGTTTGAAAACACGGTTTCAAAACACGAACTGCACGGCCACGTTTCGTTTTAATTTTATTTATATTTATATATTTATATAAATATAGTTCATTCAACAATTTCAATATCGTTTTCACTTCAAATATTTCACTAACGCCTTAAAATTTTGGAAAATTTCGCCATAACCTCCCCTGCACCGGGAGCATCGGGAAATCTCAAATAGCTTCCCCGGTCCTTCTAGTCTCAAAAAGAAAAAGAAAAAGCCAAGCGGCTAGCCAACAGGCTCATAAAATCATCACCCAAACAAAACAGTAAATGTGTACCTATTTGTCGGGCACAAAATTTTATTCCTCTTCTCTAGCCCCTTTGTTATAACCTGTTCAATGAATATGCATGTACATATATATAGTTCTTACCATTTATCATTTTCTATTCAACTTCATATTTGATTTCTATTTGGTTTAAAAACACCATTCATTCTAATGTTACATACATAGGTACAAATCATATCGTTAGCTAATTAATGAATATTTCAACTCGTATATATTTATTTGAACGAGTTGCTATTTTTAACACTTCACATTTCAACGATTCCTGTATATAATAAAAATGTGATTTTTATTGTAAAGCAATTCATTTCAAAACACTATTTTTCTATATTGTTCATATAGGTGATAAAAATAGGATTTTTATCATAAAAAAATTTCTTTTAAAACGAGATTATTTTACGCAGTTCATATAGTCGATAAAAGGTGATTTTTTTTTATCAAACAATTTATTTCAAAATATGAGTACCATTCAACATATGAATTTCAAATCAACGAATGAATATCGATTCAACACATGAAGGTTTTCTATAGTTTCTATATATAGATAAAAATGTGATTTTTATATTTAAAACGCGAATACCATTCAACACATGAATTTCTAATCAACGAATGAATATCGATTCAACACATGAAGGTTTTGTATTCAATGAATAAATATAGTTTTAGCAAATGAAAATAATTCAAACACATGAATATTATTCAAAATTTCGGCAGCATAACGGCAGGGTAGTTAAAACCGGGACCGTCCCTAGTACGGCTCCTCGCTCTACCTTAAAACCTCGCGGTTTTTGACAATGGGGATCATGCATCTAGTTCGCACGCAGGCGGCATGTATATATTTATTTCATTTCCACAAACTAATCCTATGTGGTTTCAACCAAATATTTCTCAACCACAAACGGGTATTTTTCAACCTCAATCAATCAATATCAACCACAAACAATCCCAAACAATCATTCGCTATCAATCAATTTTCACAACAATTTCAATCAATAAATATCGTCCATGGTTTGTGGACGAGGGGCGTATATATATATATATATATATATATATATATATATATATATATATATATATATATATATATAGCAATTCACTTTTATTTCAACACATATATATATAGCTAGAAAAAGAAATTGAAGAGTGAGAAATTCTCACTGATTAGCTAATTCAATCCCACGACTCTTCTTTGCATAAATCTTCACCGTTCTCGCCTTTTGTCGCTTTCGTTGCCCGTATTCACTACATATGTAAAGATCGAATTTTTACTCGCTATTCAATATATAAAAATCGAATTTTTACTTCGATGTTCAATATATAAAAATCACATTTTTACTTCGATGTTCAATATATAAAAATCGAATTTTTTAAAAATATAGATTTCGCCTTTATAAAAATATCCACTTTATTTCAACGTATATAAAATAAAAATCAGATTTTTATTTTGCTACATATACAAAGATGATATTTTTAATTCTCTACATATGTAAAAATCATATTTCTACTACCTCTATATAGTAAAGATTATATTTTTATTACTTTAAAAATATAAAAATCATATTTTTAATTCTTCTACAATATAAAAACTATATTTTTCTTCATTTAAAAATATTGTCTTCCTTTCTTCAAAAATCTAAACCTTATACCATTAACAATCGAATCTTAACTTCATATGACTTAAAAATCTAATCTTTTTCAATAGAAATCTCATCTAATCTTTTTCATATTTTTTTAAAACGGAATTTAAAGCATGTTTTTATATTTAAACAGCTAAATTAATATAAATAAAACAAATAATCAAAACACTCACTGTAAATATTGGAGGAGAGGGTTACACGTCGGCACTGGGTGGCAGAGGAGGCTCGGGAGGGGCGGATCGCCGGCGGTGGGCCCAGTGAGGGAGGCCGCAGCGGCTTCAGGCGAATTGGGGCGTTTAGGGTTCTGTCTTCTCAAGGGTGGCGCGGTTTCTGATTGGAGAGGGAGGAGATGGGGGTGGCGGTCGGAGCATCGATGGGGGGGGGAAAGACGATGAACGGCGGTGTCGAGATCGAGGGAGGGGCGACGGGTCTGGGTACGGGATGGATCTGGGTTTTTTTCCTTTTTTTTTATTTGCTTTGAACGTTGACTGAGTGGAGAGAGGGAGAGGAATATATATATTTATATTTTAATTTTAATTTTAAATGCAAAAAGCATCCCTAAAATTTCGGACTCGAAACGGGACCCACCGCCTGTCGTCCATAGCGTTTCACCCCCATTCCGAACACATTGGGATATGTATCGTAAGCTGATTCGACCATTTCGATCAGTTTCCGTTAAAATCAACATATAACTCTATATATTGAATTTGAACGTGCATTTCAATTTACTGGGGTCACATACTAACTAGAAAAATTCTCGAAAAATATTTTCTAGCTTCGTATTGTCGATACGGTCCTAACAAAACTAGTTTCGTCAAATTCTGAGATCGTTTGAAAAATGGCCAATTTCCAGTCGATTAAAATCAACTAAAACCGGTCAAACGCGTTTTCCTTTTCCACGCTCACATATTGATTCGAAAAATTATGAAATCTGAAACCTAGCAATAATTTGACATCACGGATCCAACAAAAGTGGTTTCGTCGAAATCCGAGGTCGTTTGCAAAATGTCCATTTTTAAGGGCCTGAATTCCATAGCGACTATTCAGAATTTTCAACTGGACATATCTTTTGATTCCCGCTATCAAATTTCGATTTGTCAGATTCGTTGGAAAGATATTATCAATTAGATTCCATTATTTTTGGTTTCACTAAAATTCGGATTGTTTTGCACCCGATACAGTCCGACAAAGTTTGAATTCAATTTTTGAAACTGCAGCGCCTTTTCAAGCCCTGTTTATAATTATAATTAATTATATTCGTTTTCAATTGTTGATTCAAACTCAGTTTTCATCGCCATTATTTAAAATATTTATTTTAAATATTTAAAATCCATTATTTTAGCCAATTTAAAAATTTTAAATTGGTTCAGATTTTCTGGGTCGTTAGAGATTACTAACTGTAAAATCAAAATTTTAACATAACTTTAATGACCTGGAATTTTAGCCGTTCAGTTTCAACAATTAAAATTGGTTTTTAATGTTGATTTGGAAATTTAAATAACTTGAATTATACGATTTTTATTATTAATTTAATTTGAATAATAAAATAACAAATTTAATTCCAAAATAATTGAGAATGAATTGGATTTGAGGTATTTGAACTGAGTCATTTATTAAGACCCAGTCGAATTTAGATTTGAATTTATAATAAGGAATTTATTAATTAAATGAAGTTTGATCGTATTAATATAAGTTATATAAAATGAGCTCACAATAGTAGTTCATAGTTTTTCATTTTAAACTTCAATTGAGAGTACATGATCCAATATAAATCGAAATTATTTAAAACAAAAATCTTATGTATCTATTGGACTATTATTTTCTAATGGAAGAGAAAAATAGAGATTTCATCTTGTAAATTTTGAGTTATGTCTAAATCAAATTTAAAAAAAATCACGGTTTATAATGATTAATTAAATAAAATAAAAGGATTTTTTATAAATCGAAGATCGATTTAACTTGAAATGAAAATATCAAGTTTAAAATCCAAATTATTTTATTTTGAAGCTATATAAATTCTATTTGAATATACATGATAATAATAAGTTATTATCAATGAGTTTGATTGTTTTGAAAACGACTATATTCTATCGATTTAATATAAAACTTAAGAATAACCAATTTTCAAACGACCTCAGATTTCAGCGAAACCAGTTTTATAAAATCCGTAATGGTTCATTATTGTAGCATTTCCAGTTTCAGGTCGGTTGGAGTTTTGCAAACGATCACGAATTTCGACTATAACGACCCAGATTTTTCTACTATTTAAATCAAATATTTAAATTGGTTTTAAATATTATATTTGGAATATTAATGGATTTAAATATTGAATTCATTAAATAAACGATGACGGAACAGTTATATTTATATTTAATATAAACCGAACTCGAAACGGCGCGGTAGTTCGTAATATTAGGTTTTGAACTTCAATTGAATATACAGGATCTGTTTTAAGTCGTAATTCTGTAAAACAGGAGACGTTAGTATCTTACTGACTATAATTTTCTAGTGAAAGAGAAAAATTGAGATTTTATCTTGTTAATTGTATGATATGTCCAAATCAAAATTTAAAATAATCGCTATAGATTTCGATTATGAACGATATCATTTATTTAATAAATTATATAGGATTTTCTATATAATATAGGTATCGTTTGTTTTGAATATATTCATATTGAGTTATAATACCTGGATTTGAAATTTAATATTATTTTATTTAGTTATATATGATAATGATTTATTTTGTTTATTTAATTGTTTTATAATTCATTCATATTTTTAACGGTACTATATAAACCGTATAAATGGTTATTTTTTAAAACGACGTTTTTGTTAATCTTAAGTTTGGGCAATTAGAGGTATATAAATGCAAACATGGTATGTAATGCAATGTAAACCAATATTAAAACATACCCTTCTATCGCCTTATATGTTGAATGGCGCAACATATATAGTACAGGTTCTACTCTATAAGCATGCAGCCATCAGACAAGTGTATATATGCACACCCTACTATATGCACAGACCTAGAATTAGGACGTAGCAGTCTTAATCGAAAACTGGGCACATGCCTATTTACTTACGGCCTAAGGAAGTTGTTGTTTTCCAATATCCTACAAAGGAAAAAATGCACATGCCTCATCAGCCTACACATCTACACGTAACTTTATCACCTCAACTTAAATACACTGTATTTTCATTTCATGCACATTGTAGTCGAATCAAAAAGCTACCCTATATCCCATATCCCTACCAGCATGTATTTTCTTTTCAGTCTACCTATGTATTTTCTTTTCGCACCATGCTTATAAGTCTGCAAAGCTAGAAACCTGTCTCCTCTTTCCTACATGCCTAACTTAAGGTACCATACTACCTTTTTACACTAAAACATGTCGTCCAAACAACGATGCGTGCGTGCCAAACCAAATAAACTTGCTGAACACACTTTCTCCATCTATAAATAAGCAAGCCATGCTCCATTGTTTTTCACCTTTCAGCAATGCTGGAAACAGAGCCTCCATTACAATTGAAATAAAAACTCCCCAGCAAATAATCGAGCGCCTCATCATATATGTAAAATATATATACATATCAAGGCATCACATAAGTATGTGAAGTGAGTTTTGAAGCAGTCTATATTCGTGTTCAAGGGTAGAGTTGTGCGCGCGAGGAAGAAGGCCCGGTTGGAGGTCAGAGAGAGTCTTGCAAGGAACCAGAACCGATGAACCTGGGCATAGGAGGAACACAGGCGGAGGCGGGACTTCTGGAGTTGGTCAGAGGTCATCATATTAACCAACGACGAATGAGAACGATGCTCGGAAATAGGAAGAAGTTAATCTGTAGCAGCTAGTGGGTTCATTTTGAATAGGAGAACCATCAAACCTGGACCGTGCTGTAGGGGTGTAGCTATAGAAGAAGGAACCTGCATGTATGAGGGACGAAATCATTAATGCGGGGGACGAAGGTGTTGCAGATTTCTCAAAGGTGGCATGCGGTAGCGAAAGAAAAGAAGCAATAATGAAGTGGGGTATGCACGATTGATAATCAATCACGCGAGGAAGATACATCAGATCCATTCAGTAGGTGGAGCGCAGTATGGAGGAACTGGGTTGAGTTTTGGGAAGAGTCGGCGATGACAGCTCGTGAGGGAATGGAGCGTACAGCTGGGTGGCAGTGGTGGCAGTCGAGCCTCGGTGATTTATGTGGCGGTGAAGGTGGGTTCATGGAGTTAAAGAAATAATACACAGTAGTTTCGGGAGGAATACATATTGGAAGAGAAGAAGAATACTGTAGCAAAGAAGAATGGGGGTAGGTCAGTTTTGTTCTGGGCTCAGTCGAAACAACATAAGCCTTATAAACTTTGATTTAATATATATTTAGGTTGGCCTATTGTTCAACATAGAGTAAGTAGAAACAAGGGTTGGTTATAGATTTAAAGGAAAAAGAAACTATACTTTTTTTTTGAAATAAACCAGTCCACTAAGAAAGCTCTTAGATATTACACATCAAACAAGACGTCTCATTTCTTGGTATAGATCGTGGGTCTTAATATGTTGCATGATATGCCCAAAGAAATTATTTGATCACAACTGTTGTTTTCTTTAGAAGTAAAGGCATGCTTCAAAATGGACAATAAAAGTCATAAAAGCGGTCACCTTCCTAAAACAAATCTACCGCTTAAGATAGGAAGTAGGGACCAACCAATAATAAGGTGGATGCCTTACATATCAATTATGAGTATGACTTGCTATCCTTTCTTTAGGTACCTCACCAACTCTTCCCTTTCCCTTTTAGGACATCTCTAGATGTTTATTCATCCAAAATGAGAAGAAAACCCATTTTAATTCTTCTTTTGCACCACATTAGTAGCGATTTAAATACGAAAAATAAAAGGACCGTGTTAGTAACATGGACAAGTAAGAATATATTTATTTATTTATTTATTTAACTAAAATTTAGTTAAGATCTCGTATTATTTTTAATTTAAACCAACGCGTATAAATTGGATAATGTTCTCATATAATAACATTATCAGACAAAATCAGGAGTATTGGAACTGTGTCAGCAGACGTAATGTTTTGAAACTGGATTGGACGGAGTTGGATCAAACCGTTTGAAGATGAATGGACCCAAGGTGAGTTAAACTCTCTCAGTTCTCCCACTTATATTTATATAAGTTGGGTTTATTATTCAAATGCTATGGTTGCTAATTATTGGTTGATTTGATGATTGTTTGGACATTGTTGAATATTACTATATCGATGATTTAAATTAAACGTTGTTTAATTTAAATGAATGACATCGTTATTTTTAGCGATGATTTCCAGTAGTGGTAACTTGTAACAACCCTGAATTTTGGGGTAAATTTAAAAATTTATTTTAACTAATTTTAATGGGTTTTGATATTCAAAATAATTTATTTAAAATAATAATGATTAAAAATTTATTTAAATCGAAGTTAGGATGAATAATTTAATTTTAATTATAAAAGGAGTTAGAAATAGCGCGGTAGTTTGAAAAGTCAAACTTGAACTTTGACAGACCGTACAGGATGCAAAATTTAACGGATTTTAGTGAAACCAAAAATATTAGAATCTCTTTTAAATATCTTTCCAACGAATCAGAAAAATCAAAATTTTATAGCGGGAATCAAAAGTTATGCCTAGTTTAAATTTCAGAATAGTCGCTGTAGGATTTATATATATTTTAATATAATATATTGGCCTTAAAAATAGTCATTTTGCAAACGACCTCTGTTTTTGACGAAAACCACTTTCGTTGGAACCAGAATGTCAAATTATTGTTAAGTTTAATTTTCTAGAATTTTTCGAATTAGTATGTGAGCGTGGCGAAAGAAAATGTGTTTTGTCAGTTTCAGTCAAATTTAATCGACTGAAAAATGACCATTTTTCAAACCGTCTCAGAATTCGACGAAATTAATTTTGTTAGGACCGTATCATCATAACAAAGCCAAAAATATTTTTTCTGGAATTTTTAGAGTTAGTATGTGGCCTCGGTAAATTAAAATGTACGTTCAAATTAAATATAAATTGATTTATATTTAATTTAAAGAAAAACATATCGTAACAGCCGAATTGGGTTACGAAACGTATTCCGTTATGTCCGGAATGGGGGTTATTAGCTGGGGGCGACACATGTTGGGTTTGATTTGGAGTTTGTATCAACATACAGATATTTTTGAAAAATAACTAAATTAAATTAAATAAAAATACGCTATATATACTGTACATATATGGGCCAAATACGTAACCCTAATCCCAGAAATAAACATAGCCACCACCCAACGTAATGGAAGGCCAGAATACACCGAAACTAAATCCCTAATATTTCTCAATCTACCTCGAATTAAATCCCACTTATAAGACACGGATCGAAGAACTCCACGAGATCTAGAACGTGAGCGGTGAAGATCGGATTTTGTGTTGTCGTTGGAGAGAAAACAGAGATGAAAGTCTCGAACTTCGTGCGCTATGTCTGCCTCCAGGAGGCGAGCGAGTTCGGAGGTTTTCAGGTCGGGGATGGAGCTCGCCAAGGCGCACCAAGGTGCGGTGTCTGATCGGCGTGAAGATGACCAGAGGGCGGTGTGATTTGGGATGAAGGCAACGAAGGATGGGTTCTGTGTTTCTATTCCTGGAAGAAGGGTTACAGCTAATTTCAGTGAATAAGGTTAACTAAAATCCTTAATTAAATTTAATTAATTACAAACTTAAATTGTTTAAGGTATAAATCACTATAACTCTTTCATACTGAATCAGAATTCAGCAAATCAAAGTGCGTTGGACTCGTATCAGAAAACTCTACAACACAGAACGGACTAGATCTAAAACAGAGCAAACCAGAATTTGAGGAAATTTCAGATCTGAATATCAAGGTGAGAATTCTTTTTAATTTAAATTTTATTAATTATGATCGTATTTTAGGAATCTTAACCAATTTGTTGTTATATGTGATCTGGTTTGGTTCGATGATGTTGTTATGTTGTTTTGTTGATTGGATGAAACATTTTTGTTGAAATTAGAATCAACAATATAAATTGGTCATTTTGTTGAAATTTGAATCAACAATATAAATTGGTCCTTTTGGTAGAAATTAGAATAGACAATATAAAATTGTCCTTTTTGTTGAAATCAGAATGGACAAAATAAAATTGTCATTTAGTTATGAATTGTTATGTCAAATAAAAAGTGTAAGCAACTAAAATTATAATTCTTTTTTGTTAAGTTGAATTAGAAGTTGTAAACAAATAAAATTATCATTTTATTTGTTATGTTAAATAGAAAAGTGTGAGGAAACAAAATACTCATTTTGTTGAAATAGGTTTACACACAAATGAAAACATCATGTTTATTTGTTATCTTAAGAATAGAATTGCAGATAAAAAAATAAAAACATTATTTTATTGGTCATGTTAGTGTAAATTTTGTATACACATAAAAATACCATTGTTATGTTATATGTTAAAAAATAAAACTTGTTAACAAATAAAATTACCATTTTTATTTGCTAAGATAACATAGAAAAATTGATTACAAATAAATAATCCTTTATTTTTCATTTGTATAATATAGAAAATTGATTACAAATAAATGACCATTTATTTGTCACTTGAATAACATAGTAATTTGGTTACAAGTAGATATTCATTTATTTGACATTAGAATTCATAGGAAAATAGTTACATATAAAATATTATTTAATGTGATATTAGATTAAAATACCGTTTTGTTAGAAAACGTGTTATGTGAAATAAAATACCGTTTTGTTAGAAAACATGTTATGTGAATTAAAGTACCGTTCTGTTAGAAAACATGTTATGTGGATTAAAATACCGTTTTGTTAGAAAACATGTTATGTGGATTAAACTACCATTTTATCAGAAAAGTCATGTTAATGAAAAATATCACAATTGTTAGAAATATTATGTTAGTATAAGAATATCACATATATTAGAAATGTTATGTTAAGATTAAAATTATCATTTTTGCTAGGAAATGATAAGTTGGGTTAAAAATATCATTTAGTTATAAAATGATGAAATACATTAAAAACACATCTTTAATGTAATATTAGAAACTTAGAAGAAAGATTCATGTTTTATTATGAAATATGTTTTACATTAAAAACACATTTTTTTTATGTAATATTAGAAACATAGAACAGAAATTAACATTTTTGTTCATTAAAATAGATTGAGCAAAAATACACATTCTTGTTCATTAGACAGAAATTAATATTTTGTTCGTTAAAATGGATTGGAGAAAAATATATATTTGTTCATTAGAAACAAAATAAGCATTTTTGTCAAGAGAATAGAATTGAGACAAAATTCACATTTTTGTCTAAATAAAAGAGGTGAAACAAAATTGTACATTTTGTCAAATGTGGTAGTTGAAAACAAAAATGTACATCTTGTCAAATGTGGTAGTTGAAAAACAAAAATTACATTTTTGTTAGAAGAGAATTGAATTAAAGGAAAAATTACATTTTATTGAACTAGAATTGTCAACAAAAATGAATGCATCACTCTTAGGCATTCTGTTGAGATGAAATTTGTATGTTAATTAAAGAATTATGTTTACTGTCATAATACACATTAGAACTTGTGTATAAAGGAAAAGGACATTTTTATTGTCAATACATACTAGAATTTGTGTATTAAAAGAGGAGATTTAAAGGCGACATTTTTATTGACATTTTTATGTAATGTAAAGATTAGATTTTGACATTGCAAAATTATTTACATTCTTTTTACGTAAATTAGACTAAAAAGGAGTCACATTTTTAATGCAGATTATATTAAAAATAAAACTTTACAATTTTAATGCGATAAAAATAATAGAATTAAAATGTATATTTTTATCGTCATTTTAGATGCGATAAAAATTATAGAATTAAAATGTATATTTTTATCGTCATTTTAGAAGCGATAAAAATAATAGAATTAAAATGTATATTTTTATCGTCATTTTAGATGTGATAAAAATAATATAATTAAAATGTATATTTTTATCGTCATTTTTAGTGCGATAAAAAGAGTAGAAATGAAATGTATATTTTTATCGTCACTTTAGATGCGATAAAAGAATAGAATAAATATTATATATTTTTATCGTCATTTTAGAGACGGTAAAAAGAAGTTACATTTTTCAATGTAAATAGAAGAAAAATATTAAGTTACATTTTTATATGTAATTAGAGAAATATAGAAATTTACATTTTCCAATGTAAATAGAAAATGAAATAAAAGTTTACATTTCTCAATGTAAATAAAATAGGAATAGAAAATTACATTTTTCAATGTAAATAAAAGGATTAGAAATTTATATTTTAAATGAATGGATTTTCATTAGAAAGAATAATGAAACCAAATATACATTTTGTGTAATTTGAAAGATAAAAGAAAATATACATTGTTATGTTTAGGATGTGTATGTAAATTAAAATAAAAATAAGCATTATTGTGTGTCATGTTATACCTCGACATTATATATACAAATAGGAATATTCGGTGTTAGCAAAATATAGTGAATGGAATGGATGATGGAATTATATATAATTATATATATAGAAATTAAAATCAAACGAACCGAGCGTGGTAGTTCACGTCTTGGAATCGTGTCTTTAATTGATTATACCGAAATATCCGACCGTCGGATTTTCCCAAAATTGAAATCGTTAGGTTCGCCTTGGGAAGACCTTTCCAACGATATGAATTATTTAAAATCCAACGGTTAGATTTAGAGAAATGTGTAAAACAAATTTGAGTAAAAACAGCGCCAGGGTCCCCCGTTGATTTGAAGCGTCGTTAAATTAAATTTAGCTATTTTTATATAAATAAAAATAGCGATAGATCGTTATTAAATACTAATAACGATATGAAATGATTTTAAAATATATATATATATGCGAGGATCATTTGAAAAGTCCGAGTTCAATCTCATTTCAAATGATTATACGTCGACCTAAGTCGAAGAGTTGAAGACGGTGATTGAAGACCGGTAATCTTCGACATCAAATGGATGATGGCTACTAATGCCCTCGATTGATTTGCTACCTTGAAAAGGGTTTCGGTGGTAGTTGTCCAAACGTACTTGGAGATCTACCGGATATAGTTTCGTTCAGACCCAGAACGGGCTTATAAATGGAATGTGTGTCCGACATTGTACTCCTTTATATTGTATTTATTGATTTTCTATCGAATGTATGAATGCTTAGTAGCGGAGAATTTATTCTCTTGCTTAACACCCTTTTGTATATTTTGGCAAAGGATTAATTGTATGATATGGATTGACAGTGTGGCATACCAAGATGCAATGATCAAGGTTTCTTGTTGAAAAGCAGAACCTTGTGGTGACGAGCAAAGCACAGCTTGAATAAGCATAGCTTTGTGTATTACGTAGCTTCACGAGCCTCACCCCCCGGTATGAGTCAAAAATGGAGCAAGGGAACGCAGAGGGAGCAGCACGTTTCTTTTTAGCTAGAAGTGGTGTTTGGGTTTTACACAGCCCGGCATTTTACTTATGTGGATGATGGAATGAGGCGCCTCGGATATTAGGTCCTATAGGACCGAGAAACGTGTGTTTAGGAATTGCCAATCCGCAAAATCGTATGTGTGGACCGGCCTTGCAGGATCCAAGGGTTCACTGCGGGGGATCCTGAGACATTAGCTAGAGTGTCTCGAATCGGTAAGGAGATCGTTCCTAGCCTTGACTCATGACGGAAACCCAATTCCCAATACGACCCTACGGACTTGATTGTATTACTAGTATGGAGGCATAGTATATGGTAGCTATGCTTCCTAGGATTAATACATTTACTTTGAAATGTTTTTGAAACGTATATACACTAATAATAATATCAAATTCTTTTTATCGTACCAAGCATGTTTAATCATCATAAGGTAAAACTCTATCCTCTGGTTTGCGTTGCATTTTGTGATCGGACTTGAGTCTTATGATGATTCCATTTTTCCAAAAAGCATTGCATTGTTTAACGATTTACTTTAATTTATGCACCGGCAATCCATTGGAATAAAACCCGTTTCGCGTTAGCAGTGTGGTCCTTGGATTTGCCTTATTGCTATTAGTTATATTAGTTAAGAATTCTCACACCAGTCCCATGACTAACTCCTAGTTTGTTTCACTTTGCAAACTCGGGTGCCCTCTTTTCCACACGGGCAGTCGAGTAGCTTTTTGCAGATATTTATCTCTTGAGCATGATTCTAGATCGAAGCCTAAAGCTGTGTCCAAATCATAGTTGTCTTCCGCTGCCTTAATTATTTTATTTCCACTGTTTATTGTGTTTAACTTATTGAAATTTATCTTCCGCTGTAATTTTATTCGATGTACTCTGATATTCTGTACTCCAATGTAACATTACTGTAATGTTTATAAAAGTCTGTGGTTGTTGTTCTGATGTTGTTGTATTTCCAAAGTTAACGTATTCGGGTTTTGATTGGTCTTGGTCGATCTAACGATCGATCAGGTCGGACGAAACCTGGGCCGTTACAGTTGGTATCAGAGCTCAGGTTAGCTCAAATCTTTGGGGTACAACTCATTAGAACTGAACAAAAGACTCATCAGAGATTGGATTAGTAATATCCAATAAGAATACTCATTAGAGATAGGATCAGTAGTATCCTAGAATGAGAAAACTCATTAGAGATGAGGTTAGTAATACCCTAGAATGAGTTGTGAGTGCCCAGTTTATAATTAACGTATTTTTAAATATATATATAATCCGATCTTTGAAAATATGATTTTTGAATATATAAAGTTATATATTTTAAAAGTTAATCAACAAATAAAATTATTTAAGATAGGATACTTAAACAACTTTTAGCTTCGTTCCTTTTCGAGGACGAAAAGTTTTTAACTAGGGGAGACTGTAACAACCCTGAATTTTGCGGTAAATTTAAAAATTTATTTTAACTAATTTTAATGGGTTTTGATATTTAAAATAATAATGATTAAAAATTTAATTAAATCGAAGTTAGGATGAGTAATTTAATTTTAATTATAAAAGGAGTTAGAAATAGCGCGGTAGTTTGAAAAGTCAAACTTGAACTTTGACTGACCGTACAGGATGCAAAATTTGACGGATTTTAGTGAAACCAAAGATATTAGAATCTCTTTTAAAATATCTATCCAAAGAATCCTAAATATCGAAATTTTATAGTGGGAATCAAAAGTTATGCCCAGTTTAAATTTCAGAATAGTCGCTGTAGGATTTATATATATTTTAATATAATATATTGGCCTTAAAAATAGTCATTTTGCAAACGACCTCTGTTTTTTACGAAACCGCTTTTGTTGGAACCGGAATGTCAAATTATTGTTATGTTTAATTTTCCAGAATTTTTCGAATTAGTATGTGAGCGTGGCGAAAGAAAATGTGTTTTGTCAGTTTCAGTCAAATTTAATCGACTGAAAAATGACCATTTTTCAAACGATCTCAGAATTCGACGAAATTAGTTTTGTTAGGACCGTATCGTCATAACAAAGCCAAAAATAATTTTTCTGGAATTTTTAGAGTTAGTATGTGGCCCTGGTAAATTAAAACGTACGTTCAAATTAAATATAAATTGATTTATATTTTAATTTAAAGAAAAACATATCGTAACAGCGGAATTGGGTTACGAAACATATTCCATTGTGTCCGGGATGGGGGTTATTGGCTAAGGGCGACACTTGTTGGGTTTGATTTGGAGTTTGTATCAACATATAGATATTTTTGGAAAATAACTAAATTAAATTAAATAAAAATACGCTATATATACTGTACATATACGGGCCAAATACGTAACCCTAATCCCAGAAATAAACCTAGCCGCCACCCAACGTAATGGAAGGCCAGAATACACCGAAACTAAATCCCTGATATTTCTCAATCTACCTCGAATTAAATCCCACTTATAAGACAAGCATCGAAGAACTCCACGAGATCTAGAACGTGAGCGGTGAAGATCGGATTTTGTGTTGTCGTTGGAGAGAAAACAGAGCTGAAAACATAGCCCCTAAACTGGCATGTCTTCGACTCAATGCATCAGCTACCGCATTGCCCATTCCTGGTGTATATGCGATATCGAAATCATAGGAAGCCAAGAATTCTTACCATCTTTGCTGTCAGATATTTAGATCCTTCTGAGAGAAAAGATACTTTAATGATTTACGATTGGTAAACAACTCGAATCTTTCTCCCAAGAGGTAATGTCTCCACATCTTCAATGCGAGCACGATCGCTGCCAATTCCAAATCATGGGTAGGATAACTTATCTCGTGCGGTTTCAGTTGTCGACTAGCATAAGCTACAACCCTACCTCCTTGCATCAATACAGCACCTAGTACGGTACCACAGGCATCTGTGTATACCGCCATCTCTTCATTCCCTTTACGAATGACTGACACTGGTGCTCATGTCAACTTTTCCTTTAGACTCTTAAATGCATTCTAGCACTTTTCGTCCCAGACGAAAGCTTGATTTTTCTTGGTCAACTGAGTCAATGGTGTTGCTATCTTGGAGAAGTCTTGGATAAACTTGCGATAATATCTAGCCAATCCCAAGAAACTTCTTACGTCTGTTGCATTCTTGGGCGTAGACCAAGCCTGTACCATAGCCACCTTCGCAGGGTCCACAACAATGCCATTCTCTGAAACAACATGGCCAAGAATCTCACTTCTCTCCTCCAGAAGTGACACTTAGAAAACTTTGCTTTTAATTGGTGTTTTCTCAACACCTCCATCACTATCCTCAAGTGTTCCTTGTGTTATTACTCTGTCCTCGAATAAACCAAGATATCGTCTACGAACACAAGAACAAACTTTTTCAATTGATCCCTGAATACCCTATTCATAAGATCCACAAAATACGCTAGTGCATTGGTCAACCCGAATGGAATAACCAACCACTCATAGAATCCAGACGACGTCCGAAATGCCGTTTTAGCTATACTCCCAGCTTCCACTCTAAGCTGATGAAAACCTGACGCGAGATCCAACTGGGAGAACACTCTCGAACCACTTAATTGATCAAACAAATCATCTATCCGCGGAAGAGGATACTTATTCTTCCTCGTTACCTTATTCAACTCGCGGTAGTCCACACATAATCGAAGGGAACCATCTGCCTTGGTAGCAAACACAACTGGTGCTCCCCACTCAGAAACACTTCTTCTGATAAATCCCTTCTTCAACAGATCGCTTACTTGCACCCCGAGCTCTCGCTGCTCCCTTGGTGCCATACGACGAAGTGGCATCACTATAGGTCTGGCATCTTTCACTAAATCAATACGGAACTCAATCTTTCGGTGTGGTGGAAGTCCGGTCACTTCCTCGATGACGTCCGGATATTGGCCAACCACAGGCACATCTGATAACTCATCATGCGGGATGTCGAGGGAATTTAGAAAACTAGCCATTACCCCATCACTTGGTAGACCACCAAACACTACCCTCCGCCCATCACCCGCTCTAACTGTCACCAAAAAGCCCTTACAGTCTACCACCACCCCGTACCTTTGGAGCCAATCGACTCCCAAAATAATGCCAAACCTAGTAAAGCCCAAAACAAAGAAATTACAAACAAACATGCATCCATGACTCGAGAAGACCACGTTACGACAAATCATGCTAAGGCTAGTTGAACCACCAATCAGGTTCGTCGCCGCTAAAGGTCTATCGACTATCTCAGGTTCCAATCCCAACCTATCTACCAGGTCACTAGATATGAAGGAACGGGAAGCCCCGGTATCAAACAATACTCGAACAGGAACATCATAAACAGAAAGCATACCTTGAATGACGACATTTTTTCCTTCCTCCGCTGCAGTCGGGGCTTTCAACGAAGAAGGAACAACATTGATAGCATATGCTTTCACAATCTGCTTCTCTTTAGGGGGTTGCGGACATTTATCTTTGTGATGTCCCACTTGGCCACAGTTGAAGCACTTCTTGTCCACTGGCTTTGCTCGACATTATTTAGCATAATGGCCCTTCTTGCCACAACTAAAGCATTCAACATATTTCTTATTCTTCTTCTTCTGTCCCTCATTGGTCTGATTATGCTTTCTCTTATTCTGAGAACCACTCTTGCCTCCACCGCTTGCTTGCAGTTTTGGCTCCTCTGCAGATGCAACCTCAGTCTTCGACTTAGGGTAAAGGCTCTTTGACCTCAATGCTTTCCCCACAATTGATTGAAATGTCTCATCGATGTGGTTAATAAGCCTTTCCCCTAAGTACTGATCTAAGCCTGCTATAAACTTCTCATTATTCTTCTCGGCAGTATCGATAAGGGATAATCTATAATTCGATAAAATATCGATCTCTGTAATATACTTTGAGACTTCCCTACCGTTCTTCTTAAGCTCTAGAAATTTCCTAAACAACTCTGATTTCTGAGCAGTTGGGACAAACTTATCACTGAATCAGTCCTTAAACTGATCCCATGTAACTTGATCCTCTGGAGCAGCCGCCTTAATAGCATTCCACCAATTCATCGCCCGTCCTTGCAACTGACAGGATGCTAGCTTTCTCTTTGTCACATCCTCGATACCTAAGTCTTCGAAGATATGCTCACAGCTATCCAACCAATCCTGAACTTCTGTAGCCGATTCCGTTTCGTGAAACGACTTTCCACCAATACTAGTATAATCCTTGCATAGCCTGGCGAAATCGGCCCTAGGCGCCTGCATCGCTGCACTACCACCATTTGCAGCACTAGGAGCTGCCCTCTGAACATCCCTAAGCATCTCTCTCATGAGGTCAATGAACATCGTCCTCATATCAGGAGCATTCTCATTATTAGCTCCTCTACCAGTACCCCTCGTATATCGGCTCATCGTTCAATCTGTAAGGAGAAAACGATTAACCATCTCTTCAGTGGTGCCAGTGCAATGCGACTTCATCCTTAAATATACTAATAGTATATATATAGCTTTTGAAAACCAAAATATAACAAATACGCGCTCTCATATACGTACTATCTCTCTCTGGTGTCTTCCCTAGGTTAACTATGCAACCTAGAGCTCTGATACCACGTGTGACGACTCGCCCCGCACTAGTCGACATTTCCAATGAAAGTGCGATGTGCCAATACCCGACTAGCACAGGACGGTCGCCAAAGAAAGAAAAAGAAAGGAATTTGAACTAATAAGGAACCTGTAGAATATCTCACAGTGCATGGAATAAAATATAATAATAACATACTTGACATAAAACAGGCGAGACATGACATAAGCTGAAAACTAAACCATAATCATCATAGCAGCGGAAATCCAAAATACAGCTTATGATCCATAACCATTATTATAACCTAAAAATACTGTCTCTAAAGCAAAAGAAAGGAAAGGTACACTACTAATGCCCAAAGCAGTGACCATCAACCACACTGGGCAAATATATGTAGATAATACGTAGGAGCCTCCTGCTCGTCTCCGGATCAGTTAATCGTGCATAACCAGCTAACCTGTCTCTAGTCTTCTCGTTTAGGAGCACCCAGAGTAATAAGAAGAGACATAAAACTCTGGGTCAGACAAAAGTCTGGTATGAGCGATAAGCAGCAAAACAGAGCAATAACAGGTATACTAAACCATACCTGAATCTGGATCTGCAACCAAAGAGTTAGCACAACATACCTACAATACTCTAAGGTGCCACTAACATATGGTGTAAAGGATATGGGGGTGGGGGTGTGCATGTCATAGTGATGTCAAACAATCAAGCATAGCAACCATCCTCACATCTCTCACTCAGTGCGTAAAGCATACGATATCCACCGCTTTGATCACCCATATCCTTGCTATGATCACTCTGCCCCCATGGAGTCATGGAGACTCCACTGCACTGATCCATAGCCACTAATCCTTGCTATGTCCACTCTGCCCCGTGAAGTGATGACGACTCCACTGCACCGGCTCATAGCCATGCTACGATCACTTTGCCGCATGGAGTAATAACTACCCCACTGCACTGATACGTAGCCTAACATCCGTCTCGGTGGTGAATCAAAGTTGTAGACGTCGATAACCCCTATGCACACGTCCCGCAGCAAAGCCCAACTCATGAAGTCAACTCGTTGGTTCCCAACTGGATCCTGAGTTCTACTTCCTATTTGGACTACCTTTGTATCTCGGGTTTTGGTCTCCTCCGGATCGGTTCGGAAACAAGCTTCCAATAGGTTCTACATTCTCTTCACCTTCGGTTCGAGTGGGATACTTCCTCTGGTTCGTGGGCTATGGTGCTCACCAGCTCGACTCGTGACTACCTGCTTCGAATCGGTTCGTGGAGCTCTGGCAGCTGTGGCTCGTGGTGCCCCTGGTCGGATCGTCGCTCTCCTCCAAGCATGGATCGTGATCCTCCTCGAAGCAGGGGTCGGTTCGTTGTCTTCGTTCGTCGCCATTGGCTCGTGAATGGGGTAGTATGACTCATGATGGTCCTCCACGGTCGGGTTGGGTCGTGAGCTTTAGGTGTGAGAAGTCCTCCAGCTCGTGGTCTTCACATTCACGATCGTGTCGGTTCAGTTAGGGGGGGCGATCCGATCCGGCTCTAGGTCATTTCCTACAACTTTTCCTACGACTGTTTTACGCCATACGACGACGTTTTCCACTATTCTAACTATTCTAATCAATCACAAAGAATACCATACAGTCATAGCAACATATAGAATTGACCATAAACACCAAAACAATAATTTGATATGTTAAAATGGATCAAACATACCCAAAACTCATATTTTCCCCTTAATCATGTTTAACAATAACTAATGTTAGGATTAGCAAAACTTAACCAAATCAACCCTAATTTCTAACAAAGGCCTAAAACAATATTTTAAAATTTATAAATATATTTCTAGAATTTAATCATGTTTAAATTCGCTACTTAACACTAATTACCCTTAATTAACCATAATTAGTATAAAAGCAAGGCTAATCGCTCACCTTTGCCACAATTAAAACTTTGAGAACTGAAACTCCTTTGATTTGGGCGAATACCAATGTCGAACAACAGCTCTAACTTTGAAATGGTGCTATTTCTCCTTGATTTGATGCCGCTAAGCTTAATCCTTGATTAAACGGTGATTAGAGATGATTCTAAATGTTGGAGGCCATTGTTAGGGTTTCTATGATGTATGTGGCAGCTAGAAAATGAGTAAAAACCGAAATCCCTAACCCTAACAGCCCTTAAATACCCCCAAATCCCGAAATCCCCCAATGGGCCTAGCTGCTAATCGCCCGGTTAAGCCCAATTAAGCTGTTTTTCACCCTCTAAACCTTAATTCAGCCATATCTCCCAAACGGCAAGTCCGTTTGGCTAATGCGACCACTCTACGGAAAGGTAAACCATCATCAGGATCTAATGGAAGTGGTTTTAGGTTAAAACTCCTTACCAATCAAAAGTTATGGCCAAAAAAGGATCAACTAAGGGCAAAACGGTCATTTAAAAATCGGCAAAAATCATGAACATGGGAAATGACCCCAATAGTCGTCTCCCAAAGTTACATGACCATATGACTTCGTACGTGAGAGAAAAAAATATTCTACAATCCTTCGATGCGTAGAATGCGGGTCGTTACAGAAATGAAGTTATGAAATTTATTTATAACTAAATATAGATTTCTAATATTGTTTTAAATGAATTTTATAAAAGGAAATAGACCAACCACATATATGTTGATTGTTTTAATCTCAAATCACTATTTTTATACCAAAAATCTATCCGTTTGCGAAGCACTTATCTCATTTTAATTATCAAATGCTTTGCAAAGTAAATTCTTATATTTATAAAATTGATAAGCAAATAAGAATGAATTAATGTAATGTTTAATAACAGAGATTAATTGTTTTTAGAAACAATTTAAAATGAGATTATATTGATTTGATTATTATAACGATCAAATGGGATTATTTAAATTAATTTAGTTTGTAATTGATTTAAATGTAAAGATGAATTAAGATCTAATTAATGAATTAATCATGCTTAGAGTTGACTAAGTCAAATTTAGTAACCGAAATGGATTTATTAAATTTATTTATTTAACAGTTAAGTAAAACATATTTATAAATGTTGATATTTATTTAATAATAACCGAAGGGGAAAATCATAGGATTTAAAAGGTATTAATTTAGGTATTGAAACGAGAAAGCTTATTTATAATAAAGTCATATTTTAAAGAAAATCATATTAATGATAATGTAAATTAAGTTCATATTGCAATTTAAAGCGAATTCTTATTTGAGATTCTATTTAACTATATTTATGAAATCCAAGATTTTGACGAAGTAACAGACCCGAATTTAGCGGATATTATTGTAAAGAGTTGTTAGAAAAGGGTTTTTGAAAAGGAAATAAAAGCAGTGATATGAAATTAAAGAATTAGAATGTAACTGGACATCGGTTGAGATAAATGGTTTTTTGAATACTGATCTGATGTTGGTTTCAGCCTTCGGGGTTAATATTTAGGGGGTTGTTTTATTACTGATTTACGGTTAATAACCGATGAAGATAGGAAATGGAAATCAAACGAAAACCCAAGTTTGAATTATGGTAGTTAAACGAGTGGAGTTATAAAGATGAAATATAGATCCATGATTTTAAATAAAAGATAATGTTCCATCAGGATAGAATTAAAACGTGATTTATTTTATATTGGGGATAAATTTCGGTTTTGGGTATTGCAATTGACATCTATCTTAAGATAAGAATGTTGTTAATCAAGGTCTGAGAGGTAATTAAAATACCCCAACTTGAACAACTGCAGGATTGTCGGAGGATGATATTAGTTGTCGTGGTGAAGGTGTTAAAAGTGATTTATTATGAGAAATGATTGGGTAATGTTATTAGAAGAATTTGGAAATATATACGTAATGGGATTCCGAAATAAAAGGGAATAAAGGAGGCTTGAGAATATGAAGTGATATTTTCCTAGTAAGCGAAATAAAAGGTAATTTGTGAAAATATAACGGTATTTTCAAAAAGTAAGAAGATGGGAATTGCAATGAGTTTATTCTAAAAAGGAAGTGACGATCATGGCATTCAAATAACGAAACAAATGAGATATCGTAACAATTGTTTAAAAGGATAAATTGAATCGGATTTCCAATTATAAATAATAAATGTTATTGTAACAAATGTTTTGAAAGGATAGTTAACAAGAAACATTGGATAGGATTTTAAGATATTTTCCTAAGTATATAAGTTAATGTTTTGAGAATATTGATATATTAAAGCTAATACATTATTTTGGTATTACAGCTGATATACTATTTTTAATAGCCAAGTGATGCTGCATACTGAACCAATGGATTTATTTTATTGATTGTTTATTTTGATAGTTAAATAACCGACTATCAAATTTTACCCAACGTGTTGGTACAGAAAGACCGGGATCGAATTTATATTCGAAAACCATTCTAAACGAACGACTACACAAATGAAGAAGATTTCTGATGCTGTTCGAGATGGAGCTATTGAAGACCGTATATCTTCATGAATGAAAGGACTTTTGTTGGGTTTCTCTACCTGATTCCTAGAGGTATTTGATAGTGATTCTGTCGTGATTGAACTATATGGGTTGCAAGGACTATTCGCTACTGATCCATAGGTTAGTTTAAGGATGCAGTAGGATGGTGCCTTCGGTTTGTCCAATCCCAGGACAACTTGTATAGACGAGTGTTTGACAGAGTATTTCCAAAGGAATCACGTATGTTGATTTCCCCAAACGTATATCTATTGTGGCTAAGAAAACAGACTAGTGTATTTTTGTGGATGTCAATTAGTGGTATATGGAAGATCTGACGATGTGACATTCAAAGTGAATGGTGTCCAGATGTTCCAAAAGTCGATTATAAATTTAAGCTTCGTCAACCGGGAAATGACAGAAATCGGGCAGGCAACATGGCTATGTGGGTCGCTCCCATTAGGGTGTATAATCACCTATCTTGGGAAAATCCATTTCGTTCTTTTATCTATTTCGATGCTGTCCCTTTTGGGAAACGGTGGTTTGAGCCCAACCGTTGGTGATCTACATTCGATACACTTAAGAGAAATGAGTGATCGCTCATGTGTTGGCCGAGTTGCAAGACGTTCTTGTTGAACCCAGTGTATTCCCCTCTAGAGATACACTATCGGCAGGTGGTTCCATACCTTGTCATAGTTAGAATCCAATTTTCAATAAGATCCCGCGGTTTTGGATTGTATACTACATATGTGGAGCGTGAGATGCAAGCGTTTTGCTAGATTGATATTTATTTGTATTTAGACACTATCATAATATAAGAAGAGATATAGATTCCAAAATGTTTTGGGTTATCGTAAGGTAAAAACCGTCTGTATTTATATGTGGATTTGGTCTTACGATTATCCTTTTCTTTCGAAATGGTTTTAACTTTAAAATCAAGTTGGATGACCCCATTAAACTTAGTGTGTTTTACTCACTCTGGTCCACCAGACTGACCCGGTGTTTGTAATGCTTGGGTTAGACCGGGTTGTACAGGCTCAGGTTATCGAACGCTGTGGAGTCCAATGACGAGCTAAAACAGTTCAGACCTATGATGATGCCGTTATTATTCCGCTGTGTGTTTTATATAAAAGGACAGGCTATTATAACTGTCCATGTGTATTGATGTACTCTGATGTTGTAAGTATTATTTCAAGCTCTCAATAAAAGTTATTTCTATATTATATTTTGTTCCGCTGCGATGTGAGGCTCTGTGTTTATTCTTCTTCTTATTCTTCTATTCTAACTTTCTTTCTTCCTCATCTCACCCTCTTACTTCTTTCTATTGGCATCTGAGTTCCCAATGTTTTTTGGGTTGATCATGGGTTGTTTATTCAGGTCAAAAGGTACCGGAAATTTAGGTCGTCACATCGACGAACCCAGTTCCATCATGGCTCATATGTGGTTGTTTGAGTGTGAAACTTCCGACGTAAGTTTTTTGAAATATTTTAATAATAAAGTATCCTAACCCTCACTATAAATATTCGCTGCCCCCTTCTTTATCGTCTCGTGGTCAAAACATTTTCCACCTGCCGCCAATAATTCTTTGAAAATTCATACAAAATAATTTGCTCAATGAAATCAAATAATTTTTTATTCCTTGAGATCATGAGAGTCTGAACTTCTTTCTGATGTATTATGTTTTGCACTATTTTAGACCAGTGCATGCTAGCGTTCAGGTTTCGAGAAAATTCAGGCAATGAAGGATGGAGTTAAGGGAAGATTCGGTTTCATTGTGGAAATTAGTTTGTTCCTGGATGTTTTGGTAGGATACCGTACCTAAATAGGTCTCGATTTTCTCGCTGACCGTGAGTCGACGATTGAGAGCGGATGTTGGTAGGGGAGTCCGAACTAAAAGTGTGTAGCAACCCGAAACTTCCCCGGTCTCCGAAGAGATGAGAAAGAACGAATTACTGTGAGGACAAGACAAAACAAAACGCAGACGGAAGAACATTTCATTGTTATTACAACAATTCCATCAGATACAAGAATATACAGAGTATAAATGAATAAATTACATTCGATAAATATCAGAGATTACAATAAATTACATAGCAGCGGAAAAATAATATAAAGCACAACTGAAGGTGATATACGGATACAGAGCTTTCCGGATATCATTCCAGCTGTAAACCAGGATCCTGTGAATATAAATCTGCAAAACCAAAACTACTAGCTGCCCGTGCGGAAAATAGGGGCACCCAGAGTTTAGGTTAAAACAATAAACTCCAGGTCAGTCATGTGACTGGTGTGAGAACTAAAACAGTTATTAATCTTTATTTTCAAAATTAAGTAAATCAAGGGACCACGCCGTATAACACAGAACGGGTTTCCTCCCAAGAATACCAGTGCATAAAACAACAGCGCAATGCTAAATAAAAAAAATGAAGCTGTTATAAGACCCAGGTCCTATCACACAATGCAACGCAAGCCGGGGGATAGGGTTTTCCCTTATAACAGCCAAAGCATGCTTGATACGTTTAAAACAAATCATTTGATACTATAATAAGTGTATAGTGTCAAAACATTTCAATCGTAAATATCAATCATAGGCGGCATAGCTACCATCTACTATGTCGCCATACTAGTTCTACAATTAAAGACGAATTACACGTATTGGAAATTGGATTCCGTCATGAGTCGAGGCAAGGGGCAAGCTCCTCTCCGCGTTCGAGACACTCTAGCAAATGTCTCAGGGTTACGCACTCTGGGCAACCCTGGATGCGGCTGGGCCGGTCCTCACTTACGTTAGAGGATTGGCAATTCCTGAACACACGTTTCCCGGTCCTTACAGACCTATAATCGAGGCGCCTCATTCCAACAACCACAAAGGTGAAAAGTATATAAATGTCAGGGCTGGTAAGTCACTGACACCACCAAAGCTGGAAAGAAACGTCGTGCTCTCCCAGCGGTCCATATCCCGTTTTTAACTCATATCGAGGTGTGAGGCTCGCGAATTCACGTTATACACAAAGCTACGCCACAGAGGTCGTGCTTTGATCATCAACCACAAGACTTTGCTTTTCAACAGAAGCCTTGATCATTGCAACTCAGAATGTCACACAGGCAATTCATGCTATGCGATTGATATCTATCGATATATAACCTCTAAGCTCGTACGTCTCAGAGAAGGGCGTTAAGCAAGAGAATAAATTCTCCGCCGCCAAACAGATATATATTTAACAGAAATCAATCAACACAGAATAAAATCCAATGTCAGACACACAATCCATTTACAAGTCTGTTCCGGGTCTGAACGAAACCGGAGGCACTTTCCTCGCATATCCATCCATCTCCAGGTACGTCTGGACGACCACCAACTATTTCCATCCTCTTGGGTGTACAGCCCAATCAGGATCGTCAGTAATTATCCAAACGATGTGAAGACTTCCAGTCTTCCACCATCGTCTTCATCTTCGACTTATCGTCGAATCGGTTGTTCAGAATGGGTATAAACCCGGACTTCCCGAACAACCCGCGTATATTAAAAACAAATGTTACACCAACACAACATACGCCTCATTCCAATTCAGAATATCCTTTTTATTCACGAAATTACATTCTTAGGGAAAGGTTCCCATTAATTTTATCCAAGATAAATTCTTTAGAATTTATCCTTTAATCATCCTTTTGATGTCGTTTCAAACCAAATTAGGGTTTTCTGAACTAGTCGAGATTAGCGAACCACACCGAAGTAATTTTTTTATTTTATTTCCCAATCCCAACCTATTCATCCCATGAAGCAAAACTGGTAATACTCCATATCTAATACTATGGTGTTATCAGTAAGATTAATTACCATTTCACGTTCAAATCTAGTTAAAGATTTAACTATCGCTTTGGAGCAAAACTGGCGATACTCCATTCTCGCTCATTTCTAAATTTGATAATTTAGATTACCAATTCACATTTCAATCTAACTGCAGATTCGTTAAAACTCCTTTTACTGGGTTAAAGAACTAGGTGTTATTTAAAACACAGTTCATGACAAACCCAAATCACATTCTATTTATTATCGGGTTAAAGAACTAGTGTTATTTAAAACACCGTTCACGATGAACCCATTTCAAATTCAATCAAATATATTAGAAATTCTGATTATTTAAAACCCCTTTTTAAATCTAATTTATTTATTTAAAAATAATTGGGTTTTAAATTTAGTTCAAAACTAGTTCATTTTGATAAAAATCCATTTTTATCTTTTCAAATATGGAGTTTTCCACCCCAATTTTTCCCAAATCATTTCTTATGATTTTACACAAATTATTACTATTTTTAATAATTTTATTAAGGCCCGTACAATCGATTTCCAACAATGGCCATCGAACTGCACTTACAACGACCTTTTCCAAGTTTGATTTGGACTTATCTCCAAATCCAACCGTTAGATTTTGAATTTCTAATATTCATTAGAAAGCTCTTTTCGGTACGAACCCAACGGTTCCGGTTTTAGGAGAATCCGACGGTCGGATCTCCCGTAATGTCCGTTTGAAATAAATGGTCGAAATTCACGAACTGCCGCGGCGCGTTCTATTCAGGCCATTATATTATATATCTAATATATATAATATATATTTCGTCGATTACTATTTAAAATGAATTATATAAATAGCTATAAATTCGTTTCAAAAACAATTTCAACTTCCATTTCAATCCAAAGCAAAATTGAATTCTTCTTTATAAATTCGTTTTAAAATTCATTTCTATTCAATTCAAATTTCAATAAAATTTGAATTCGTTTTCAATTCAATTCGATTTCAAAGTCGTTTTCAATTCAATTCGATTTCAATGTCGTTTTCAATTCAATTCAATTCAAATTGGTTTTCTATTCGATTCAATTCAAATTGGTTTTCTATTCGATTCAATTCAAATTGGTTTTATTTTCTATTTGAATCAAATTCATTATATATCCAAATCAAATTCGTTATGTTTTCTATTTGAATCGAATTCCTTTCGAAATCGTTTTATATTCAATTCATTTCGAAATCACTTTATATTCAATTCATTTCGAAATCATTATATATTCAATTCATTTCGAAATCGTTATACATTCAATTCATTTCGAAATCGTTATATATTCAATTCATTTCGAAATCGTTATATATTCAATTCATTTCGAAATCGTTATACATTCAATTCATTTCGAAATCGTTATATATTCAATTCATTTCGAAATCGTTTTATATTCAATTCATTTCGAAATCGTTTTATATTCAATTCATTTCGAAATCGTTATATATTCAATTCATTTCGAAATCGTTATACATTCAATTCATTTCGAAATCGTTATATATTCATTTCATTTCGAAATCGTTATATATTCAATTCATTTCGAAATCGTTTTACATTCAATTCATTTCGAAATCGTTATATATTCAATTCATTTCGAAATCGTTTTATAATATTCATTTCCAAATCGTTTTACAATATTCATTTCCAAATCGTTTTACAATATTCATTTCCAAACCGTTTTACAATATTTATTTCAAAATGAATAAAATCGATATAAATATCGTTCACGTCAAAATGGCGTCAACCTAATCAACACCGCTTCATATATTCCTTCATTCTATTCAACAAATGAATATTTATTTTTGTCAACACACGACTAATCTCAGCGAGTGAGTACTGTCCACGTGTGACTATTTTTGTTAAATTATTTCGTTCAACACATGACTAATCTCAACGGATGAGTACAGTCAACACATGAACCTTTATTTTATAGAGATAAAGATATAAATTTTATTGTTAAAATATTTCGTTCAACACATGACTAATCTCAACGGATGAGTACAGTCAACACATGAACCTTTATTTTATAATATTCTTTATTTTCTAAATTGGAATGAGGCCCAATCAATCACCATATAATGTTAATTATATGGATCTTCATACGTCACACGTATAAGATAGCATTGAAAAATATTCAATCATCAACCAAAGTGCACTACACTGTATAAGCATCAAATATAGATATCTAATGCTTATAACAGCCTGTCAATCAATCGATCGACATATTTAATCAATCAGGATGAGTGAACTTCAAATTTCATCCCAACACCCGTGTGGGGTTTCAAACAATCAAACACAGATTTTATTTGTGTAGTTGGGCGATGTGTAAAATTTATCGACCCAATCAATATCAGTCAAATCAGTGTATATAAACAAATCGGTCGATTTGTTTATAAATATTTATTTATTCACATTCACGCTAAAAATTATATTTTTAACGCTAAAATATTTTATTTTAACACATGAATTTTTATTCAGTTCATTTTTTTAAATAAAATGATATTTTTATTTTTCTAACATATTTTAGAAAATTTCGGCGGCATAACGGCGCGATACTAGAAACGGGACGAGGCCTAGCCTTATCCCCGGTCTAGTGAAGGCCCACGCCATTCACACATCAATCAAATCCATTCATTTCACCAAACAATTCAATTTTAATCAAATAATCTAACTAATTCTTGCAATCAAACAAACAAGTCCATGGTCTGTGGACGATTGTGTCGGGTGCTACTAAGCACCGTCTGCATCCTAGTATATATATAACTAGTAAATGAAATTGAAAGGTGAGAAATTCTCACCGAAAGCTATCCCAACTTCACGACACTTCTATTGTAGAGATCTTCGTCGTTTTCGCCTTTTTGTCGCTTTCGTTGCCTGTAGCCACTATATATATAAAAATCGAATTTTTATCTCGCTATTCAATATATAATAATCGAATTTTTATCTCGCTATAATATATAAAAATCGAATCTTTCTTCGTTATTATATAGATAAAAATTCTATTTTTACAACGCTACTATATAAATAAAAATTCTATTTTTATATCGATGTTCATATAATAAAGATTATATTTTTATCATGCCATTCTTCATATAAAGATCTCGCCTTTTCAAAAATAAAGATTTCGCCTTTTCAAAAATAAAGATATCGCCTTTTCAAAAATAAAGATTTCGCCTTTTCAAAAACATCATTATAAAAATCACATTTTTATTTTTCTGCACGTATAAAGATGGTATTTCTAATATTCCTATTATGTAAAAATTATATTTTTAATTCTCTACATAAACAAAAATCATATTTTTACGCCTTCTATATAGTAAAGATTATATTTTTAATACTTTAAAAATATAAAAATCATATTTTTATTATTAAAAATCACTTCTTTTTCCTAGCTAATGAACGAATAAAAATCTTTCTTTTACTTTGATAAAAATCATAGCTTTGCTTTAAAATAAAAGTCATGTTTTTATATTTTTAAAAACCATTCCTTTTCCTTAATTAAAAATCAAATCTTTTCTGATTTTAAACATTAAAAAAAACTGAAAATAAAAGATCCAATTCAGATTTATATTAAAAATAAATAAAAATAAGTTAAAAACTCACTGTAATCAGAAGAGGAAGGGGGAAAGAGTCTTCAGTCGAAGGAGAAGAGGGGGGGCGTCGGCGGTTGTCTCGCTGCTGGGGGGTCTTTGCGAGGCGCTGGAGGGAGGTGGAGGCCTGGGCGAGGGGCGGAGGTGGGTGGAGACTTCACTGGCGGTGGCAGGACTTGGCAGAGGCGGCTTCAGGTGGGTGCGGGGTGCTTGCGAGGTCGCGGTGGAAGGGGCGCTGACAGGAGGAGGGAGGCGCGCGTGTTGGAGGCCCTCCAGCGGCGTTAACTTCGAGGATCGACTTCGTCGTCTCTTTTTTTTTTTATTCTGATTCTGCTGAACGAAGAATTAGGGGGGGCCAGAATGAAATAAGAGGGAGGGGAGAGAGAACTTTAGTTTTTAATTATTTTAATTATTTTATTTCACCGCAAAAAGCAACTTTTATTTTCGACCTCTAAACGAGGCCCGCCGCCTGTCGTCCATAGCGTTTTACCCCCATTCTGAACACAATGGGACATGTTTCGTAGGTTGATTTGATCGTTTGAATCAGTTTCCGTTGAATTTACATTTAAATCACTATATTGAATTTTAAACGTACATTTCAAATTACCGGGGTCACATAATGTCTCTAAAAATTCCAGAAAAATATTTTCTAGCTTCGTACTGATGATACGGTCCTAACAAAACTAGTTTTGTCGAATTCTAAGACCGTTGGAAAAATGGCCAATTTCCAGTCGATTAAAATCAACTGAAACTGGTCAAACGCGTTTTCCTTTGCCACGCTCACATATTGATTCGAAAATTTTTGAAATTTCTAATCTAGCAATAATTTAACATCACGGACCCAACAAAAGTGGTTTCGACGAAATCCGAGGTCGTTTGCAAAATTTCCATTTTTAAGGGCCTGAATTCCATAGCGACTATTCAGAATTTTCAACTGGACATATCTTTTGATTCCCGCTATGAAATTTCGATTTTTCGAATTTGTTGGAAAGGTATCATCAATTAGACCCTAATGTTTTTGGTTTCACTAAAATCCGGGTTGTTTTGCACCCGGTATGTTCAATTGAAGTTTGAAATCGAATTATCGAACTACCGCGCCATTTTCAATTCCTTTATAATTATATATAAATATTTATATTCTAACGACGACGCGTATAAATATATACGTTCGAATTATATTCAAAATAAATTTTCCTCGATATTATTTAAAATAATCTATTTTAAATGTTCAAAATTCGCTAAAATTGTCAAAATAAAAATTTTAAACTGGCTTAGAATTTCCGGGTTATTACAATCTCCCCCACTTAAAACTTTTCGTCCCCGAAAAGGAACAAAGTCGAAAGTGGTTTGATTAATCGGCTCTACGTTCGATCTGGCTTCCATTCTCTAACTTTTCAGTTTCTGAGAATTTCCAAATTTTCAAAAATTTGGCTAACACTCTAAATTTTCGAAAAATTTCGCCATAACCTCCCCTGCATCGGGAGCCACGGGAAAATCCCGAAATTGCCATATGGGCCTTCTGATCTCAAAAAGAAAAAGAAAAAGCCAAGCGGCTAGCCAATAGGCTCATAAAATCATCATCACCCAAACAAAACCGTAAATTATGTGGTAAACATGTACCTATTTGTCGGGCAAACAAATTTTATTCTCTCTCTAGCCTCCTTGCTATGACCTGTTCAATGTAAGTATATGTATATGCAAGCAAATGCGACTAATTTTCAATACAGTTCAATATTTGATGCAATTAGGCATAATGGTTCAGAATTAGCAAACAAATAGGCAAACAACACAAACATCAATCAATTAGTGGATTAGAGTTTCAAATTCATAACTTTGATATATATACTGAAAATCTTGTTTTTGATGCCAATTCACAACAATGTGTTCTAACTATATAAGTTTTGGTTCTCACACCAGTCTAATGGAAATATATAGAAAATCACACCTTCGAAACACGAACATAAGTTCGGATGATGATCGATCAATCATCAGAACCATCTCCGGGCGTCTAGAATGTGATTCTATATCTATCCAGTATATTAAAACTTCGAATATACGTTCATGACGCGTATATACAAAACCTTTATATATTGGATTGTCCATATTCAATATAAATAAATATTCAAATATGTAGAATTGATTTAAATTTTTAAAACAAAAATTGTTTTCATTTGAAAAATATACTCTTCACACTCGTTCTAGGATACTACTGACCCTATCTCTAACGAGCCATTCTAATTGGATATTACTAATCCAATATCTGATGAATTCTTTCGTATGGTTCTAATGTGTCTTGTTCTCGAGCTCTGTAAACCAAAGCTCTGATACCAAATGTAGCGACCCGAAACTTCCCCGGTCTCCGAAGAGATGAGAAAGAACGAATTACTGTGAGGACAAGACAAAACAAAACGCAGACGGAAGAACATTTCATTGTTATTACAACAATTCCATCAGATACAAGAATATACAGAGTATAAATGAATAAATTACATTCGATAAATATCAGAGATTACAATAAATTACATAGCAGCGGAAAAATAATATAAAGCACAACTGAAGGTGATATACGGATACAGAGCTTTCCGGATATCATTCCAGCTGTAAACCAGGATCCTGTGAATATAAATCTGCAAAACCAAAACTACTAGCTGCCCGTGCGGAAAATAGGGGCACCCAGAGTTTAGGTTAAAACAATAAACTCCAGGTCAGTCATGTGACTGGTGTGAGAACTAAAACAGTTATTAATCTTTATTTTCAAAATTAAGTAAATCAAGGGACCACGCCGTATAACACAGAACGGGTTTCCTCCCAAGAATACCAGTGCATAAAACAACAGCGCAATGCTAAATAAAAAAAATGAAGCTGTTATAAGACCCAGGTCCTATCACACAATGCAACGCAAGCCGGGGGATAGGGTTTTCCCTTATAACAGCCAAAGCATGCTTGATACGTTTAAAACAAATCATTTGATACTATAATAAGTGTATAGTGTCAAAACATTTCAATCGTAAATATCAATCATAGGCGGCATAGCTACCATCTACTATGTCGCCATACTAGTTCTACAATTAAAGACGAATTACACGTATTGGAAATTGGATTCCGTCATGAGTCGAGGCAAGGGGCAAGCTCCTCTCTGCGTTCGAGACACTCTAGCAAATGTCTCAGGGTTACGCACTCTGGGCAACCCTGGATGCGGCTGGGCCGGTCCTCACTTACGTTAGAGGATTGGCAATTCCTGAACACACGTTTCCCGGTCCTTACAGACCTATAATCGAGGCGCCTCATTCCAACAACCACAAAGGTGAAAAGTATATAAATGTCAGGGCTGGTAAGTCACTGACACCACCAAAGCTGGAAAGAAACGTCGTGCTCTCCCAGCGGTCCGTATCCCGTTTTTAACTCATATCGAGGTGTGAGGCTCGCGAATTCACGTTATACACAAAGCTACGCCACAGAGGTCGTGCTTTGATCATCAACCACAAGACTTTGCTTTTCAACAGAAGCCTTGATCATTGCAACTCAGAATGTCACACAGGCAATTCATGCTATGCGATTGATATCTATCGATATATAACCTCTAAGCTCGTACGTCTCAGAGAAGGGCGTTAAGCAAGAGAATAAATTCTCCGCCGCCAAACAGATATATATTTAACAGAAATCAATCAACACAGAATAAAATCCAATGTCAGACACACAATCCATTTACAAGTCTGTTCCGGGTCTGAACGAAACCGGAGGCACTTTCCTCGCATATCCATCCATCTCCAGGTACGTCTGGACGACCACCAACTATTTCCATCCTCTTGGGTGTACCACCCAATCAGGATCGTCAGTAATTATCCAAACGATGTGAAGACTTCCAGTCTTTAACCACCGTCTTCATCTTCGACTTATCGTCGAATCGGTTGTTCAGAATGGGTATAAACCCGGACTTCCTGAACAACCCGCGTATATTAAAAACAAATGTTACACCAACACAACATACGCCTCATTCCAATTCAGAATATCCTTTTTATTCACGAAATTACATTCTTAGGGAAAGGTTCCCATTAATTTTATCCAAGATAAATTCTTTAGAATTTATCCTTTAATCATCCTTTTGATGTCGTTTCAAACCAAATTAGGGTTTTTTGAACTAGTCGAGATTAGCGAACCAAACCGAAGTAATTTTTTTATTTTATTTCCCAATCCCAACCTATTCATCCCATGAAGAAAAACTGGTAATACTCCATATCTAATACTATGGTGTTATCGGTAAGATTAATTACCATTTCACGTTCAAATCTAGTTAAAGATTTAACTATCGCTTTGGAGCAAAACTGGCGATACTCCATTCTCGGTCATTTCTAAATTTGATAATTTAGATTACCAATTCACATTTCAATCTAACTGCAGATTCGTTAAAACTCCTTTTACTGGGTTAAAGAACTAGGTGTTATTTAAAACACAGTTCACGACAAACCCAAATCACATTCTATTTATTATCGGGTTAAAGAACTAGTGTTATTTAAAACACCGTTCACGATAAACCCATTTCAAATTCAATCAAATATATTAGAAATTCTGATTATTTAAAACCCCTTTTTAAATCTAATTCATTTATGTAAAAATAATTGGGTTTTAAATTTAGTTCAAAACTAGTTCATTTTGATAAAAATCCATTTTTATCTTTTCAAATATGGAGTTTCCACCCCAATTTTTCCCAAATCATTTCTTATGATTTTACACAAATTATTACTATTTTTATTAATTTTATTAAGGCCCGTACAATCGATTTCCAACAATGGCCATCGAACTGCACTTACGGCGACCTTTTCCAAGTTTGATTTGGACTTATCTCCAAATTCAACCATTAGATTTTGAATTTCTAATATTCGTTAGAAAGCTCTTTTCGGTACGAACCCAACGGTTCCGGTTTTAGGAGAATCCGACGGTCGGATCTCCCGTAATGTCCGTTTGAAATAAATGGTCGAAATTCACGAACTGCCGCGGCGCGACGCGTTCTATTCAGGCCATTATATTATATATCTAATATATATAATATATATTTCGTCGATTACTATTTAAAATGAATTATATAAATAGCTTTAAATTCGTTTCAAAAACAATTTCAACTTCCATTTCAATCCAAAGCAAAATTGAATTCTTCTTTATAAATTCGTTTTAAAATTCATTTCTATTCAATTCTAATTTCAATTAAATTTGAATTCGTTTTCAATTCAATTCGATTTCAAAGTCGTTTTCAATTCAATTCGATTTCAAAGTCGTTTTCAATTCAATTCAATTCAAATTGGTTTTCTATTCGATTCAATTCAAATTGGTTTTCTATTCGATTCAATTCAAATTGGTTTTATTTTCTATTTGAATCAAATTCATTATATATTCAAATCAAATTCGTTATGTTTTCTATTTGAATCGAATTCCTTTCGAAATCGTTTTATATTCAATTCATTTCGAAATCACTTTATATTCAATTCATTTCGAAATCATTATATATTCAATTCATTTCGAAATCGTTATACATTCAATTCATTTCGAAATCGTTATATATTCAATTCATTTTGAAATCGTTATATATTCAATTCATTTCGAAATCGTTATACATTCAATTCATTTCGAAATCGTTATATATTCAATTCATTTCGAAATCGTTTTATATTCAATTCATTTCGAAATCGTTTTATATTCAATTCATTTCGAAATCGTTATATATTCAATTCATTTCGAAATCGTTAAACATTCAATTCATTTCGAAATCGTTATATATTCAATTCATTTCGAAATCGTTATATATTCAATTCATTTCGAAATCGTTTTACATTCAATTCATTTCAAAATCGTTATATATTCAATTCATTTCTAAATCGTTTTATAATATTCATTTCCAAATCGTTTTACAATATTCATTTCCAAATCGTTTTACAATATTCATTTCCAAATCGTTTTACAATATTCATTTCAAAATGAATAAAATCGATATAAATATCGTTCACGTCAAAATGGCGTCAACCTAATCAACACGGCTTCATATATTCCTTCATTCTATTCAACAAATGAATATTTATTTTTGTCAACACACGACTAATCTCAGCGAGTGAGTACTGTCCACGTGTGACTATTTTTGTTAAATTATTTCGTTCAACACATGACTAATCTCAACGGATGAGTACAGTCAACACATGAACCTTTATTTTATAGAGATAAAGATATAAATTTTATTGTTAAAATATTTCGTTCAACACATGACTAATCTCAACGGATGAGTACAGTCAACACATGAACCTTTATTTTATAATATTCTTTATTTTCTAAATTGGAATGAGGCCCAATCAATCACCATATAATGTTAATTATATGG
The DNA here is from genome assembly GCA_030737875.1 of Allium sativum. Classification (NCBI taxonomy): domain Eukaryota; kingdom Viridiplantae; phylum Streptophyta; class Magnoliopsida; order Asparagales; family Amaryllidaceae; genus Allium; species Allium sativum. The sequence goes on from CM060910.1 coordinate 434,194,429, forward strand.
ATCTTCATACATCACACGTATAAGATAGCATTGAAAAATAATCAATCATCAACCAAAGTGCACTACACTGTATAAGCATCAAATATAGATATCTAACGCTTATAACAGCCTGTCAATCAATCGATCGACATATTTAATCAATCAGGATGAGTGAACTTCAAATTTCATCCCAACACCCGTGTGGGGTTTCAAACAATCAAACACAGATTTTATTTGTGCAGTTGGGCGATGTGTAAAATTTATCGACCCAATCAATATCAGTCAAATCAGTGTATATAAACAAATCGGTCGATTTGTTTATAAATATTTATTTATTCACATTCACGCTAAAAATTATATTTTTAACGCTAAAATATTTTATTTTAACACATGAATTTTTATTCAGTTCATTTTTTTAAATAAAATGATATTTTTATTTTTCTAACATATTTTAGAAAATTTCGGCGGCATAACGGCACAATACTAGAAACGGGACGAGGCCTAGCCTTATCCCCGGTCAAGTGAAGGCCCACGCCATTCACACATCAATCAAATCCATTCATTTCACCAAACAATTCAATTTTAATCAAATAATCTAACTAATTCTTGCAATCAAACAAACAAGTCCATGGTCTGTGGACGATTGTGTCGTGTGCTACTAAGCACCATCTGCATCCTAGTATATATATATATATAACTAGTAAATGAAATTGAAAGGTGAGAAATTCTCACCGAAAGCTATCCCAACTTCACGACACTTCTATTGTAGATATCTTCGTCGTTTTCGCCTTTTTGTCGCTTTCGTTGCCTGTAGCCACTATATATATAAAAATCGAATTTTTATCTCGCTATTCAATATATAAAAATCAAATTTTTATCTCGCTATAATATATAAAAATCGAATCTTTCTTCGTTATTATATAGATAAAAATTCTATTTTTACAACGCTACTATATAAATAAAAATTCTATTTTTATATCGATGTTCATATAATAAAGATTATATTTTTATCACGCCATTCTTCATATAAAGATCTCGCCTTTTCAAAAATAAAGATTTCGCCTTTTCAAAAATAAAGATTTCGCCTTTTCAAAAATAAAGATTTCGCCTTTTCAAAAATATCATTATAAAAATCACATTTTTATTTTTCTACACGTATAAAGATGGTATTTCTAATATTCCTATTATTTAAAAATTATATTTTTAATTCTCTACATAAACAAAAATCATATTTTTACGCCTTCTATATAGTAAAGATTATATTTTTAATACTTTAAAAATATAAAAATCATATTTTTATTATTAAAAATCACTTCTTTTTCCTAGCTAATGAACGAATAAAAATCTTTCTTTTACTTTGATAAAAATCATAGCTTTGCTTTAAAATAAAAGCCATGTTTTTATATTTTTAAAAACCATTCCTTTTCCTTAATTAAAAATCAAATCTTTTCTGATTTTAAACATTAAAAAAACTGAAAATAAAAGATTCATTTCAGATTTATATTAAAAATAAATAAAAATAAGTTAAAAACTCACTGTAATCAGAAGAGGAAGGGGGAAAGAGTCTTCAGTCGAAGGAGAAGAGGGGGGGGGGGGGGCGTCGGCGGTTGTCTCGCTTCTAGGGGGGTTCTTTGCGAGGCGCTGGAGGGAGGTGGAGGCCTGGGCGAGGGGCGGAGATGGGTGGAGACTTCACTGGCAGTGGCAGGACTTGGCAGAGGCGGCTTCAGGTGGGTGCGGGGTGCTTGCGAGGTCGCGGTGGAAGGGGCGCTGACAGGAGGAGGGAGGCGCGCGTGTCGGAGGCCCTCCGGCGGCGTTAACTTCGAGGATCGACTTCGTCGTCTCTTTTTTTTTTATTCTGATTCTGATGAACGAAGAAATAGGGGGGGGGGCAGAATGAAATAAGAGGGAGGGGAGAGAGAACTTTAGTTTTTAATTATTTTAATTATTTTATTTCACCGCAAAAAGCAACTTTTATTTTCGAACTCTAAACGAGGCCCACCGCCTGTCGTCCATAGCGTTTTACCCCCATTCCGAACACAATGGGACATGTTTCGTAGGTTGATTCGATCGTTTGAATCAGTTTCCGTTGAATTTACATTTAAATCACTATATTGAATTTTAAACGTACATTTCAAATTACCGGGGTCACATACTGTCTCTAAAAATTCCAGAAAAATATTTTCTAGCTTCGTACTGACGATACGGTCCTAACAAAACTAGTTTCGTCGAATTCTGAGACCGTTGGAAAAATGGCCAATTTCCAGTTGATTAAAATCAACTGAAACTGGTCAAACGCGTTTTCCTTTGCCACGCTCACATATTGATTCGAAAAATTATGAAATTTGGAATCTAGCAATAATTTAGCATCACGGACCCAACAAAAGTGGTTTCGACGAAATCCGAGGTCGTTTGCAAAATTTCCATTTTTAAGGGCCTGAATTCCATAGCAACTATTCAGAATTTTCAACTGGACATATCTTTTGATTCCCGCTATGAAATTTCGATTTTTCGAATTTGTTGGAAAGGTATCATCAATTAGATCCTAATGTTTTTGGTTTCACTAAAATCCGGGTTGTTTTGCACCCGGTATGTTCAATTTAAGTTTGAAATCGAATTATCAAACTACTGCGCCATTTTCAATTCCTTTATAATTATATATAAATATTTATATTCTAACGACGATTCGTATAAATATATACGTTCGAATTATAATCAAAATAAATTTTCCTCGATATTATTTAAAATAATCTATTTTAAATGTTCAAAATTCGCTAAAATTGCCAAAATAAAATTTTTAAACTGGCTCAGAATTTCCGGGTTATTACAAAGTGTATGGGTAGAGCATGGAGGGGAGGAGAAGAGGAGAACAAAAATATTGATCTCATGGGTTTTATCGGCGGTAGGAGGAGAATGAAGGGGATAAAGGCACGATAGTGGGGATGAAAGCAGCTGCTATAATCGACTTTCAAATATGGAAGTAGAATTTTGAGAACATGGGTTAAGTATTTAGTTAATAATTAACTAAAGTTAATTGCGTTTAGTTATTTTAATATATATTACAACTTGTAATTCATATAACTTTGGCATATGTGAAGAGAATTCGATGAAACAAGATCCGTTCGGATTGTGGCAACAAATAATACGTGTGCAAGCTGGTTTGGAACGATTTAGAGCTTGTTGGAATTCTGGTTAATTTTAGACGATTATTTAAAATTAAACAGAAATAATGCAAGATTGTCGATAGAAATAAATTGTGAGTTAACTCACACGCCCTCTGGAATTCTATGATGTGATTTAATTCATATAATTATAACTCATCGTTGATAGTATAAATTAGATGTTTAGATGTTTTAGATGTTTAATGTTTGATTGTTGATTGATGTTATTTATATTCTCGTTATTTTAAATGCACTAGATTAAAATTCTTATCTCATACGAATTTATTAAATGATATGATGAGTTGTGATGTAGAGAAAAAATAGGTTGGAGGGATCCAACTGGAGTCCTTAAATATTTTGCATGTTATTTGTACTCGTATTATTTATATATGAATTGTTTAACCCAAGTAACATTAAATCTTGATTGGATGTTGATTGTTTAATTGGATTCAATGTTGATGTGATATTAACCAATAGACAATACTGATTAAGTGATTGGCAATAGATGGCCAAAAATCAATCTTTTTTAAGACGTTGATTTGCCGCCAGGCGAATTGACGTAGTTTAAGTTATAAAAATTTATTTTATAACTGAAACAAGATTTTCAATTATATTTTTACAAATCATAAAAAATGGAAGTTTAATAAATAAGTCCATATTTATAAATTGATTTTTATAAACATATTATAAAATAATTTATTTAGAAATTTCTTATGTTTCAATAAGTTTTATATGCAGATAAGTCAAATTAACATAAGGGTTAATAAATTGAGACAATTGTTTTAAAAAAATTGAGCGATATTATTCAATTATCTATATTTATAATTAATTTAAAAGGAATGATTAGTAGAAATCAATTAACAAATTAACTGATGTCTCTAGCTGACTCAGTCAACTGTTTAAACTGAAATTGGTTATTAGATTAGTTTGTGATCAAGTAATCTAATAGTAATAGTTTTAACAAATAGTTGCCTAAACTTAATAAGTTTCCATAAAAAAATAATTATTTTTTAATTAGCACTGTTTAAAGAAAATTGTCGAGTTATTGATCATTAATAAAGCTAATTACTATTTTAATAACTGTTTAAAGAGATTAACTATTCTATTTTTAGTTAATAATGAAATAAACTACTTTTATTTGGTTAATATTGAAGTTAATTATTAGTTTAATCAAAAATAATTAAAGTGATACTTTTTAACTGGAATTCATTTAAGAAGATAATCGATTTTGTAATGAGATTAAGTTAAATTTTAAGAGGAGTTTATGAAATGATTTTAATATAAAATCCGAATTTTATAAACGAAGTTTATAAAAGAGATTTAAGCTAATGCGATAGTTTTAAATAAATGTTTTACTTGATATTTGAATTAATTAATAAGGATTGATATCAAATGGGGATTTGCAAGAATGCAAAGGAATATATTTAAAGGATTTATATAAATAATTAGGTAATGGGATTTTAGAATAAAATTTATAAAGTGTTTAAAAGAAATTTAAGCCAATGCGAGAATTGTGAACAAGCATATACTTAATATTTAAATTAGTAAAGCCGATTGAAACTGTAAATATTTTTTTTTACAAAAATGCAAAGATAAAAGGCTTAAATGGATTTTGTAAAGGATTTAGCAAATGTATTCATTATAATAAATCCAATTTAATTTTCTTAGTAAAAGGCTAAATGGATTTGGATAAAGGATACTGTAAATGGATTTTTTAAATCCAAGTTGAAAAAAGAATTAGATTAAAAAGTTTTAAAACTAAGGGTTTGTGATTTAATAAGTTTTTAATTAATAATATAATTAAGTAAAGGTGATTATAATGGAAAAAAGGTTCTCGAATGCAAGTAATGGTTTGTAAAACCATATTTAATTACAATAGTAAATGATATTGATACGGAATATCAGCGTTTGAGTTACAAGCTTTTATCCATCTTAAGAAAAGAACGTTATCAATCAAGGTCTGAGAGGTAAATAGAATACCCCAATTTGAACGACTTCAGGATGATCTGAGGATGATATAGTCCGTAATGGTAAAGTTGTTGGAAATAATTTATTATTTCCATAAGAGAAATAATATTGCAACTTTATTTGTAAGGTTTAAATAAAATAAAACTATTGGGTTTTACCATAAATAATGTATTACTTATATAGCTTGGTTCAGATGTGAAATTTGACTATACTTATACCGTTCGGTCAAGTATATAGCCCTATTTTCTAAGTAATGAAAATAGTACGATTTGTGAATATAGTTATTCCAAGAAATAAGTGGTTTTCGGGATAAATAAATGAGAGGTTATACAGGTTTTGAAGCAGAAGTAAATATTGGAAATTTAATTATTATTTCTATAAGCGTTATTGTAAACTTCAAATGGCAAAGTTTTGAAGTTAAAGAAAACTGTTTAGGATTATATAATAAGAAATGTGATGCATAATATCATTTTGACCCATATAAGATTTGGTGATGAAATCTATACCAATTGGTTGTGAATATATATGCGATATTTCCAAAGTAAAGGAAATGAAAGGAGTTTTGTGAATATATAAAGATATTTTGAGGAAAAGGGAATGAAGAGGGGATTTTTTATGAGTAAGATTATTCTAAAAGGATAAATGAATGGTTATTATTTTCAAAATTACGGAAACAAGAGGAATTTGAGAATATGAATATCTAGTTGTGTTAATTATATGAAATCGATTTTAAGAATCGATGAAATGGTGGCGGAGAAGGTAACTTCTTTTAGCTTAAAACTCAAAATATATTTGTGCAAATCAATTACTGATTCGATAAATCTCACAATGTGGCATTCAAAGTCTGATGTGTTGTATTTGAAAAGGTAATCAAGACCTCAAGCCTCGCCAACCGGAAAGTGACAGAAATCGAGGAGGCAGCAAGGAAGTAGGTCATACCCATTAGGGATATCATCACCTAATCTAAATATATTGGTTCTCCCATTATTGTATGCTTCATAATTTACGGTTTCTGATCCCAACCGTTGGTGATGATATATTCGGTACACTCAAGTTGAATGAGTGGACATTCATCTGTGATTGGGTTGCAAGATGTTCTTGTTGAACCGTAGTGTTTCACCTCTAGAGGACACTGATCGAAAGGTAGTACCATACCTAGTTTTGTTGGAAATCCATACTCCAATACGAGCCGTACGTTTTTAGATGTAAACCAACTATGTCGAAACGTGAGATGCAAGCATTTCAGGTGCATTCCTATTTTATTTATGAATTGATAAACATTTTTATAAGATCACTGAATTTTAATATAAAAAGTGATTTGATTATCATATGGTAAAAACACATGCCATGTTTATGTGGGTCATGTCATACAAGAGTTCCATTCTTTCAAAGGGTTTTCTAAAAGTTGTAACAACCCTGAAAATCAAAACCAATTTAAAAGTTTTATTTTAGCTATTTTAATGAATTTTTAATATTCAAAATGATTTATTTTAAATAACAACGATTTAAAACTTATTTAAATCGAAGTTAGAATGTATATATTTATTTAAATTATAAAACAAGCCTGAAATGGCGCGGTAGTCTGAAAAAATTCGATTTCTAATTTCAAATGAATGTATAGAATTCAAAATAAATCGTATTTCAGTAAAACCAGCAATATTTGAATCTGTTTAATTATATCTTTCTAACGAATGTGAAAAATCCAGTTTTCATAACGAGAATTGAAACTTATGTCCAATTTAAAATTGAAAATAGTCACTATGGAATTTGAATATATATAGCCCTTAAAAATAGCCATTTTGCAGACGATCTCCATTTTTTATGAAACCACTTTTATTGGATCCGGAATATCAAATTATTACTAGGTTTAAAATTCCATAATTTTTGGAATTAATATGTGAGCACAACAACTATAAACGCGTTTGGTAATTTTAGTTTGAATTGGATCGACCAAGAAAAGGCCATTTTTCAAACGGTCTCAAAATTCGATGAAATTAATTTTGTTAGGACCGTATCATGCAAACATAGCTAGATTTGTTTTTTGGGAATTTTTGGAATCAATATGTGGCCCCGGTAAATTAAAATGTACATTCAAATCCAATATTGAATGTTTTATATTTTAATTTAGGGAAAAACTGACTGAAACAGTCAAATGGGCTTATGAAACATATTTCATTGTGTCCGGAATGGGGGTATTTAGCTAGGGGGAACAATCGTTTGGTTTGATTTGGAGTTCGTATTGATTAACAGGAATTTTGGAATTAAAAGAAATTAAAAATAAAATATATAAATATATTGGCCAATAGGATTCAACGTTGACCACATTCATTCTTGTTCAACCCATAAACCCTCAGAAATGAACGACGTCACCCATTCAAACCTTCTCCCCTCATTTCTTGCAATCCACACGATAAAATTCAATGATTCTTTAGAGAATTTTGTAGAAATTTTGAGATTTACAAATCCATATAAATTTGGTAATTTATCGTTGCTAATTGGGCTCGAATTACCTGGTCAAAGTCCACATGCGTTGCCCCCTTTTTCTCCGCTGTGCTACCACCGAACTGGAGCCTACCACCCTCGAACGGTGCGCCCCTCCTTGCTCTTCAATGTGGTGAAGGCTAATCGTCCCCTTGTGCACCAATTTGCATGAAAATTGGTGACCTAGTTTTTAACGGTAAACGAAAACAACGGCTTGAGGAGGAAGGTATATATTTAAATAGTTTACAACATTTAAAAGTGTTGCAAAGTTAAATTTATTTTAAAAAATCATCTTTTTGATACGTTGTTGAAATCTAGTGAAACGAGAGACATTGGACTCGTGACATTGTGCGCTACATTTTAGAAGTGACCAGAGAAATTTTAGAATGATCTACAGTTTTTGAAGGAGTGGAACCTAATGTAAGATTTCTAAATTCAAATAAAATGAATAAAAATATAATAGGGTGCAGACGGAGCTTAGTAGCTCCTGACACTACTTTCTATTAAACCATGGATGATTGTGTGATAATTGTGGTGTGAAATTGATTGGGATTGTGAATGATTGATTGTGGTTGCAACAAAATTGATTTTGTTTGTGGTAAATTCATTGTATAGAGAAAATGAATTGAATTGCGGAAATTGTTGAAATGAAATTATTGTAATGCTGCAAGGCCTACGTTAGCAGATGAGCCGTACTCAGACACGGTGTCGGTACTAAATACCCTACCGTTGTGATGCTGAAATTTTCTGAAATGTACTATATAAAATATTTGTTGTTTGAAATAAATTGTTTGAATAATAAAAATAACATTTTTATTGTATGTATGAAGTATATAAAATATTCACATTTGAAATAAATTGTTTGAACAAATAAAATAACATTTTTATTGTATGTATGAAGTATATAAAATATTCGTGTTTGAAATAAATTGTTTGAACAATAAAAATAACATTTTAATTGTGTATATGAAGTTTATAAAATATTCATGTTTGAAATAAATTGTTTGAACAATAAAAATAACATTTTTATTGTATGTATGAACTAAATAAAAATGATCACGTGTTGAAATATATTTTTGTTCGCCAAAAATATTATTTTTATCATGTATGTGAAATGTTAAAAATGACCATGTGTTGAAATATATTTTTATTCGCCAAAAATATTATTTTTTATCATGTATGTGAAGTGTTAAAAATGATCGTGTGTTGAAATATATTTTTATTCCCTAAAAATATTAGTTTTATCATGTATGTGAAGTAATAAAAATGACCATGTGTTGAAATATATTTTTGTTGGCTAAAAATATTATTTTTAACATGCTAATGAAGTAATAAAAATAACCGTGTGTTGAAATATATTTTTATTAGTTAAAAATATTATTCTTATCACTTGTATGAGGTGTATAAAATAACCATATGTTGAAATGTATTTTTGTTCGCCAAAAATATTATTTTCAACATGTATATGAAGTGTTAAAAATAACCATGTAAGGAAATAAATATTTGTTCGCTAAAAAAATTATTTTTAGCATAGATATGCATATATATACACATGCTAAATAGGTAAATGGATTTTCCGTTGAGTAAAGAATTTATTTGCGTGCCCGACAAATAGGTAAACCTTAATGAGTTGGCTACGCAATTTTATTTATTATATAAACTTCTGTGAATGTCATTGGATGTGGTGTGCTGGTTGTTCTACGTGAGATTATAAACAACGCCATAGGATAGTAACAATTAATTTTGAACTACACTACAAGGCATACTACGTAAAGATAGCATACTCAATCATGTTCCATATAAGCATTTGGAGCTTGTATGACGAGGTTGGAATTACCATACAAGCGAGAGGCTTGTATGGCGATGACTGCATTTCAGGTTGAACCGAAGACGAACTATTGATGTCATAGCATATCATATTCCATATAAGCATTTGGAGTTTGTATGACGAGGTTGAGATTACCATATGAGCGAGATGCTCGTATGGCGATGATTGCAGTGGCGGAGCCAGGGTTGAAGGCTAGTGGGGACCAAAAATCTAGTTGGGGGCAAATGTCTTTGAGTATCTAAATCCACCCCTGCTCTAATGTACAGAGAAGAGCAAGTAATGTGCCAGTGATGAAAACAGTATAACTCTCGCATATTATCCTAGGCCAAATTGGTTACAACAGAGCATGTATCATAGCATAATCCTCCCTTGCTCTATATATACACTCAAAGACACACTAGTATAAAATTAAATATAGAAAATCTAGTAGGGTCCAGTGACCCCACTAGACCCCCCTAAATCCGCCCCAGGATGATTGAACTACTGGTTGAACTAAGGACTGATATGGACTAAACAAAATATAACGGTCAATGGCAAGATTAATAAAAAAATCCCACATGGGTCTGGAGTAGACAATAATTCACGTCTCTCCCGTTTTTAGATATGGCACATGGATTTATTTTTTAACACTGGACAAGGTAACGAGATTTATCTCTGGAGTTATGATCTTTACACACTCCCTTGGGCATAGAATAGGTCACTAAAAATTGTGTATGCTGTTTCTGGATTTATTGGGTGCCTGATACGGCCCAATAAATTTCCAAACCCCTCCGCTTACAAAGGAGGTTATGGCAAAAAAATTCGAAATTTAAAGGCATTAGCCAAAATTTCGAAGTGAAAACGGTGTAGAAATTGTCGAATGAATTATATATAAATATATATATATAAATTAAATTAAACGAATAACAACGCTGTAGTTTGTGTTTTGGAATCACAATTTTAAATGATTATAACGGGAGATCCGACCGTCGGATTTTCCTGAAATCGGAACAGTTGGTTTCACTTTGAAAAGATCTTTCCAACGATATGAAATTTGTTAAGATCCAACAGTTAGATTTTGTAAAATGTTTAATTCAAATTTGAATGAAAGCAGCGCCAGTGCCATCGAATGACCTGAAACGTCATTCGATGAAAAGGGACTATTTTTATATGTATAAAAATAGTGATAAATCGTTATAAAATATCGTAAGCGATATGAAATGGAAATAAACCGATTTTACTTGGTTTGTTGGATATTCTGATGGTTATATGTATTTGACATGAAATTATTATATTGAATTGAAATGTAAATGTCAAATAGTTAAACCATGGAAATAATTGATTTGAATTTTATGTATACGCGAATTATTTGAAAAGGCCAAGTTAATTCTCATTTCAAATAATTGATCGACGATTAAAAGTCGAAGATATGAAGATGGTGCAAGACCATTGATCTTCACATCAAATGGATTACTACTGATGCTCTGGATCAGTTAGCTCCCAGGAGGGGTTACAGTGGTAGCAGTCCGGACGTATTTGTTGATTGTCCGGATGTGCGAGGGACTCTCTCCTGTATTGGACATATGGGACGAGGAATAAGGTGCCTATGGTTTCGTTCAGACCCAGAACGAACTAGTAAATGGATGTGTGTCTGACATTGGATTTTGTTCTGTGTTGACTGATCTCTATTAAATATATATCTGTTTGGTGGCAGAGAATTTATTCTCTTGCTTAACACCTTTCTCTAAGACGTACGAGCTTAGAGGTTATATATCGATAGACATCAGTTGCATGGCGTGAAATGTCAATGTGGCATGCTGAGATGCAAGTGGTCAAGGCTTTTGTTGAAAAGCAGAGCCTTGTGGTTGATGATCAAAGCACGGCTTTAAATAGCATAGCTTTGTGTGTAGCATTAATTCGCGAGCCTCGCACCCCGGTATGAACAAGAAACGGGAGAGGGCTGCAGGGAGGACATGCATTTCTTTCTAGCTAGGAGTGGTGTCATGGTATGGAGCCCAGACATTTTTACTTATGTGGATGATGGAAAGCGAGGCGCCTCGTATATATCGGTCACTATGGGGCCGATGGATGATATGGTCGACATACTGGCCATATTTACGCCCCATAGGGTGGGGAAACGTATTGTTCAGGAATTACGAATCCTCAAACGTAAGAGAGGACCGACCCTAAAGATCCAAGGTGTAGTTGGGGTTGTATCCTGAGACATGGTAGGCTAGATTGTCTCGAATTCGGTAAGGATGATCCCTTACCTTGGTTCATGACGGAAATCCTATTTCCAATACGACATCATGCGGTTTTGATTGTAAACCTATATATGGCGGCATAGTGGCATGGGACGCTCATGTTGTCTATGATTGATATATTATGACTGAAATTGTTTTAAAACATATAGATACTAATAATAATATCCAATGATTTTATATTATATGTATCAAGCATATTTTGGTCATTATAAGGTAAAACTCTATCTTCCGGCTTGCGTTGCATTGTCTTATGGGACCTAAGTCTTATAATGGCTTCATTTTCATAAAAAGCATTGTGATGTTTAAATGATTTACTTGTTTTATGCACTAGTAATCCAACGGAGTAAACCCATTCCGCGTTAGCGGCGTGGTCCTATGATTAGCCTGGTTATTAAATAAGTTAAATAGATTTCTCATACCAGTCCCATGACTGACTCGCAGTTTGTTTCACTTTACAAACTCAGGTGTCCCTATTTTCTACATGGACAGCCTAGTATTCAGGTTTTAGCAGGCTCATTCTGGATAGCTATGGAGCTGAAATGGATTTTATCATTTCTATTATGTTGATCAGACTTTATTATGTATATTATGTTTGATTCTGCTGCAGACATTTTATATAAAGCTGAAACTGTATTCTGTACTAAGTATGATCATGTTATGTTGTGTAACTCTGATGATTATATTATTTCCAGTGTATCTTGATGTAAATTATCCGGTTTAATGATATATTTCTGTTCTGCTATTACTATTTATGTGTTATATTTCACTGATTATCCTTGCTTCGTGGCATGGGGGTTTGGGTCATCACAAAAGTTAAGGAAGACGTTTGTGATGTGAATTTATCACTGAAAGTATTCCACGCTGATCCAGGTTGATTTTTCTTTACTTCAAACTGTACTCGGGTAACACTGAGTATATTTTCCAGGTTAGGTTTTACTTGGAGATTCAAGAGAGGAGCTAGAGTCGAGACGTAATCCCGTATTTTCTGGTATTACTTTATTTTTGTTGTGTGTGTTGTATTGAGTTTGTTGTGTACACTGATTATATAATCACATATATACAGTTTTCTCCTTGTGTAAAGAGTTTTGATATATTATATTTTATTTGTTCCACTATGATATTCTATTCTATTTTGATTCTGCAGTGTTGGCGTTTCTCTTCTTTTTCTTGTATTCTAACATTTCTTTCTTTCTTTTTCTCACCCTCTAATTTCTTTCTCCTAACTATCCACTTTCTTGTGCCTTTTGAGTTGGACATGGATGGTTAAATGTTAGCTTAAACGGTACAGAAAAGTTGGGTCATTACAAATGGTATCAGAGCAAAAGGTTAAGTAATAACCTTGGCTCTGCGACGTAACTCAATAGATATGGGATTAGTAATACTCTAGATTGAGTTTGAGTGTATATATATATGAGAGAGCGTGCTTGCTAGTGTCATAAAAAGTTGTTTTATATTGTGTTGATAGATTGGTTGAGTAGTTTATGAATTTTGGTCGATGCAGATTCACAGCTATATCGATAGGTGTTTCTAAACACCTGAACGGAGCAATTCGATACAATATTGTTTTTAGGTGGGTAAATGAAATAATTTTGTCCAGAATTATATTTTTGATATAAAGGAATAATTTTCTGAAATTATTGACGTTATTGGTTGTTAGTATTATAATCAAGTGAGATTATAATATTGAGATGGTTATATATCCGAATTGAATATGTGTAAGTATGGAGTATACAAATGGGCTAAAGGAAAATTGGATACAGTCCAGAATTATGTATTTAAATCCCGAATGTTTAGAAAATATTTTCTAAAGTATTATAAAGTAATATAGCATTACTTTGAAGGAATGTTGAATATAAATCTTTTTTAATGAATTTTAGAAGTAATTAAGCACTAAAATCACTTTAGTTCCTAGAAAATAATTCTAATAATGGGTTGCAACATTATTAGTGTTCATTTTCGAGTTTCTAAGTGGCAAATTGCTACCATAGAAAATCTGTTAATGATGATTTACTTGAGAAAAATAAGTTTTTATAAATTCAAATGTTTTGAATTTGCAAATGGTTATAAATATATGCATGTGTATTTATATTATTTTTAAAAGAGTTTGAAATAAAATGCGGGAATCTGAATTTGGAATTTAGAATTAACCTGTGCAAGTTGAATGGATTGAAATGTAAAAGTGAATTAAATGGATTAAAATCTATGTTAATTTATATAAAAATTGAAAGATTCTAAGGAGACTAAATTTTGTAGCTTAAAAATTTGGCTGAGATGGATTGAATTAAAGGAAGTAAGTTTAAAAGTTCAAAATTAAATTTAGACTTAAATTATTAAATCAGTTTGAATGAATGTGAGTGTTTTGTGTGGATTGAACGTAAGGATATCGATTGGAAATCATTTAAAACTAAATGAAATGGTATATAGAATCGATCGAAATGAACAAATGTTGTTAAAGCTTTATATATTGTAACTCACTTGTTCAAATTGAGTAAGTACAAGTACATTGGGGTGCATGGCTTGGTTTTGCATACCTAAATTGCATAAATATGAAGCTAGTTTGCTTAATAATGCTCATCTAAGGTACTCCAACGCAAAAATATATAATTTGATGTATGAGTTGGGTTTTCCGACTGTATGGGTCGATGTATATATATTTATCTCTCTTGTTATATTGCAAAAGTCACTCCGTACATGGGAGACTCTACCGAAATTTTTTAGAAATTTAAAATGTTAGAAATTTTTTGAAGAATTTTGCAAACATTAATGAATTGGTGTTTTAACTGAAACTAATTAGATCAGTTGGAACTAAAAATTCAGAAGGTGAATGGAAGATTCTAACTATGCAGATTTATGAAAATTTAATGAGTTTGTAGCAGTTTTCCTACCTTAGTAATTTTGGGGACCAAATTCTTTTAAAAGGAGGGATGTAACGACCCGAATTTTCAGCCGTTTAGTTTCAACATTTAAAATTGGTTTTCAATATTGATTTTGGAAATTTAAATAACTCGAATTATACGATTTTGAGTACTAATTTAATTTGAATAATAAATTTAATTACAAAATAATTGAGAATGAATTGGATTTGAGGTATAGTATGAATTAGATTTGAGGTATAGTATGAATTGGGTGATTCATTAATATCCAATTGAATTTAGATTTGAATTTATTAATTAAATGAAGTTTGATCGTATTAGTATAAACTATTTAAAAATGAGCTCGTAACGTCGCAGTAGTTTGTAGTTTTACGTTTTGAACTTCAATTGAGTGTACATGATCCAATATAGGTCAAAATTCTTAAAAACAAAAAATATTCTGGATCTACTAATCTATAGTTTTCTAATAAAAGAGAAAAATCGAGATTTCATCTTGTAAATTCTTAGTTGTGTCCAAATCATATTTTCAAAAAAATCATGGTTTATAACGATTTATTAAATGATATAAAAGGTTTTTTTTATAAATCGAATATCAATTTAACTTGAAAATGAAAACATCGATTTTAAAATCCAAATTAGTTTATTTTGAAGCTGTATAAATTCTGTTTGAATATATATGATAATAATAAGTTATTATCAATGGGTTTGATTGTTTGAAATCAATTATATTTTATCGATATGATATGAAACTTAAGAATAACCATTTTTCCAACGATCTCCCAACTTAATAAAATTCGTAATGGTTAATTATTATAAGATTTCCAGTTTTGGTTTAGTTGGAGTTATTATGTGGTCATGCGCGATATAAATGCGTATCGACTTGCATTGTGAAACTAAAATAGGAGTTTTGCAAATGATCTCAGATTTTGATGAAACCAGTTCCATCATGTCCAGAATATTGAATTATTGTAGAATTTCAAGTTTATGGCGATCAGAGCTCATATGTGGTGTTTGAGTGTGAAACTTCCGATGTAAGTTTCGTTCATATTTTAATAATAAAATGTCCTAACCCTCAGTATAAATATCTGCTACCCCTTCTTCCTCGTCTCATGGTCAAAACATTTTCTAGCCGCCACCAAAAATTCTTTGAAAATTCATACAAATAGTTTACTCAACGAAATCAAACAAATTTTGATTCGTTGAGATCGTGAGAGTTTGAACTTCTTGCCGATTTTTTTTCTGAGTTCGAACCATTTTGTTTTACACTAATTTAGACCAGTGCAAGCTAGGGTTCGGGTTTCGGGAAAATTCCAGCGATGAAGGGTGGAGTTAAGGATGGATTCAATTTCGTTGTGGAAATTGGCTTGTTCCTAGAATTTTTGTTGAGAACCCATGCCTAAATAAGTCGCGATTTTCTCCCTGACCATGAATTAACGATCGAGAGAAGAGGTTGGTAGTGGCGTTCGAACTGGAGATGTGTGGGTAGAGCATGGAGGGGAGGAGAAGAGGAGAATAACGGTGTTGATTTCGTGGGTTTTCATTGATGGTAGAGGAAGAACGAGGTGGGTAAAGGCACGACAGTGAGAGTGTAAGCTATAGGCATGAATGACCTTCAAATATAGAAGAAGCATTTTTAAAATGTGGGTTAAGTATTTAGTTAATAATTAACTAAAGTTAATTGCCTTTAGTTATATTAATATACTTTATAACTTGTAACTCGTATAACTTTTGCATACGTAAACAAAATTCGATAAAATGAGATCCTTTGGGATCGTGGAAACGAATACTACACGTATAAGCCAGTTTGGAACGATTTAGAACTTACTGGAATTTTGATTAATTTTAAATGATTGTTTAAAATTAAATGGAAACAATGCTAGATCATCGATCAAAACAAATTGTGAGTTAACTCACACGCCTTCTGAAATTCTATAATGTCATTTAGTTCATATAATTATAATTCATCGTTGATAGTATAAATTGGATGTTTGGATGCTTTGCATGTTTAATGTTTGATTGACTTTATTTATATTCTCATTATTTTAAGCGCATTAGATAAAAATTCTTATCTCGTATGTATTTCTGCCATGTAGGAAAAAAACAAGTTGAAGGGATCCAATTGGATTCCTCAAATATTTTGCACGTTATTTGTTTTCATATTGTTTATATATGAATTGTTTAACCCAAGTAATGATAAATCTTAATTGGATGTTGATTGTTGAATTGGATTTAATGTTGATGTAATATTAATCAATAGACAGTATTGGTTAAGTAGTTGGCTATCGATGGCCTAAATTCATCTTTTTAAGACGTTGATTTGCCATCAGGCGAATTGACAAAGTTTAAGTTATAAAAAAATATTTTTATAACTAAAGCAAGATTTTTAATTATATTTTTGTAATTATTACAAAAGTAGAAGTTTTATAAATAAACCGATATTTATAAATTGCTTTTTATAAAGATATTATAAAATAATTTATTTAGAAATTTATTATGTTTCAATAAGTTTTATTAGCGAATAAGTCAAAAATTAACCTAAGGGTCAATAAATTGTGATGATTGTTTTTGAGGAAAAAATTGAGCGAAATTATTAAATTAATTATATTAATGATTAATTTAAGAGGAAGGATTAGTGGAAATCAGTTAACAAGTTAACTGATGTTTCAAGTTGACCGAGTCAACTGTTTAAACTGAAATTGGTTATTAGATTAATTTGTTATCAATTAATCTAATAGTAATAGTTTTAACAAATAGCTGTCTGAACTTAATAAGTTTTCTTACAAAATTAATTATCTTTTAATTAGCATTGTTTAAATCTAATTATCAAGTTACTGATCATTTATAAAGCTAATTATTATTTTAATAACTATTTAAAGTGATTAAGTATTCTATTTTTAGTTAATAATGAAATAAACTACTTTTATTTGGTTAATATTGAAGTTAATTATTATTTTAATTAAATATAATTAAGGTGATTACGTTTTAAATGGAATTCATTAAAGAAGATAATCGAGTATGTAACGAGATTAAGTTAAATTTTGAGAGGAGTTTATGAATGGATTTTATAATAAATTCCCAGTTTTATAAACGTAGTTTATAAAAAAGATTTAAGCTAATGCGATTGTTAAAATAAATGTTTTACTTAATATTTGAATTAAGTGAAAAAGGATTGAGATCAAAAGGAAGTTTTCAAGAATGCAAAGGAATATGTTTAACGGATTTGTGTAAAGAATTTGGTAAAGGGATTTTAGAATAAAATTCAAGTTTACAAACAAAGCGTATAAAAGAAATTTAAGCCAATGCGAGAATTTTAAACAAGCGTATACTTAATATTTGAATTAAGTAAAGCCGATTGAAACTATAAATAGATTTTCAAAAAAAAAGCAAAGATAAAAGATTTAAATGGATTTTGTAAAGGATTTAGCAAATGGATATGTTGTAATAAATCAAATTTAAGTTTTGTAGTAAGAGGCTAAATGGATTTGGATAAAGGATTCATTAAATGGATTTTTAAATCCTAACTGTAAAAAGAATTAGATTAAAGAGTATTAAAACCAAGGGTTTGTGATTTAATAAGTGTTTACTTAATAATATAATTAAGTAAAGGTAACTACAATGGAAAAAAGATTCTCAAATGCAAGTATTGGTTAGTAAAACCATATTTGGATGAAATAGTAAATGAGATTGGTATAAAATATCAGCTTTTGAGTTACAAGCTTTTATCCATCTTAAGATAAGAACGTTGTCGATCAAGGTCTGAGAGGTAAATAAAATACCCCAACTCGAACGTCTTTAGGATTATCTGAGCATGATATTAGTTTGTAATGGTAAAGATGTTGGAAATAATTTATTATTTCCATAAGAGAAATAGTATTGCAATTTTATTTGCAAGGTATAAGAAATAGAATAAAACTATTGGTTTTACCATAAACAATGTACTACTTGACAATATTTGGTTCAGATATGAATTTTGACTATACTTATACCGTTTGGTTAAGTATATATCCCTATTTTCTAAGCAATGAAAATAGTACAATTTTTGAATACAATTATTCCAAGAAATAAGAGATAACTATGGTTTTTGGGGTAAAAAATGAGTGGTTGTACGAGTTTTGAAATAAAAGTAAATATTGGAAATTTAATTATTACTTCCATAATTGTTATTGTAAACTTCAAATGGAAAAGTTTTGAAAAAGAAAACCGTTTAGGTTTATATAATAAGAAATGTGACAAATAATATCATTTAGGCCCATATAAGATTTGGTGATGAAATCTATACCAATTGGTTGTGAATATATATGCAATGTGTTAGTTCAAGGAGACCGGGATGGGAACTGGACCCAAAACCACTTTGAATCGACTTTGCGTTCGAAAACTAATTTGAAAAGATTCTTATGAGATGATCTGAAGACATGGATTTTCAGTGAAAGAGGATTGCTCGTTGATGTCTCTTGTTAATCACTAGGATTAAATTTGTAGCAGTAAACCTCTTTGTTCCGAGGTATCTTCGGTTTTGTTCAGTCCCAGAACGAACTTGTATGGACAAATGTCTGATAGAGTATTTCTTAAGATCATGAACGCTGATTTACAAATATACCATGTATGGTGGCAGAGAAGGTAATTTCTTTTTGCTTAACACCCAGAGTATACTTGTGCAAATCGATTAGTGATTTTGCGGATCTGGCAATGTGGCATTCAAAGTTTGATGTGCTATCTTTGAAAAGGTAATCGTGACCTCAAGCCTCACCAACCAGGAAATGACTGAAATCGGGCAGGTAGAATGACTATGTGGGTCATACCATTAGGGTATATCAAGTTGAATGAGTGGTCGGTACACTCAGGTTGAATGAGTGGTCGATCATGTGTGGCCAGGTTGCAAGATGTTCTTGTTGAACCCCAGTGTTTCATCTCTAGAGGATATTGATTGGAAGGGGTTCAATACCTAGTTATGTTGGAAATCCAAACACCAATACAAGCCATACGTTTTTAGATGTAAACTAACTATGTCAAAATGTGAGATGCAAGCATTTCAGCTATATTCCTATTTAACTTATGGATTGATAGACATTATTATAGTATCACTGGATTTTAATATAAATGTGATTTAGTTATCGTATGATAAAAACATGTGTCACGTTTATGTGCGGTCGTGTCTTACAAGAGTTCCATTCTTTCAAAGGATTTTCTAAAAAGTTAAGCATGATGTTTGTGATGGGAATTTATCACTAAAATTATTGCAAACTGATCCAAGTTGATTTTGCTTCGCTTCTTGTGCTCGGGTTAGACATAGTATATTTTCTAGGTTAGGTTTTACTTGGAGCTTCAGGAGAGGAGTTGGAGTCGAGACGTAATCCCGTATTTTCTGGTATTAATTTATTTCTGTTGTGTGTGTTGTGTTGAGCTAGTTGTATACATTGATTGTATAATCATATATATATATATATACAGTTTTTTCTCTGTGTAAAGTGTTTGGTATATTTTATTTTATTCATTCTACTATGAGATTCTATACTACTTTGATTCTTTAGTGTTGATGTTTTCTTCTTCTTCTTCTTCTTCTATTCTAACATTTCTTTCTTTCTTTTTCTCACCCTCTAATTTCATTTTCCTGACTATCTTTTTTCATTTACCTTTTGACTTGGACATGGATGGTTAAATGTTAGCTTAAACGGTACAAAAAAGTTGGGTCATTACAATAACCATCTTAGAAAACATCCATTACATTTATTGTGAACAAACTGACATTTAAGGAAGAACTTAGTGGGGATTTATGGATAAATAGTATTTGAGGTAACACTTATGTAATAACCCGAAAATCTGGGCCAGTTTAAAAATTTTATTTTGGCAATTTTAGCGAATTTTGAACATTTAAAATCGATTATTTTAAATAATATCGATGAGAAATTTATTTTGAATAGAATTCGAACGTATATATTATACGCGTCGTCGTTAGAATATATATAATATTTATATATAATTATAAATAGAATTGAAAATGGCGCGGTAGTTCGATAATTCGATTTCAAACTTCAATTGAATGTACCGGGTGCAAAACAATCCGGATTTTAGTGAAACCGAAAACAATAGGATCTAATTGATGATATCTTTCCAACGAATCCGAAAAATCGAAATTTCATAACGGGAATCAAAAGTTATGTCCAGTTGAAAATTCTGAATAGTCGCTATGGAATTCAGGCCTTTAAAAATTGAAATTTTGCAAACGACCTCGGATTTCGACGAAACCACTTTTGTTGGATCCGTGATGTCAAATTATTGCTAGGTTTTAAATTTCATAATTTTTCGAATCAATATGTGAGCGTGGAAAAGGAAAACGCGTTTGACCGGTTTTAGTTGATTTTAATCGACTGGAAAATGGCCATTTTTCCAACGGTCTCGGAATTCGACGAAACTAGTTTTGTTAAGACCGTACCGTCAATACGAAGCTAGAAAATATTTTTCAGGAATTTTTCTAGTTAGTATGTGACCCCGGTAAACTGAAATGTACGTTTAAAATTCAATATAGTGATTTAAATGTAAATTTAACGGAAACTGATCGAAACGATTGAATTGTCCTACGTGGCATATCCCATTGTGTTCGGAATGGGGGTTAAACGCTATGGACGACAGGCGGTGGGCCTCGTTTCGAGGTCGTATGTAAAAGTCGACTTTTTGCAATTAAAATAATTAAATAAATAAATAAAAACCCTCTTCTCTTTTATACGCTGCCCCCCCTCTCTATTTTCAAATCGAATATACAGAAGGAAAAAAAAAGAGACGAGAGCGACGGAGGGGAGCCGCCGCCGCATCCCCCCCCCCGATGAGCCACCGCCGCGCCTAGGGCGGCGCAGCCACCACCTGTCGCCCCCTCCTCTTCTTCCTCCTCCCCCTTGCTCTTCCTCAACACCGACGCGAGACCCCCCATCCACCGACGCAACCGAGCACCCCCTCGCCTGCTCCGCCGCCACCACCGGCGAACTCCAGCCTCCGATCCCTCTTCTCCTCCATCCGCTGTAAGTCCTCCTCTCTTTTTTTATTTTATTATTTTGTTTATATATAACTGTTTTTTTTATATATTAAAATCGATTTTTAGGGATTATAAAAACTAATTTTATATACTAATTAAAACTGATGATGAAATGATAAGGATTTGATTTTGAAATAAATGAAAATTATAATTTTTAGGAAGGTAGGATATTAAAAATATGATTTTTATATTTTTAAAGTAGTAAAAATATAATCTTTTATATTGTAGAAAGATAAAAATATGATCTTTACTATATAGAAGTAGTAAAAATATGTTTTTTATATTTTTAAAGTATTAAAAATATAATTTTTACATGATAGGAATATTAGAAATATCATCTTTATATGAGTAGAAAAATAAAGATGTGATTTTTATAATGATATTTTTGAAAAGGCGAAATATTTATTTGAAGAATAGCGTGATAAAAATATAGTCTTTACTATATGAACATCGATGTGAAAATATAATTTTTATATATTGAATAGCGAAGTAAAAATTCAATTTTTATATATTGAATAGCGAAGTAAAAATTCGATTTTTATATATTGAATAGCGATGTAAAAATACGATTTTTATATATTAAATAGCGAAGTAAAAATGTGATTTTTATATATGTAGTGAATACGGGCAACGAAAGCGACAAAAAGGCGAGAATGGCGATGATTTCCCTAAAAGAAGTGTCGTGAAGTTGGATAGTTATCGGTGAGAACTTCTCACTCTTCAACTTCTTTTTTTCTAGTTATATATATATATATATATATATATATATATATACTAGGATGCAGACGGTGCTTAGTAGCACCCGACACAATCGTCCACAAACCATGGACTTGTTTGTTTGGTTGCATAAATTAGTTAGATGATTGGGGCTGAATTGAATTGTTTAAGTGAATTGAAATTGATTTGATTGATGTGTGAATGGCGTGAGCTTTCACTAGACCGGGGATAAGGCTAGGCCTCGTCCCGTTTCTAGTATCGTGCCGTTATGCCGTCGAAATTTCCTAAAAATAAACTAGAAATATAAAAATATCATTTTATTTGATAAATGAAATGAATAGAAATTCATATGTTAAAATAAAATGTTTTATCGTTAAAAATATATAATTTTTAACGTGAATATGAATATAGTGAATGTGAATAAATAAATATTCATTTACAAACCGGACGGTTTGTTTATGTACACCTATTTGAAGGACATTGATTGGGACGATAAATTTTACACATCGCCCAACTGCACAACTAAAATCTGTGTTTGATTGTTTGAAACCCCACACGGGTGTTGGGATGAAATTTGAAGTTCACTCATCCTGATTGATTAAATATATCGATCGATTGATTGACAGGCTGTTATAAGCGTTAGATATCTATATTTGATGCTTATACAGTGTAGTGCACTTTGGTTGATGGTTGATTATTTTTCAATGCAATTATATACATGTGTTGTATGGAAATCCATACAATTAACGTTATATGGTGATTGATTGGGCCTCATTCCAATCGGGACAATAATAAATATTTTAAAAGAAGATTCATGTGTTGAATATAAAAATAGTCATGTGTTGACGATGTTCATGTGTTGAGTGAAATATTTTATACAATGAAAATCTCATCTTTATCATATTTAAAATTAGAACTACTTCCCAGTAGAAGTCTAATTAAAAATCAAACGATAGATACCATAATTTTATAAAATATTTTACATAAAAAAAATAGTGTTGTGTTGACAGTACTCATGTGTTGAGATTAGTCGTGTGTTGAAAGAAATATAGATTCATGTGTTGAATAGAATAAATATTCATTTGTTGAATAAAATAAAGAAGTTTTTGAAAAATATATAGCCGTGTTGATTAGAGATGCGCTATTTTGTCGTGAACGATATTTATATCGATTTTATTCGTTTTGCAATGAATATTGAAAAGTGATTTCAAAATTTAATATTTTGAAATGAAATTCAAATTGAATTAGATTAAAATTCAAATGGAAATTTATTGAATCAAAATGAAATGAATTCGAATTGAATTGAAACCAAATCGATCTGAAATTGAATATAGTGATGAAATAGTTTTGAAAACGAATTTAAAACGATTTATAAAATACGTTTTAAAAGGAAATCGACGAAATATATATAATATATATATATTATATATATAATGGCCTGAATAGAACGTGCCGCGCCGCGGCAGTTCTTGAATTTCGACCATTGACTTCGAATTGACATTACGGGAGATCCGACCGTCGGATTCTCCTAAAACCGGAACCGTTGGGTTCATATCGAAAAGAGCTTTCCATCGAATATTAGAAGTTTGAAATCTAATGGTTGGATTTGGAATTATGTCCAAATCAAATTTAGAAAAGGCCGCTGTAAGTGCAGTTCGATGGCCGTTGTTGGAAACCGACTGTAACGAACTGGAATTTTCGACTCCGAAAATCAACATCAAACTACCGTGTTGACCATTCAGAAATCGAACATTCCAGATCATTAATATAAAGAAGTTAGAGGGTGAGAATAGATAAGGTAGAAATATTGAATAGAAGAGGAAGAAGAAACACCACACAGCCCAGAGTCTCACATCGCAGCGGAACAAAATATAATACAGAAATAATCTTTATTGAAAGCTTTAAAATACTTACAGTATCAGAGTACATCATACTGTGGGACAATTATAGTAGCCTGTTCCCATACACAACACACAGCGGAATAGTAGCTATATAATATCATACGTCTGAACATCTCCAGCTTGTCTCTTCACAGCTTTCGATAACTTGAACCTGTACACCCCGGGCTAACCCGAGCATTTACAAAACACCGGGTCAGTCTGGTGAACCAGAGTGAGATAAACTCGCACAGTAATAAGGGTGAACCATCCAATCATGATTTCAAAGTTAAAAATCTTTTCAAAAGAAAAGGATAATCGTAAGACCAAATCCACACATAAATACGGACGGTTTTTACCTTACGATAACCCAAAACATTTTTGAAAACCAATATCTTTCTGATATTATAATAATGCCTAAATACAAGTAAATAGTATCTAGTGGAACGCTTGCATCTCACGCTCCACATATATAGTATACAATCAAAACCCGCAGGCGCTTATTGGAGATTGGATTCTAACTATGACAAGGTATGGGACCACCTTCCGCTAGTGTATCTCTAGAGACGAATACACTGGGTTCAACAAGAACTTCTTGCAACCCGGCCCTCACATGACCGACCACTCATTTTGCTTGAGTGTATCGAATGTATACCACCGACGGTTGGGATCAGCAACCGCCTCCCGAAAAGGGACAGCATCGAATATAGACTTTAAGAAACAAATGGAATTTCTCTAGATAGGTGATTCTACACCCTAATGGGAGCGACCTACATAGCCATGCTACCTGCCCGATTTTTGTCATTTCCCGGTTGATGAGGCTTGAGGTTTAGATTTACCTTTTGAACACCTGGTCATCATTCACTTTGAATGCCACATCGTCAGATCCGTCAGATATCACTAATTGACGTCCACAAAAATACTCTAGCAGTTAAGCTAAGAGAACGGCAATTCCCTGCCAACACTACAGCACGTTTGAAGCAATCAACGTACGTGATCCTTTGGAAATACTCTGTCAGACATCCGTCCATACATGTCATCCAGGAACAGGATGAACCGAAGGTATTCTCCTGCTGCATCCATATAGGAATCACCCCATGGATCAGTAGCGAGAAGTCCTTGCAACCCGTTGATTCCAATCACGACAGAATCACAGCTTTTCTCTGCTTTCCAGGCAGAGAATATTAGTGGTTCTTCCGTTTGTGAAAATCAACGGTCTTCAATGCTCCATCATGATCAACTTCAGATATCTTCACGTGTTTGTTGGTTGGAATGGTTTTCGAATATAAATTCGATCCCGGTCTTTCCATACCAACAATCGTATTGGACAGATTTGATAGTCGGTGTTTTAACTATCAAAATACATAGTGTTTCAAACATGACACTCCAATGAGTTCACTGGTTCAGTATTCGACATCACATGGCCTTTGACAAACTAATTTCCTTTTTGTTAAATTGACACTTCCAATTCTTTTAATATTCAAAAATACGATATTTAAATAACTCTAATTGATTAATTAACATTCGTCTTAACTCCATTCGCTTGACTCTAGATCACAGCGATCACAATGGTTACGCCTGATTCCCTCAGGAAACATCCGACCTCCGTAGGCTATCTGCAGCCCTGCGAATTACGCTAGCAGTCGTACGAAATGGCACTTATCCCGAATAACTATGTTTGACTAACTCTACCTCGAATAACTATATTCAATTTCCCACTTAATTCTTCCTTCAAATCATCTTTTAAATTCGGAAATCCATTAGTTTTAACAAAGAAATTTATAGCACATATGTTATAACAATAGCGTTATAATTACTATTTAGATTTACAAAACAACAGCGCTATAAACGCTGTTTAGGTTTACAACCCATTTACTATAGCAAAGGCGCTACAATCGCTATATTAGATTTTACAAAACATATATTATAACAACAGCGCTAAAATCGCTGTTTAGATTTTCAAAACATATCCACTAACATCTCTTACGATTACCAACTAATACTATCTTCAGATAAATCCCGATGTTGTTCAAGTTGGGGTATTTTAATTACCTCTCAGACCTTGATCAACAACGTTCTTATCCTCCGATAAACATAAGTTGTAATCAAAATCAATATTTCATTCTAGTCTCAAACAAATTCCATTTAACTATTGGATTTGGTTATACAACCCTATAACTCAGTTCTTTACCCAGATTCGCTTATTTACAATCCCCTTTCAAAATTATTCGACCATTTTCCCATTTTGAAATCTCATTTAAAATTCTCCTTTTTACTTGATCTTGTTTTCAAGTAACGTTAAGTAAAATTAACGCCTTAACACGTTAGACCTCATTTACACGACCCTGGTTTATATAAACCCTTTACCTTAATTCACATAATTAAACAACACTTAAATTTAAGTTATCATCTTCGCTTGAAATCCTCTTTTTAACATCGTTATAAACATTTTAGCTTTAAATATAAAACCCGCTCATAGATTCCTTTCACAATCCAATTTGGATTACACTTCTCTTCGATTACTTTTCAAAAGTAGTCTTCTAAATTCTTATTAAAACAATAATTTTCTTTACTCATTAACTACTTTAGTAGTTAATTTCTTTATTTACTAAAATAAATAGAAAATCCTTTTTAAAGATCTTCTTTAAAGTTAAAACAATATTCTTCAACTATTTCATTTCGCAATTTCGAAACAAACTAATTTGATATTCGATTCCAGTTTAAATGGTCAATTTTGTCAAGTCAAAATTCGATTATCTCGTAAACTAATTCCCATTTAACCTTCACTTTAAATTAATTAAAAATATAAAATATAATTAATTTAAATTATTTACATTAATTGTTTTCTTTTCAAAACAATTATCAAAGTTTAACCATTCGATTCATTCTCTATTCTCATTCTTTGTAAATCTGATTAACATCAGAATTTACTTTATAAAATAAATTACTAACAAATCAAATCTTAAATAAATAAAACATTTATTTAATTCTCTTTAATAACTTTTGTTCAGAATAATACATTTTCTCCAAAACCTAACTCCAGTTATAAAGTAAATTTTATAACTTCAACTCTATCGATTCACCTGACGGTGAATCACTGTCTATAACCCGATTGATTTTAAAGGCCATACTCTGCCAAACACTTAACCAATATCACTTATTGGTTCAAACCAAACAGATGTTGAATATTCAATTAATAATCAACCATCAAATCAATCACACAAACAGATCAGTTCATATATGATAATATGAAAATAAATAATACATTTGAGGGATCTGGTTGGGTCCCTCCAACCTGTTCTTCCCTGTATTCAAATGGTTATCTCAAATCAGACCATTCAGTTTTGTTTAACTGATAACACTAAATAGCAACCATTCAACATCAACCACAAGCAATTCAAACAATTCAACCATTTAAACACGTTTATAAATAAACGTGACCAACCAAGTTGAGTTACCTTTATTGGAACCAATCGTTAAAAATAACAATTTGGTATTTCACTGAAATTAAACACAGTTTAATTTCATTAGGTAAATCAACAAACAATTGTGTAACTAGCAAATAAGCATCCATCAGCACGCAAAACACACAAAATAAAGAACCCAATTTATACAAAATATAAATGGGAAAACTGAGTGAGTTTAACTCACCTGATTTGTTTCGTTGAACAGTTCGCTTTTCAGTTAAATCCAACAGTCGTTAAATTCAACTGAAAAATCCTATCGCCTCCATTCCTGTCCAGACTTGTTCAAACTGTCGGGCTCGAAAATACGATCCCATCGGTATATGGTTCGTCGGATTCTGTCGAGAAATGGACGAGTTATTAATTATCATAAATTTTTAATTTGATTCATTATTACTTAATTATTTATTAATCACCTATTAAAGATTTAAACTACCAACCCTTATTCTTGAATAATCACAAGTATCGGCCCGTTATCCCTCTTCCCGTATATTCACATGTCCATTCAATGACATGCGCTAACTTATCTGCAGTGTCCAAACATGAAGCCATTAACTATTAACACCAAACACTTTTGACTTAACTAATTACTAAATTTCAAACTAAAGTACTTTGATACATCAGGACAGAAACTTGTTCCTTTAACAAATTTTTCCTTGTGTGATCCATCCGATACCATATGCTTCCTAGTTGTTCACGGTATAAAAGCGAATACATGGTTTAGTGTATTATTTTAAATTTGATTCCTTAATTAAAATTATAACTAATCACCTTAGAGTTCTTACGGTTGGTAACTTTGCTCCTCTTGTCCTTCGTTGTTCTGTTGGTTCCAGAATTCCCGATTGCCAAAAACCCACGTCCACTACCCCATGCGTTCTGGTCTTCATCTGCTCGTTCTTTGTTGGATTCACAGTACCCAGTTCTACCAAACCAAAGTCTTCCACGCTGCTATCTACTTTCTACCGAACCATCAGCTCACGTCCCTCCCTTCTTCTTACCTTTTCTAGTTATCGTTCTCCTTCCCAACATACACAGTGTGCATCATGCTTCCTCACCGCCTGATGGTTTCTTTTCCCTCCCTCTACTTTATTTCTTCCACTTTTAACGTCAGCCTCACCCCTTAAAATCCCCACTTCCTTCACTTCCTTTCCTGGTATAATCGGCTACTGGGAATTAAATACATGCAAATAATGGCACCGCATGTATATCTTCCCACGTGAATGCATGAGCACACTCCACCTCTTCATTTTATACTTGCGTTTATACTGAACTTCTTCAAACAAGAAAAACCTCCCAGTCTCGCACATACCAAGTCCCACGTCTATACTTCATAGATCAAACGCTCTGCCACTTTATTTACTTGAATGGAGGCTGGGTGTTTGTTTTTAGTAGTTTAGGTTTAAATGATCAAAAGGTTTTCATTTTTACCCTGTAGAAGGAAAACTTCAGTTGGGTTAAATTTTGCGAGAGGAATTAAATTGTAGCTTAGCTATTTATAGAGCAAATAAACGTGGTGGCC
The DNA here is from genome assembly GCA_030737875.1 of Allium sativum. Taxonomy (NCBI): domain Eukaryota; kingdom Viridiplantae; phylum Streptophyta; class Magnoliopsida; order Asparagales; family Amaryllidaceae; genus Allium; species Allium sativum. The sequence continues at coordinate 434,223,560 of CM060910.1, forward strand.
ACGGTTATGTATATAATTTTATATACATCCATCAATAGGTCAGTAGACTCGCTGTGTATATTAAAATAGGGCTGTTTCTTGAATTGAAATGTAGGAAGCTTGGTCGGCACGGTTAAATAAAGCTGAAAAGAAATTACATAAAGGACAGGTAGGCTGTGTTGAAATTTTAGGCTATCTGTGCATTTTGTATTCAAACGGGGTGGTGGTTTGCAGTAAATTAGGGGTAGCTGTGTATTTCGAAATACAGGACAGTAGGCATGTGGTTAGGCGCTGGCATGAATTATCAATTCATACCATCTGCATGAATTTTCAAATCATACTGTGAGGCCGTATGAAATGAAGTGATAAGAGAGGGCGTCTGCACTAGTGAAAAGGCATAGCATGTACAATTCCCACTTTTTTCATAGGATAGAGGTTGACATCATTTTTATATTATGTTATCAATAACGAAATTTCGTGGTAAAGTACACGTAAAACTATCCACAGTCGACTTCTGTTTACTGATAAAAATGCTATTCTAAATGTAAAAAGGTATTCCGGATCCAATGAGACAAGTTTCGTCGAAATCCGAGGTCGTTTGAAAAAATTTCCTTTATGAAACCAGAAATGAACACGCGTTTAATTTTTCCACGGTCACCAGATAAATCGAATCAACTTGAAACTGTGAACACCGACAATAACTTTTCGATACGAACCCAACGGCACTAATTTCGTCGCATTCTGATACTGTTGCCCCGGTAGGCTATTTTTACCGCGTATCGCACTGCCCTTCTGAACACCAAATTTCCCGATTTCTAAAAATAACAAACTATATGCATATCCTGACTCTAATCGACGATACAAACTCAACGGAACTGGTTTCGTGACCTAATTCGATCGTCTGCTCAAGTTACCCTCAATTATCCCTTTATTTATTTAAATACGCTCTATAGAAATTGAACGGGCGTTTATGGCTGTCGTGGTCACATACGACATCGGTTTTCCACGCAGTTTGATTTTCTAACAATAATTTAACGATACGGTTCTAATGAAACTAATTTCATCGAAAACAGAGTCCGTTTGCAGAACGGCTATTTTAACGACCGATAACGATTTCCACAGCGTTTTTTCCAAAATTTGATTTAGCCATAACTCGCAACCGATAACACGGAATTTGGATTTTTCTCTTTCATATGAAAGCTATCGTCAACACGCTCCCAACGTTTCTTGTTTCACAGAAATCTGACTTATATCGGACTCTGTATGTCCAGTTGAAGTTCAAACTCGAATTTTCAAACTGCAGCGCTATATTTCAAGCTCTATTTATAATTATATAAATATATAACGTCGAACTTTGTTTAAATAGCGAATTAGATATTAATTCCATCGATATTCCAAATATAATATTTAAATTGAATAAATTAAATTACATATTCGAGTGCCAAAAACACGGGTCGTTACATTCTTCCCCCCTTAAAATAATTTCGTCCTCGAAATTGCTAAGGTAAGAAAGAACGTTATAAACTCACTAACATTCAAATCCAATTTTTTTAAAATCAAAATCAATTCAATATTGTAAATAAATATTTTCAAAAATATTGAAAATTTTCTAACACATTATATTTTCGAAAAATTTCGCCAGCACCTCCTCTGTACGGCTCAATCGGTACAACTCCAACTCGCCTTTCTAAGCCTCCTCCAATTCAAAAGAAAATGAAACAGCCAAGCCGCTTGCCAAATAGGCTCATAAATCACCAAACCCATATAAAAATAAACGTGTACCTTTTTGTCGGGCATATCATTATATCTCTTCCATCTGCTACCCTGTCAGCTTATACAAATTCATTCCCAACGAAATTCCAACTTTATCCTCAAAACCAAATCCTTCACGCATCAAAGCCAAATACCATTCTTAACTCACTTTCCACCCATTATCGATTTCAACTCTTAACTTACCAGTCCAATGCCATTTTAGATTCTTGTCTCACAATCTAAAATCTGATTTTACTTGATATATTATATCCCGATTCAATTTCCAGTTAATTGGTTTCAATTCAATTCCTATTTGCTTTCACAAATTTCTATTTAATTTTGTTTTGTTCAAACAATTTCCTGGGGAGTTTTCAAGTAGTCCAGCTCTTTCAAAAAAAAAAATCAAATATTCCTTTCTAGGATTCAAAACAACTTGTTTTTCTCAAAGCAATTCAAATACAAAAATTTTGGTAGTAATCCGTCACTTACAACTCGAAAATGAACACCGATGATGTCCGGATCATCATCGGAATCTATTTTCCAGCTATCGAAGTGAGTTCAATACCATGTCACTTTCAAAACTAGTTCTAAACACTTTCATTTTGAAATCCATTTCAAATACCAAACACAATGCTCGTAAAACAAATTAAAATCTCCCAGGATTTTAAAATTCTCATATATTCAATCCAAATCCCTTTATGAACACTTTTCCCAGTTTTCAGCATTTTAATTCTAGTTCTGATTTAATTCAGATTCAATTAATCTGCTTTCATATTATACGAATTTGAATTGGTTATTTATATAACCATTTAAATTATAATCAACCAACACATCCAATATACTATAATACTTCAAATATAAATTTTCTTTATATACAAATATAATTTGGGTAAATTATTTCACTTACCCTCTTTCAAAACATACTGTGTCGGTTTATCGTACTTGAGTGTTTAGAAACTCCTATCAATACAGTGGATCAAACTGATCGATCAGAACTCATAAACAACTCAACCCAAAAAATCTCCACAATATAAAACAATTTTTTATAAAATCTACAAATACGTTCACTCGTATATACACTCAAACTCAATCTAGGGTATTACTAACCCTATCTCTACTGAGTCACGCCACAGAGCCAAGGTACTTGCTTAACCTTCAGCTCTGATACCACTGTAACGAACTGGGATTTTCGACTCCGAAAATCAACATCAAACTACCGTGTTGACCATTCAGAAATCGAACATTCCAGATCATTAATAGAAAGAAGTTAGAGGGTGAGAATAGATAAGGTAGAAATATTGAATAGAAGAAGAAGAAGAAACACCACACAGCCCAGAGTCTCACATCGCAGCGGAACAAAATATAATACAGAAATAATCTTTATTGAAAGCTTTAAAATACTTACAGTATCAGAGTACATCATACCGTGGGACAGTTATAGTAGCCTGTTCCCATATACAACACACAGCGGAATAGTAGCTATATAATATCATACGTCTGAACATCTCCAGCTTGTCTCTTCACAGCTTTCGATAACTTGAACCTGTACACCCCGGGCTAACCCGAGCATTTACAAAACACCGGGTCAGTCTGGTGAACCAGAGTGAGATAAACTCGCACAGTAATAAGGGTGAACCATCCAATCATGATTTCAAAGTTAAAAATCTTTTCAAAAGAAAAGGATAATCGTAAGACCAAATCCACACATAAATACGGACGGTTTTTACCTTACGATAACCCAAAACATTTTTGAAAACCAATATCTTTCTGATATTATAATAATGCCTAAATACAAGTAAATAGAATCTAGTGGAACGCTTGCATCTCACGCTCCACATATATAGTATACAATCAAAACCCACAGGCGCTTATTGGAGATTGGATTCCAACTATGACAAGGTATGGGACCACCTTCCGCTAGTGTATCTCTAGAGACGAATACACTGGGTTCAACAAGAACTTCTTGCAACCCGGCCCTCACATGACCGACCACTCATTTCGCTTGAGTGTATCGAATGTATACCACCGACGGTTGGGATCAGCAACCGCCTCCCGAAAAGGGACAGCATCGAATATAGACTTTAAGAAACAAATGGAATTTCTCTAGATAGGTGATTCTACACCCTAATGGGAGCGACCCACATAGCCATGCTGCCTGCCCGATTTTTGTCATTTCCCGGTTGATGAGGCTTGAGGTTTAGATTTACCTTTTGAACACCTGGTCATCATTCACTTTGAATGCCACATCGTCAGATCCGTCAGATATCACTAATTGACGTCCACAAAAATACTCTAGCAGTTAAGCTAAGAGAACGGCATTTCCCTGCCAACACTACAGCACGTTTGAAGCAATCAACAAACGTGATCCTTTGGAAATACTCTGTCAGACATCCGTCCATACATGTCATCCAGGAACAGGATGAACCGAAGGTATTCTCCTGCTGCATCCATATAGGAATCACCCCATGGATCAGTAGCGAGAAGTCCTTGCAACCCGTTGATTCCAATCACGACAGAATCACAGCTTTTCTCTGCTTGCCAGGCAGAGAATATTAGTGGTTCTTCCGTTTGTGAAAATCAACGGTCTTCAATGCTCCATCACGATCAACTTCAGATATCTTCACGTGTTTGTTGGTTGGAATGGTTTTCGAATATAAATTCGATCCCGGTCTTTCCATACCAACAATCGTATTGGACAGATTTGATAGTCGGTGTTTTAACTATCAAAATACATAGTGTTTCAAACATGACACTCCAATGAGTTCACTGGTTCAGTATTCGACATCACATGGCCTTTGACAAACTAATTTCCTTTTTGTTAAATTGACACTTCCAATTCTTTTAATATTCAAAAATACGATATTTAAATAACTCTAATTGATTAATTAACATTCGTCTTAACTCCATTCGCTTGACTCTAGATCACAGCGATCACAATGGTTACGCCTGATTCCCTCAGGAAACATCCGACCTCCGTAGGCTATCTGCAGCACTGCGAATTACGCTAGCAGTCGTACGAAATGGCACTTATCCCGAATAACTATGTTTGACTAACTCTACCTCGAATAACTATATTCAATTTCCCACTTAATTCTTCCTTCAAATCATCTTTTAAATTCGGAAATCCATTAGTTTTAACAAAGAAATTTATAGCACATATGTTATAACAATAGCGTTATAATTACTATTTAGATTTACAAAACAACAGCGCTATAAACGCTGTTTAGGTTTACAACCCATTTACTATAGCAAAGGCGCTACAATCGCTATATTAGATTTTACAAAACATATATTATAACAACAGCGCTAAAATCGCTGTTTAGATTTTCAAAACATATCCACTAACATCTCTTACGATTACCAACTAATACTATCTTCAGATAAATCCCGATGTTGTTCAAGTTGGGGTATTTTAATTACCTCTCAGACCTTGATCAACAACGTTCTTATCCTCCGATAAACATAAGTTGTAATCAAAATCAATATTTCATTCTAGTCTCAAACAAATTCCATTTAACTATTGGATTTGGTTATACAACCCTATAACTCAGTTCTTTACCCAGATTCGCTTATTTACAATCCCCTTTCAAAATTATTCGACCATTTTCCCATTTTGAAATCTCATTTAAAATTCTCCTTTTTACTTGATCTTGTTTTCAAGTAACGTTAAGTAAAATTAACGCCTTAACACGTTAAACCTCATTTACACGACCCTGGTTTATATAAACCCTTTACCTTAATTCACATAATTAAACAACACTTAAATTTAAGTTATCATCTTCGCTTGAAATCCTCTTTTTAACATCGTTATAAACATTTTAGCTTTAAATATAAAACCCGCTCATAGATTCCTTTCACAATCCAATTTGGATTACACTTCTCTTCGATTACTTTTCAAATGTAGTCTTCTAAATTCTTATTAAAACAATAATTTTCTTTACTCATTAACTACTTTAGTAGTTAATTTCTTTATTTACTAAAATAAATAGAAAATCCTTTTTAAAGATCTTCTTTAAAGTTAAAACAATATTCTTCAACTATTTCATTTCGCAATTTCGAAACAAACTAATTTGATATTCGATTCCAGTTTAAATGGTCAATTTTGTCAAGTCAAAATTCGATTATCTCGTAAACTAATTCCCATTTAACCTTCACTTTAAATTAATTAAAAATATAAAATATAATTAATTTAAATTATTTCCATTAATTGTTTTCTTTTCAAAACAATTATCAAAGTTTAACCATTCGATTCATTCTCTATTCTCATTCTTTGTAAATCTGATTAACATCAGAATTTACTTTATAAAATAAATTACTAACAAATCAAATCTTAAATAAATAAAACATTTATTTAATTCTCTTTAATAACTTTTGTTCAGAATAATACATTTTCTCCAAAACCTAACTCCAGTTATAAAGTAAATTTTATAACTTCAACTCTATCGATTCACCTGACGGTGAATCACTGTCTATAACCCGATTGATTTTAAAGGCCATACTCTGCCAAACACTTAACCAATATCACTTATTGGTTCAAACCAAACAGATGTTGAATATTCAATTAATAATCAACCATCAAATCAATCACACAAACAGATCAGTTCATATATGATAATATGAAAATAAATAATACATTTGAGGGATCTGGTTGGGTCCCTCCAACTTGTTCTTCCCTGTATTCAAATGGTTATCTCAAATCAGACCATTCAGTTTTGTTTAACTGATAACACTAAATAGCAACCATTCAACATCAACCACAAGCAATTCAAACAATTCAACCATTTAAACATGTTTATAAATAAACGTGACCAACCAAGGTGAGTTACCTTTATTGGAACCAATCGTTAAAAATAACAATTTGGTATTTCACTGAAATTAAACACAGTTTAATTTCATCAGGTAAATCAACAAACAATTGTGTAACTAGCAAATAAGCATCCATCAGCACGCAAAACACACAAAATAAAGAAACCAATTTATACAAAATATAAATGGGAAAACTGAGTGAGTTTAACTCACCTGATTTGTTTCGTTGAACAGTTCGCTTTTCAGTTAAATCCAACAGTCGTTAAATTCAACTGAAAAATCCTGTCGCCTCCATTCCTGTCCAGACTTGTTCAAACTGTCGGGCTCGAAAATACGATCCCATCGGTATATGGTTCGTCGGATTCTGTCGAGAAATGGACGAGTTATTAATTATCATAAATTTTTAATTTGATTCATTATTACTTAATTATTTATTAATCACCTATTAAAGATTTAAACTACCAACCCTTATTCTTGAATAATCACAAGTATCGGCCCGTTATCCCTCTTCCCGTATATTCACATGTTCTCCCTTCCATTCAATGACATGCGCTAACTTATCTGCAGTGTCCAAACATGAAGCCATTAACTATTAACACCAAACACTTTTGACTTAACTAATTACTAAATTTTAAACTAAAGTACTTTGATACATCAGGACAGAAACTTGTTCCTTTAACAAATTTTTCCTTGTTTGATCCATCCGATACCATATGCTTCCTAGTTGTTCACGGTATAAAAGCGAATACATGGTTTAGTGTATTATTTTAAATTTGATTCCTTAATTAAAATTATAACTAATCACCTTAGAGTTCTTACAGTTGGTAACTTTGCTCCTCTTGTCCTTCGTTGTTCTGTTGGTTCCAGAATTCCCGATTGCCAAAAACCCACGTCCACTACCCCATGCGTTCTGGTCTTCATCTGCTCGTTCTTTGTTGGATTCACAGTACCCAGTTCTACCAAACCAAAGTCTTCCACGCTGCTATCTACTTTCGACCGAACCATCAGCTCACGTACCTCCCTTCTTCTTACCTTTTCTAGTTATCGTTCTCCTTCCCAACATACACAGTGTGCATCACGCTTCCTCACCGCCTGATGGTTTCTTTTCCCTCCCTCTACTTTATTTCTTCCACTTTTAACGTCAGCCTCACCCCTTAAAATCCCCACTTCCTTCACTTCCTTTCCTGGTATAATCGGCTACTGGGAATTAAATACATGCAAATAATGGCACCGCATGTATATCTTCCCACGTGAATGCATGAGCACACTCCACCTCTTCATTTTATACTTGCGTTTATACTGAACTTCTTCAAACAAGAAAAACCTCCCAGTCTCGCACATACCAAGTCCCACGTCTATACTTCATAGATCAAACGCTCTGCCACTTTATTTACTTGAATGGAGGCTGGGTGTTTGTTTTTAGTAGTTTAGGTTTAAATGATCAAAAGGTTTTCATTTTTACCCTGTAGAAGGAAAACTTCAGTTGGGTTAAATTTTGCGAGATGAATTAAATTGTAGCTTAGCTATTTATAGAGCAAATAAACGTGGTGGCCACGGTTATGTATATAATTTTATATACATCCATCAATAGGTCAGTAGACTCGCTGTGTATATTAAAATAGGGCTGTTTCTTGAATTGAAATGTAGGAAGCTTGGTCGGCATGGTTAAATAAAGCTGAAAAGAAATTACATAAAGGACAGGTAGGCTGTGTTGAAATTTTAGGCTAGCTGTGCATTTTGTATTCAAACGGGGTGGTGGTTTGCAGTAAATTAGGGGTAGCTGTGTATTTCGAAATACAGGACAGTAGGCATGTGGTTAGGCGCTGGCATGAATTATCAATTCATACCATCTGCATGAATTTTCAAATCATACTGTGAGGCCGTATGAAATGAAGTGATAAGAGAGGGCGTCTGCACTAGTGAAAAGGCATAGCATGTACAATTCCCACTTTTTTCATAGGATAGAGGTTGACATCATTTTTATATTATGTTATCAATAACGAAATTTCGTGGTAAAGTACACGTAAAACTATCCACAGTCGACTTCTGTTTACTGATAAAAATGCTATTCTAAATGTAAAAAGGTATTCCGGATCCAATGAGACAAGTTTCGTCGAAATCCGAGGTCGTTTGAAAAAATTTCCTTTATGAAACCAGAAATGAACACGCGTTTAATTTTTCCACGATCACCAGATAAATCGAATCAACTTGAAACTGTGAACATCGACAATAACTTTTCGATACGAACCCAACGGCACTAATTTCGTCGCATTATGATACTGTTGCCCCGGTAGGCTATTTTTACCGCGTATCGCACTGCCCTTCTGAACACCAAATTTCCCGATTTCTAAAAATAACAAACTATATGCATATCCTGACTCTAATCGACGATACGAACTCAACGGAACTGGTTTCGTGACCTAATTCGATCGTCTGCTCAAGTTACCCTCAATTATCCCTTTATTTATTTAAATACGCTCTATAGAAATTGAACGGGCGTTTATGGCTGCCGTGGTCACATACGACATCGGTTTTCCACGCAGTTTGATTTTCTGACAATAATTTAACGATACGGTTCTAATGAAACTAATTTCATCGAAAACAGAGTCCGTTTGCAGAACGGCTATTTTAACGACCGATAACGATTTCCACAGCGTTTTTTCCAAAATTTGATTTAGCCATAACTCGCAACCGATAACACAGAATTTGGATTTTTCTCTTTCATATGAAAGCTATCGTCAACACGCTCCCAACGTTTCTTGTTTCACAGAAATCTGACTTATATCGGACTCTGTATGTCCAGTTGAAGTTCAAACTCGAATTTTCAAACTACAGCGCTATATTTCAAGCTCTATTTATAATTATATAAATATATAACGTCGAACTTTGTTTAAATAGCGAATTAGATATTAATTCCATCGATATTCCAAATATAATATTTAAATTGAATAAATTAAATTACATATTCGAGTGCCAAAAACACGGGTCGTTACATCGACTGTACGGGCCTTGATAAAATTATTAAAAATATTGATAATTTGTGTAAAATCATAAGAAATGATTTGGGAAAAATTGGGCTGAAGAGTTCCACGTTTGAAATGATAAAAATAGATTTTTATCGAAATAAACTAGTTTTGAACTAGAATTAAAATCAATTTATTTTTGAAATAAATAAATTGAATTTGAAAGTTATTTTAAAAATAACCAATATTCCCAATATGTGAATTGGACTGGAGTTGGATCGAAATTATCTTCGGAATATTTCGATGTTGGATTTCGTGACTATACAGATATTGTTATGGGAATTTGAAAGATATATTTTATATCGTTATTTCCAATACGATATTTGTTGGTTTCAGAATTTGGTATTGAATATAAGCCGATATATTTTCTATTCAGAGCCTTGTATTTAATATCAAATGTGATTTGGGTTTATCGTGAATCGTGTTTTAGATGACATTGGTTATTTAACCCAGTTAAAGACAGGATATTGATTTTTGAAGAGATTAAAGCTAAGTGGAGTTTTAATGAATCTTTAATTAGATTGAAAAGTGAATTGATAATTTAAATTATCAAATCTGAAAGGTGATCGAGAATGGAGTACCACCAGTTTTTCTCCAAAGCGATAGTTAAATCTTTAATTAGATTTGAACGTGAAATGGTAATTAATTTTACTGATAATACCGTGGTGTTAGATGTGGAGTATTACCAGTTTTCTCCATGGGATATATAGGTTGGGATTGGGAAATAAAATAAATAATTACTTCGGTGTGGTTCGCTAATCCCGACTAGTTTGAAATGATATCCAATGGAAGATTAAAGAATAAATTTAGAAGAATTTATCTTGGATAAAATTAATGGGAACCTTTCCCTAAGAATGTGATTTTGTGAATAAAAGAATATTCTGAATTGGAATGAGGCATTTGTTGTGTTTGTGTAACATTCGTTTATTATATACGTGGGTTATTCAGAAAGGCCGGGTTTATACCCATTCTGAATTACCGATTCGACGAGATGTCGAAGATGAAGATGGTGGTTGAAGACCGGAAGTCTTCACATCGTTTGGGTGATTACTGATGATCTTGATTGGGTTGTACACCCAGGATGAGGGAATCAGTTGGTGATCGTCCAGACGTACTTGGAGATGGATGGATATGCGAGGAAAGTGCCTCCGGTTTCGTTCAGACCCAGAACGAACTTGTAAATGGATTGTGTGTCTGACATTGGATTTTATTCTGTGATGATTGATCTCTATTAAATATACATCTGTTTGGCGGCGGAGAATTTATTCTCTTGCTTAACGCCCTTCTCTGAGACATACGAGCTCAGAGGTTGTATATCAATGGACATCAGTCGCATGGAGTGAATTGCCTGTGTGGCACGCATAAGTGGCAATTGATCAAGGCTTCTGTTGAAAAGCAAAGTCTTGTGGTTGATGATCAAAGCACGGCCTGTGTGGCATAGCTTTGTGTATAACGTGAATTCACGAGCCTCACACCTCGGTATGAGTCAAAAACGGGAGATGGACCGCTGGGAGAGCACGACGTTTCTTTCTAGCTAGGGTGGTTTCAGTGACCTACCAGCCCTGACATTTATATACTTTTCACCTGTGTGGTTGTTGGAATGCGAGGCGCCTCGGATATAGGTCTGTAAGGACCGGGAAACGTGTGTTCAGGAATAACTAATCCTCAAAAGTAAGAGAGGACCGGCCCAGCCGATTCCAAGGATCAAAGTGGGGTCCTGGGACATTTGCTAGAGTGTCTCGAACGCGGAGAGGAGCTTGCCCCTTGCCTCGACTCATGACGGAAATCCAATTTCCAATACGTGTATTGCGGTTTTAATTGTAGAACTAGTATGGCGACATGATATATGGTACCCATGCCGTCTATGATTTATATTTATGATTGAAATCGTTTTGACACTATACACTTATAATAGTATCAAATAATGCGTTTTAAACGTATCAAGCATCCTTTGGCTGTTATAAGGGAAACCCCTATCCTCCGGCTTGCGTTGCATTGTGTGATGGGACCTGGGTCTTATAACAGCTTCATTTTTCTTTATTTAGCATTGCGCTGTTTGTTCTATGCACTGGTATTCTTGGGAGGAAACCCGTTCCGTGTTATACGGCGTGGTCCCTTGAATTACTATCTTTAAAGTAAAGTTTTAAGTAACTGTTTTAGTTCTCACACCAGTCACATGACTGACCTGGAGTTTATTGTTTTAACATAAACTCTGGGTGCCCCTATTTTCCACGTGGGCAGCTAGTAGTTTTGGTTTTGCAGATTTATATTCACAGGGCCCTGATTTACAGCTGGAACGATGTTCGGAAAGCTCTGTATCCGTGTATCACTTTCAGTTGTGTTTTGTATATTTTTTCCGCTGCTATGTAATTTATTGTAATCTCTGATATTTGTCGAATGTAATTTAATCATTTATACTCTGTATATTCTTGTATCTGATGGAATTGTTGTAATAACAATGAAATGTTCTTCCGTCTGCGTCCTTTTGTGTGTTGTTCTCAAAGTATTCGTGCTTTCCTTCACGGGGAAGTTACGGGTTCTCTCAGTTTGGTATCAGAGCTTTGGTTTACAGAGCTCGAGAACAAGACACATTAGAACCATACGAAAGAATTCATCAGATATTGGATTAGCAATATCCAATTAGAATGACTCGTTAGAGATAGGATTAGTAGTATCCTAGAACGAGTGTGAAGAGTATATTTTTCAAATGAAAACAATTTTGTTTTAAAATTTAAATCGCTTTATACGTATTTGAATATTTATTTATATTGATACGGGCAATCCAATATATAAAGATTTCGCGTATACGCGTCATGAACGTATATTCGAAGTTTTAATATACTGGGTAGATATAGAATCACATTCTAGATATCCGGGGATGATTCTGATGATGGTGCATCATCATCAGTATTCATATTCGAATTTCGTAGGTGTGATTTCTATATATTTCCATTAGACTGGTGTGAGAACCAAAACTAATATAGCTAGAATACATTGTTGTGAATTGGCATCAAAAACATGATTTTCTGTATATATATCAAAATTATGAATTTGAAACCCTAATTCACTAATTGATTGATGTTCGTGTTGTTTGTTTATTTGTTTGTTATTTTTTAACCATTTAGCCTAATTGAACCAAATATTGAATTATATTGAAAATTGGTTGCATTTGCTTGCATATACATATATTTACATTGAACAGGTCATAGCAAGGAGGCAAGAGCCGAAGAATAAAATTTGTTTGCCCGACAAATAGGTACATGTTTACTATAATCTACTGTTTTGTTTGGGTGATGAGGATTTTATGAGCCTATTGGCTAGCCGCTTGGCTTTTTCTTTTTCTTTTTTGAGATTAGAAGGACCGGGGAAGCTATTTGAAATTCCCCGATGCTCCCGGTGCAGGGGAGGTTATGGCGAAATTTTTCGAAAATTTAGGGTGTTAGCCAAATTTTTGAAGAATTGGAAAATTCTCAGAAACTGAAAAGTTGGAGAATGGAAGCCAGATCGAACGTGGAGCTGATTAATCAAACCACTTTCGACTTTGTTCCTTTTCGGGGACGAAAGTTTTAAGTGGGAGAGATTGTAATAACCCGAAAATCTGGGCCAGTTTAAAATTTTTATTTTGGCAATTTTAGCGAATTTTGAACATTTAAAATAGATTATTTTAAATAATATCGATGAGAAATTTATTTTGAATAGAATTCGAACGTATATATTATACGCGTCGTCGTTAGAATATATATAATATTTGTATATAATTATAAATAGAATTGACAATGGCGCGGTAGTTCGATAATTCGATTTCAAACTTCAATTGAATGTACCGGGTGCAAAACAATCCGGATTTTAGTGAAACCAAAAACAATAGGATCTAATTGATGATATCTTTCCAACGAATCCGAAAAATCGAAATTTCATAACGGGAATCAAAAGTTATGTCCAGTTGAAAATTCTGAATAGTCGCTATGGAATTCAGGCCTTTAAAAATTGAAATTTTGCAAACGACCTCGGATTTCGACGAAACCACTTTTGTTGGATCCGTGATGTCAAATTATTGCTAGGTTTTAAATTTCATAATTTTTCGAATCAATATGTGAGCGTGGCAAAGGAAAACGCGTTTGACCGGTTTCAGTTGATTTTAATCGACTGGAAAATGACCATTTTTCCAATGGTCTCGGAATTCGACGAAACTAGTATTGTTAAGACCGTACCGTCAATACGAAGCTAGAAAATATTTTTCTGGAATTTTTCTAGTTAGTATGTGACCCTGGTAAATTGAAATGTACGTTTAAAATTCAATATAGTGATTTAAATGTAAGTTTAACGGAAACTGATCGAAACGATTGAATTGTCCTACGTGGCATATCCCATTGTGTTCGGAATGGGGGTTAAACGCTATGGACGACAGGCGGTGGGCCTCGTTTCGAGGTCGTATGTAAAAGTCAACTTTTTGCAATTAAAATAATTGAATAAATAAAAAAAACCCTCTTCTCTTTTATACGCTGCCCCCCCTCTCTATTTTCAAATCGAATTTACAGAAGGAAAAAAAAAGAGACGAGAGCGACGGGGGGGAGCCGCCGCCGCATCGCCCCCCCCTCCCCCGATGAGCCACCGCCGCGCCTAGGGCGGCGCAGCCACCACCTGCCGCCCCCCTCCTCTTCTTCCTCCTCCCCCTTGCTCTTCCTCAACACCGACGCGAGACCCCCCATCCACCGACGCAACCGAGCCCCCCCCTCGCCTGCTCCGCCGCCACCACCGGCGAACTCCAGCCTCCGATCCCTCTTCTCCTCCATCCGCTGTAAGTCCTCTCTTTTTTTTTATTTTGTTTATATATAACTGTTTTTTTTATATATTAAAATCGATTTTTAGGGATTATAAAAACTAATTTTATATAGTAATTAAAACTGATGATGAAATGATAAGGATTTGATTTTGAAATAAATGAAAATTATAATTTTTAGGAAGGTAGGATATTAAAAATATGATTTTTATATTTTTAAAGTAGTAAAAATATAATCTTTTATATTGTAGAAAGATAAAAATATGATCTTTACTATATAGAAGTAGTAAAAATATGATTTTTATATTTTTAAAGTATTAAAAATATATTTTTTACATGATAGGAATATTAGAAATATCATCTTTATATGAGTAGCAAAATAAAGATGTGATTTTTATAATGATATTTTTGAAAAGGCGAAATATTTATTTGAAGAATAGCGTGATAAAAATATAGTCTTTACTATATGAACATCGATGTGAAAATATAATTTTTATATATTGAATAGCGAAGTAAAAATTCAATTTTTATATATTGAATAGCGAAGTAAAAATTCGATTTTTATATATTGAATAGCGAAGTAAAAATACGATTTTTATTTATTAAATAGCAAAGTAAAAATGTGATTTTTATATATGTAGTGAATACGGGCAACGAAAGCGACAAAAAGGCGAGAATGGCGATGATTTCCCTAAAAGAAGTGTCGTGAAGTTGGATAGCTATCGGTGAGAACTTCTCACTCTTCAACTTCTTTTTTTCTAGTTATATATATATACTAGGATGCAGACGGTGCTTAGTAGCACCCGACACAATCGTCCACAAACCATGGACTTGTTTGTTTGGTTGCATAAATTAGTTAGATGATTTGGGCTGAATTGAATTGTTTAAGTGAATTGAAATTGATTTGATTGATGTGTGAATGGCGTGAGCCTTCACTAGACCGGGGATAAGGCTAGGCCTCGTCCCGTTTCTAGTATCGTGCCGTTATGCCGCCGAAATTTCCTAAAAATAAACTAGAAATATAAAAATATCATTTTATTTGATAAATGAAATGAATAGAAATTCATATGTTAAAATAAAATGTTTTATCGTTAAAAATATATAATTTTTAACGTGAATATGAATATAGTGAATGTGAATAAATAAATATTCATTTACAAACCGGACGGTTTGTTTATGTACACCTATTTGAAGGACATTGATTGGGACGATAAATTTTACACATCGCCCAACTGCACAACTAAAATCTGTGTTTGATTGTTTGAAACCCCACACGGGTGTTGGGATGAAATTTGAAGTTCACTCATCCTGATTGATTAAATATGTCGATCGATTGATTGACAGGCTGTTATAAGCGTTAGATATCTATATTTGATGCTTATACAGTGTAGTGCACTTTGGTTGATGGTTGATTATTTTTCAATGCAATTATATACATGTGTTGTATGGAAATCCATATAATTAACGTTATATGGTGATTGATTGGGCCTCATTCCAATCGGGACAATAATAAATATTTTAAAAGAAGATTTATGTGTTGAATATAAAAATAGTCATGTGTTGACGATGTTCATGTGTTGAGTGAAATATTTTATACAATGAAAATCACATCTTTATCATATTTAAAATTAGAACTACTTCCCAGTAGAAGTCTAATTAAAAATCAAACGATAGATACCATAATTTTATAAAATATTTTACATAACAAAAATAGTGTTGTGTTGACAGTACTCATGTGTTGAGATTAGTCGTGTGTTGAAAGAAATATAGATTCATGTGTTGAATAGAATAAATATTCATTCGTTGAATAAAATAAAGAAGTTTTTGAAAAATATATAGCCGTGTTGATTAGAGATGCGCTATTTTGTCGTGAACGATATTTATATCGATTTTATTCGTTTTGCAATGAATATTGAAAAGTGATTTCAAAATTTAATATTTTGAAATGAAATTCAAATTGAATTAGATTAAAATTCAAATGGAAATTTATTGAATCAAAATGAAATGAATTCGAATTGAATTGAAATCAAATCGATCTGAAATTGAATATAGTGTTGAAATAGTTTTGAAAACGAATTTAAAACGATTTATAAAATACGTTTTAAAAGGAAATCGACGAAATATATATAATATATATATATTATATATAATGGCCTGAATAGAACGCGCCGCGCCGCGGCAGTTCGTGAATTTCGACCATTGACTTCGAATTGACATTACGGGAGATCCGACCGTCGGATTCTCCTAAAACCGGAACCGTTGGGTTCGTATCGAAAAGAGATTTCCATCGAATATTTGAAGTTTGAAATCTAACGGTTGGATTTGGAATTATGTCCAAATCAAATTTAGAAAAGGCCGCTGTAAGTGCAGTTCGATGGCCGTTGTTGGAAATCGACTGTACGGGCCTTGATAAAATTATTAAAAATATTGATAATTTGTGTAAAATCATAAGAAATGATTTGGGAAAAATTGGGCTGAAGAGTTCCACGTTTGAAATGATAAAAATAGATTTTTATTGAAATAAACTAGTTTTGAACTAGAATTAAAATCAATTTATTTTTGAAATAAATAAATTGAATTTGAAAGTGATTTTAAAAATAACCAATATTCCAAATATGTGAATTGGACTGGAGTTGGATCGAAATTATCTTCGGAATATTTCGATGTTGGATTTCGTGACTATACAGATATTGTTATGGGAATTTGAAAGATATATTTTATATCGTTATTTCCAATATGATATTTGTTGGTTTCAGAATTTGGTATTGAATATAAGCCGATATATTTTCTATTCAGAGCCTTGTATTTAATATCAAATGTGATTTGGGTTTATCGTGAATCGTGTTTTAGATGACATTGGTTCTTTAACCCAGTTAAAGACAGGATATTGATTTTTGAAAAGATTAAAGCTAAGTGGAGTTTTAATGAATCTTTAATTAGATTGAAAAATGAATTGATAATTTAAATTATCAAATTTGAAAGGTGATCGAGAATGGAGTACCACCAATTTTTCTCCAAAGCGATAGTTAAATCTTTAATTAGATTTGAACGTGAAATGGTAATTAATTTTACTGATAATACCGTGGTGTTAGATGTGGAGTATTACCAGTTTTCTCCATGGGATATATAGGTTGGGATTGGGAAATAAAATAAATAATTACTTCGGTGTGGTTCGCTAATCCCGACTAGTTTGAAATGATATCCAAAGGAAGATTAAAGAATAAATTTAGAAGAATTTATCTTGGATAAAATTAATGGGAACCTTTCCCTAAGAATGTGATTTTGTGAATAAAAGAATATTCTGAATTGGAATGAGGCGTTTGTTGTGTTTGTGTAACATTCGTTTATTATATACGTGGGTTATTCAGAAAGGCCGGGTTTATACCCATTCTGAATTACCGATTCGACGAGATGTCGAAGATGAAGACGGTGGTTGAAGACCAGAAGTCTTCACATCGTTTGGGTGATTACTGATGATCTTGATTGGGCTGTACACCCAGGATGAGGGAATCAGTTGGTGATCGTCCAGACGTACTTGGAGATGGATGGATATGCGAGGAAAGTGCCTCCGGTTTCGTTCAGACCCAGAACGAACTTGTAAATGGATTGTGTGTCTGACACTGGATTTTATTCTGTGATGATTGATCTCTATTAAATATACATCTGTTTGGCGGCGGAGAATTTATTCTCTTTCTTAACGCCCTTCTCTGAGACATACGAGCTCAGAGGTTGTATATCGATGGACATCAGTCGCATGGAGTGAATTGCCTGTGTGGCACGCATAAGTGGCAATTGATCAAGGCTTCTGTTGAAAAGCAAAGTCTTGTGGTTGATGATCAAAGCACGGCCTGTGTGGCATAGCTTTGTGTATAACGTGAATTCGCGAGCCTCACACCTCGGTATGAGTCAAAAACGGGAGACGGACCGCTGGGAGAGCACGACGTTTCTTTCTAGCTAGGGTGGTGTCAGTGACCTACCAGCCCTGACATTTATATACTTTTCACCTGTGTGGTTGTTGGAATGCGAGGCGCCTCGGATATAGGTCTGTAAGGACCGGGAAACGTGTGTTCAGGAATAACTAATCCTTAAAAGTAAGAGAGGACCGGCCCAGCCGATTCCAAGGATCAAAGTGGGGTCCTGGGACATTTGCTAGAGTGTCTCGAACGCGGAGAGGAGCTTTCCCCTTGCCTCGACTCATGACGGAAATCCAATTTCCAATACGTGTATTGCGGTTTTAATTGTAGAACTAGTATGGCGACATGATATATGGTACCCATGCCGTCTATGATTTATATTTATGATTGAAATCGTTTTGACACTATACACTTATAATAGTATCAAATAATGCGTTTTAAACGTATCAAGCATGCTTTGGCTGTTATAAGGGAAAACCCTATCCTCCGGCTTGCGTTGCATTGTGTGATGGGACCTGGGTCTTATAAAAGCTTCATTTTTCTTTATTTAGCATTGCGCTGTTTGTTCTATGCACTGGTATTCTTGGGAGGAAACCCGTTCCGTGTTATACGGCGTGGTCCCTTGAATTACTATCTTTAAAGTAAAGTTTTAAGTAATTGTTTTAGTTCTCACACCAGTCACATGACTGACCTGGAGTTTATTGTTTTAACCTAAACTCTGGGTGCCCCTATTTTCCACACGGGCAGCTAGTAGTTTTGGTTTTGCAGATTTATATTCACAGGGCCCTGATTTATAGCTGGAACGATGCTCGGAAAGCTCTGTATCCGTGTATCACTTTCAGTTGTGTTTTGTATATTTTTTCCGCTGCTATGTAATTTATTGTAATCTCTGATATTTGTCGAATGTAATTTAATCATTTATACTCTGTATATTCTTGTATCTGATGGAATTGTTGTAATAACAATGAAATGTTCTTCCGTCTGCGTCCTTTTGTGTGTTGTTCTCAAAGTATTCGTGCTTTCCTTCATGGGGAAGTTACGGGTCCTTTCAACTTATTACCTTATAAAAATAATTGATAATTCCAATATTGAACCAACATAGTAGTCCAAATTTACGATGTTAATTAGACTTACTGTATTTGTCATGGAAGGTAAATAAAATCATTCGACAAAATCTTTACTTCACTTTGAGATTACCAGTATTTAGGTGTACTTACTACTAACGTGGGATAACACTATCCACAAACCCATGACTATGTGAGAGTTAGGGCATATCATTATTTATGTAATAAATGGTTTAAAGAGTGGTGAGAAATATCTCTAGAAAACTTTACTTCAATCATTACGGAATTAAGTGACTGTAGGTTATGCCTCCTTACAAAATAAGAAATACAATAAGCTGTTGATAATTGAAATGAGTATGTACAACAACCTGTAAAATAGACCCTAACAACAGACATAGAAAACTAAAATAATTATATAATAATAAGTCAAAATATAGATATTTAATACTTACGGAATTTGACTGTGAAAGTTATACTGTTACATTCATGGTGAGATTTCGAACCGTTTTCATACATAGAATGCTAAAAACAGTGTCCATATGAAAAAACCACGTATGATTCTAGTTTTGGAATTTAAACTAAATAAGGTTTGAAATTTGAACTTGAGTTAATGGATAAGCATCAAAAAAAAATTCCAGATTTGAAATTTAAACTTGTGTGTATATATATATAAGATAGGTATACCGTTAAGGATAGTAAACACTAATTAAATAACATTAAGTACTGATTATAACTAACCCGCCCTAATAGGGGTCGACCGCTCTGTAGAGGCCAGGTCGACCTCTTTTGTTATAACTAAGCGGTTGCTAGGATTTTCTCGGTTTATTCTTTTATGATTTTATGCCACCAATGGTTCAAATCTTATCGTTTGAAGTTAACAGGTCCTTTTAACTCTAGCATCTATAAATTAGACCCTAGAACCTTTACATTAAATCACATTCTCCTAGTACAGCATTCCACCATTTCTATCTCTTTTTAGATACATATATAGAGAAAGGTTAGTTTTCTATTTCTTCTTTCCTTCTTCTTCTATTTTTGTTTGAATAATTTTTAGTCAAACACTTCTATAAGAATTAGTCTAACACTTCTATATGTATGTGATTCTTCTTTGATATACATGTGTAAACACAAAAGAAAGGAGACTGAATTTTATTCGTGTGGTAGCTAATCCAAAGAAGGATTCCATTCAGTTTGAACAAAGGTTCAAACTCTAAAGGCCAAAAGTGGAATCTTTGTAGTTTTTTTCAACCTAAGCTTACTTACTTAAATTCTACATTGTGCATTCCCATAGGGATTTGAGGATTGCAAAAACCAAATTAAACACCCCTCAAAACCTTAAATAAAACGAAAGTGTCAGTCTACTTTGTTTTTTAAGATCTTGGATTATGAATGTAAATTAAAGGGATTTTTGTGTTACTATTCTGAATCATAAATAAATCTTGTCTTTTTTACTTTCTTTCCAACATTTATTCAAAGCCTATATATGTATATAAATAATGGATTAAGGGATAGTAAACTACATGCAGTCCCTATTTTATTCATAAAATAGTAAGTTTGAGGGCTATAAACAACATGTAGTATAAATCCTTATTTTTTGGATAAAGTTTATAGAAACTGAAATAAAGTGAAATAAGGCTAGAATAAAAATATACATATGTTATTTATAAGCCAGTCCCTTTGATTTACTAAGGTAGTCAAAGATTCAAGATTACAATCCTATTTGTGATATATGTTATTTTAGGTGTCCCACTTAATCTGTAAATCCTATTTTTGGACCTAATATGTTGTGATATGAATTATAGGGAAAATGAATTGTAAATCTAAAATCTTATTTGAAGGTTAACATATCGCACGATTCATGCGTTTTCCACACACCCTACTTAATTCGTTATCATTAATATTTATTATGGTGTAATTTACGTATCTTAAAAACGTATTTATCGCTTTAAAATTAGGTTATTCAAATTAAAGGTCCCCATTAGAATTCATATATTCTTGTGTGTGTTAATGGATTTTACTTTGCATTTATTGACATGAGAATAAATTCCTTCTTATAGTAGAAGTCTGCCCGAACAACCCAGCTACAAGCAGTTACAAAATGGTGGTTAATTTGAGACATTTAGTGCTATGTGCCATTTAATGTTGTGATAGGATTGCTTCAGAGTTAGGTATTAAGTGACTGATCCACCTTGTAGGGGTATTAAGTTGTTGAAACTCTCCCTTTTTCTCATGGATTTATTCTTGGGAGTGCGGGTTGTAGTCATAATGAAATGACCTAGATTTTTGAAATAGTCAAAATCGCTGAAATATCCGTCCGTTGTAAAATTACTAATGAAAACTA
Organism: Allium sativum; assembly: GCA_030737875.1. Taxonomy (NCBI): domain Eukaryota; kingdom Viridiplantae; phylum Streptophyta; class Magnoliopsida; order Asparagales; family Amaryllidaceae; genus Allium; species Allium sativum. Next base: position 434,245,219 of record CM060910.1, read on the forward strand.
CCAATTTGCTATACAATATTTGTTAAATATTCAACATTGTTAAATGTATAGGATATAACTTTTAATTATACAAAATATTATAGATCTTTAAATACACTAGGGATGCTATAATAAAAGAAAACTTAAATTATAAAATCTACCGCTGCACAACTCGGATGAGACAGACAGCAGTAACTAGTTCTGCAAACTCAACAAACAAGTCCAATGCAAAAATAACACAGTACGCAGAAAATATACTCATCACAAGATAGTTAAGAAAATATACCCCTATCTAATTGGGTACCTAACTAGATACAAGATAAAGCGAACGTAATACTCTGATTCATAAATAGGACTCATGGATTCTACAATGCACAAAAAATGTAACACCCCACGACAGTTAATGCCACTCATTAAGAGAATGCATTAAGTTTCGTGAAGCGTTATAGGTAAACAGAAACAGATATATTACAAAACAAATATAAAATAGCAGCAGAATTTAAAACTTTATTAAACAGAAAACATTGTGGTTCAAAACATGGTTACATCATGAGTCTGAAATATATAAAACCCAGTACATCACTTAAAACTTCTGTTTTGTACTAAAATCATCAGAGTACAATAAAAATTGAAAAGATCATAATCCCCAAAAACATAGCCATAGTAGAAAAGTATGAAATCAAGCAGTACATCTAAGCAGCTCCAAGCAGAATGAAAGAAGAATTTTGATCAAGCTTGAATATTCCCACCCTGAGAACCTAGAGGGGGAAACGGAAGAGAAAGAAGAGCGAACAAAATGGGTCAGACATAAAGTCTAGCGAGTCCAGTTACTTTTAGCATATAAATAAGTAAAAGCATCATGACAGGCATATAAGTTTGAGAGAGATAACAACATATAAGGCATGTATGACAAGGTAAACAAGATAAACCTGATAGAATAAATAGCGCTTCCCAAACACTTTTCTTTCTCTGCACCAATACTAGTATCATATGAACAAGATGATCCACAACAAGTATAAGATGGTAGACTTGGGTGTATTTCTAGTGAGAGGTTTTACACCATACAATAACATGCCGCCCAACTGAACATACCGGCATTACCCCTAAGGATAATAATGGGCTCCTATACATACCAAAGTCTAGATGTACCCTAATTACTACCCTAATTGATCGTCTCCCTACTCCGTAGATAACCTATGCTGGCCCCACAGTAGAACATATCACTTCCTAAAGTGGCAACCCTTTATTTTTAGGATGTGCACAACCATATCTACAGTTGTCACTGTGTCTTAGCCTCCCTTGACCGGACCCATGGATGCAAGTGACGCGGTCGGAATGCGCCGCCCACACTGTCCCCTCTTTTGGATCTCTTACAATAAGCCCAGTAAGTGAGCCTCGACTCTGACCTAGTTCGGAGCGCTCGTTTGATACCTATATATGGGTTACAAATTGAAATGGGTCCCACACACAAGATGATACAAGCTTCCCCTACGCTTGCATCCCCACTACTAGGATTTCCAAAGGTTATGCCATACTAGTGTAAAAAGATTGCATAACCCCACATGTTAAGTTTATGGGCCTATATATAAATATTACCCACCACGCCAAGATATACTTAACCCTCCCACTGTTCCAAGCTAGTTTACTTAACCCCTAATCAAGTTAACATGTTCATGTAATCCCTATGGATTCAACCAGGTTAAGAATTCAAGTTCATTACCATTTATTCATTTATGGTTATGATGCGCTAGACCTCTCATATTAAGCCTACAACTTGTGGATGTTGGATATGTCCGTCGGGTCCAGGAAGACTTCTTCCACAAGTCGGACTTAACCTCGTGTCTTAGCATGTTACGCATTCGTGCACTTAGACCCCTCACATTAGATTCACCATTTGTGGTCGCTGGATATGTCGGGCGGGTCCGGGCAGACTTCTACCACAAGTGTAATCTAACCTCGTGTATAAGCACAGTTATAGCTTCTAATTACTGTAAATCAAGCCATTTTCACTATTTAACAATTATCGTTATTTCATTATAGGTTTTCATGTCCTTTTTCCAAGTCATATTCATCATGTGCCATATGCCCCAAATTAAGATCTAAATCATAATTTGATTTATGCCGCAAATCCATATTCATGTATTTAATTCAAGTTATGCCCAAATTTTCCAATATAAGTTATGCCCCAGTTTCAACGTTTTCCCCCCATTCCCAATTCCTCGCCTTCACATATTTCAGCGGTATGCCTAGGCACGATGGTAGCCTGGCTATAAAACTAAAAGAGAAAAGAGGAAGGGAAGAGAACAAAATAAGAATAAGAACAAGACATACATATGATGACAGGAATAGGCATAGCAACTAATAAGCATATAGTGATAGAATTGGGCATAATGAAAAGATAGACATATAGGAACAAATCTGATGAACATGTGATAGTAGAAATGATTCTAACATAATAGGGACATCATATATAGGCATGATGAGATCTAAACGGTGAATTAGATCTACAAATAATGGAAGATCTGACATGATAAATAGACATAGGCTTAGATCCAATTCATAGTCATGTCAAAATAACTTAGATACATAGGTTATGGCAGATCTGATATGATTCAATTAGCCACAGGCTTAGATCCAATTCATAGACATGTCCAAAAAAATAAACTTTTAAGTGTTTATGTCTAAAAATAACGTAGACTCACTGTGATTGGATCTAAGAACAGAAGAATAATTACAGATGTAGAAGTACAGATCTCTGAATTTGTCTAACTCTGGTTGTAGAATAATAGTACGCTATTTTCAATCTAGGCAGAGGTAGCATCTAGTTCTCCATTTTTTGAATGAATAAAACAATGGGTATAGGGTCCTATTTATATCATAGGGTCTACGAATATAGCTAAGAATTCAGTCCACGTTCAGAAACAGTAATCTTCTCCGGATCTGGGGGGTGTCAACATGGGTGTCAACACCCCCTTATGGTGTCGACCCATGGGTCGACACACCTAGGGTGTGTCGACCCTCAACGGGCCTATTTCCCCCCCGGATTTCCCGCTTCTGGTTTCGAATTATTATGAATGGTTTTGACATGGTTAGGTGTGTGTGTGTGTGTATCTTATGCGCATACAAACTTAAAACTTTGATATCTTCTTCATATGGTGTCCATTTTACGCAAAATTGGAATCTATCTCAAACAGAATTCCGAGACGAATGCAATGGCGAAATCCATTTCACTTAGCTCTGAATATTTATTTAAGTATTTCTTAATTTATCATTATAGTGTCTTATAAATTACGGGGTGTTACATTCTCCCCTACTTAAAGGGTTTCGTCCCCGAAATCTCTAAGTTAAGAAGAATGTATTCTAACATCCATCGTCAATCTACTCATCCACCAACCACAGGCGTCCATTGTCCTTAAAGACTTCTAATGCTTATATGAACATATGCAACAGTGTGTATATGTCCCTATACTAATGCAAAAGATTAGGTGGTCTACTGATTCAGTCGAACTCCTTAATGCAATGTATGTTAGTGCCATGAATCCAACATGTATGCAATTAATCCTATCATATCATGTAAGTTCTATATGTGTGCACAATCATTCATCCAAATGCAATATCCATATGATGATACACCCACTTTTATCAGTCAAAAAGAAGAAAAATGCACATACATCCATATATGCAGTATGAGAGTGATTGAGCCGATCTAGTGCCTAATTTGTTTGTATATGCATCCACGAGAAACCACTAACAACCACTTGCATCCATCAAACATAACATGTCTCAAACACATGTTTACATCCATGGGATTCCTACCTAAAGGTCGAAGATTCGATCGATAGGATATACTTAAATGATAGAAACAAGAATGAATAAAAGCTTTGGAAAAAGAAGTTAAGAACATATCCTTGAAAAGAAAAGGGTACGAAGCACGAATCTTGTCTTTAGCCTCCCAAGTTGCATCCTCTTGGTTACCTACCCACTGAACTTTTATCAACTTAACTTCTTTGTTGCATAGCTTCTTAACTTCTGATTCAAGAATACGGGTAGGAACTCGTCTAACTGCCGCCTCTCGTTCTACCTCTACTTCCTTAAGCATACTTGACTCAACTACTTCTGCGTCATGCAAATACTTCTGTAAATGAGAAACATGGAAAACATCATGAACGCCGGATAGTCTATCTGGTAGCTTTAGTCTATAGGTCATTTGGCCAATCCTTTCTGTTATGGGAAATGGCCCTACAAATCTTGGAACCAATTTCCCTACGGTTCTAAAGCGAACTACATTCCTCAATGGCGATACCTTAATGAAAACCATGTCTCCCACCTCAAATTCAATGTCTATGCTTCTCTTATCTGTGCAGGACTTCTGCCTATCATGAGTTGTCTTCATACATCGTCTAATAAGATCAATCTTTTTGGACGTTTCTCTAACCATATCTGGTCCAAATAGAAGTCTTTCTGGAGACTCCCACCAATAAGTCGGTGATCTATAGGGTTGCCCGTATAATGCTTCGAAGGGTGCCATGCCAATGCTAGCTTGATAACTGTTGTCATAGGCGAATTCTACTGAAGGATGATGCTCTTCCCAAGTCCTTGCGAAGTCTAGGATACACAGCCTTAAAAGAACCTCAAGAACTCTATTCACCCTTTCCGTCTGTCCATCTGTCTGAGGGTGATAAGGGGTGCTCAAATACAACTGTGTACCTAATGCTTCTTGCAAGCTTCTCCAAAATTCACTGGTGATAATGGGGTCACGATCACTTATGATACTGGAAGGTACTCCATGAAGACATACTATCTCACTAACGTAAACTACTGCCAACCATGCTGCCGCCCTCTTACTCTTAACCGGAATGAAATGAGCGCGCTTAGTAAGTCTGTCTACTATAATCCAAACACTGGTATTGCCTTTCCTATATCTAGGCAAACCATCGATGAAATCCACAGAGATGCTCCCCCGCTTCCACTATGGGACCTCCAATGGATGAAGTAACCCACCGGGTTTCTTTTGCTCAGCTTTGACTTGCTGGCAAACCAAACATCGAGAAACAAATTCTGCCACATATTTCTTCGTCCCAGCCCAAAAGAAAACCCTCTTCATATCTCTATACATTTTGTCATTGCCTTGACGAATTGTCATCTTACAATGATATCTTCCTTAAGGACTATCTTCAACAAACTCTCAACTCGAGGAACACAAAGCCTTCCATCTCGTTGCAACCACCCTTTTTCATCCATGGAGTATCTACTGAGGCAACTAGAAGTCTCCCCTCTATTGATTCTATTCAAGATGTCTGAAATCTGTGGATCCTCTCGCTTCAAAGTTCCTATATGATCCAAAAGAGTAGGTCGCACCTCCAGTGATGCCAATAAACTAGGTATATACTTAGTGCAGGGTCTAAAATCAAAAGTCAATGTAAACTCCAAGCTTTTCCTCTCCACAAAAAGAGGATTTAAGGCCATCCTCTGCCTACTCAGTGCATCTTCCACCACATTACCCATGCCAGGGGTATAAGCAATCTCAAAGTCATAGGATGTTAGGAACTCCACCTACCTTTGTTGCCTTAAATTAAGATCCTTCTGTGAGAATAAGTACTTGAGAGATTTATGGTCAGTGTACAACTCGAACTTCTCTCTAAGTAGATAATGGCGCCAAGCCTTAAGCGTGAATACTATGGCAGCTAGCTCTAAGTCATGGGTAGGTTAGTTCTTCTCATTAACTCTTAGCTGTCTACCTCCATAACATACTACCCTTCCCTCTTGCATCAGAACTGTACCAAGCCCTGTACCACATGCATCAGTGTATACTGTGAACACTTTGTTCCCATTTGGCAAGGTCAAGACTAGGGCTGTAGTCAGAGCCCTCTTCAATCGCTGGAAAGCATCGTCACAATCTACATCCCAGGAAAACATCAGATTCTTCTTCGTCATCCTGGTGTGTGGGGATGATATCTTTGTGAAGTCCCTAATGAACCTCCTATAATAGCTCGTCAAACCCAAAAAACTTCTCACCTCCATTGCATTCTTTGGATCTACCAATCTTGAACTGCAATTACCTTTGCGGGATTTACTGTTATCCTATCTTTAGAGACTACATGCCCTGGAAATCTCACTTCTTTTCTCCAAAAATGACATTTAGAGAACTTCGCCTTAAGCTAATGCGCACAGAGAGTTTTCAAAACCTCTCTCAAATGTAGGGCATGCTCTTCCTTGTTCTTCGAGAAAATCAAGATGTCATCAACAAAGACCCAATGAACTTATTTAGAAACTCCCGAAACACTCTATTCATTAGATTAACAAAATAGGAGGGTGCATTCGTAACCCAAAAGGCATGATGAGCAACTCGAAGAAACCATATAGAGTTCTAAAAGCGGTCTTATCTATACTGTCCTCGACCACTCTCAACTGATGAAACCCCGTGGCCAAGTCTAACTTAGAGAAAACAGATGCACCAACAAGCTGGTCAAACAGGTCATATATCCTCGGAAGTGGGTGCATTTTCTTTTTAGTGAGTTTATTCAACTCTCTATAATCCACACATAAGTGAAGCGAACTATAACAACCCATATTTTGGAACCAATTTAAAATTTATTTTTAATTGGTTTTAATAGAATAAATATTTTGGACTATTTATTTTGAGAATGAATGATTTAAAATTTAGTTAAATCAAAGATAGATAGTATAAACTTTAAAATTTAATTAAAATGAGCTCGAAATGGCGCAGTAGTTTGAAAATTCAATTTTAAACTATAAATGAATATATAGAATTCAATATAAATAAGAGTTGGACAAAACAAGAGACATTGAGATGTTTCGAATTATAATTTTCTAACGAGTATATGAGATGGATATTTAATTTTACAAATTGTAAGTTATGTCTAAATTAAAATTTAGAATAATCGCCATGGAATTTAAATATATTTTTAAAAGGTACATATAGCCCGTAGAAAAGTCACATTTTCCAAATGACTTCCGTCTTCAACGAAACCACTTCCATTGAGTTTGCAATGTTGTTTAGGTGTTCGAAAACTATAAGCATCGATACCTTTAGAGTTGGAGAAATTTTGGTCTTTTACATTGGATATATGACCAAAATATCACTTTTCACATATGAATGAATTTGGACTCGAAACCACTTCCATTGGGTTCAAAACGTCGTTTACATGCTCGAAAAGTATAAGCTTCGTTATGTTCCGAGCTTTGGAGTTTTGGCACCTTGGTCGGGTCTTGGTTAAATCAACCTAGCCCACTCCATATAACTCCCAAATTAGCCTCCACCTCTTCATTCATTCCTCACTTCATCCAAAATAGACATTGGGGGAAAAGATGGGAAATTAAAATCCCTAAGCTAGGGTCTTCAATCTAGAGCTCAATTCTAGTGCAAATCAAATTCTAAGACATAGGTAAGCTTCTCTATCTCCATCTTCTCCAACTCAATTCCTCTTTGATTTTTGAGATTTCCTATGACCTAATTCTTAGAAAATGTGTTCATATGATCATAGGTTGTTGTTCTAGTGTTTCTATCGAAGAGAGGCTGGTCTAGCTTGTCATTGGATCGATTCATTGCTTCTAACAAGCAAATGTGAGATCCTTGTGAGTTCTTGGAGTTTATACTACAAGCTATTGGCTTATAAAGGGTCAACTAGGTTTATTTAGAGTTGTGTATATGCATATGAACTAGTTAGTTGAGTATTACTTTCCGGTTCATTGGTTTTAGTTTCATAGAATTGGAATTTCTCATTTTAGTTGTGCACACAATTAAATGCACATGCTATGAGGTGTTTAGGTGATGTTGTGAAGCTCCGTTGTCACACCAGCAAGTTCTAAAACTTCACCATTCGCTTAAATTACGTTTTATTGCCTTGGTTTGATATTTTGTTCATTTTGGAATATGTGATCAAAATCATAGCAGTCTTAAGTATATGTGTTTGTGCATGTGTTAGTGAGTTGTTTCAACGAGCTTATGATGCCTCATTATCATTTAGGTCAAGTGTTTAACCTCCATAGCTGCTGAGAACAATTCAAAGAAGAGAAAAGAAAAAAGGGACCGACCGGCTGTTTAATAGCCACCAGTCGACTGGTCCATAATGGACCCGTCGGCTGGTAAAGACCTAGGCAGAAGCCTAGGTTCTGGCCAGTCGAGTGGTCCATTTTGGACCAGTCGACTGGTAAACTACTGTGGACCAGAGGACCTCGGTCCACAATCTAGTTTAATCCAGGATATTTCCCGGTCGGAGCCCAGACCTTTTGGACTTCGTTTATGACTTTTCAGTTTCTCTAATTCACATATTTCAATAGCCCAATTCTTGCGAAATTGTTTTTATAAATCCTAAATTAAAGAATGGTATAGTGTAAACCAATATTGAGAACTCTCTCACTCAACCATTTTGTACAGTTATTTATATATTTTTATAACTGAATATATGTTGATTGCCGGTGATTGCAATATTTGTTTGACGGTTGATGGATGTTACAGTTTTAAATGTTATCATTATTAAATAGTGAAAATAATATGTAAGTTCATATGGATTGTGATGTAAACCCCACATGGGTATTGGGACGATAATTTTACACATCGCCCAAGTAAGCAAATGATAATCATTGGATGTTGATTGGAAACCTCACACAGGTCAGGAAATGATAATAAATTCACACATTTCCCATGTGTTTAGTTGTATGTCGATCGACTGATTGACCGACCGTAGTACGTGTTATTTAATTATTTAATGCTTATACACTTGTAGATTTCACTTTGGATGTGAATTGGATGTTTAATAGTTGTTAATCACTATTTTTGAATACGTGCGATGTATGGAATCCATATAATTAAAATTATATGGTAATTGATTGATTCACATTCCGGTTCAAAGTATATACGAATATTTTAAAACAATATTTAGTGAAGAAGCAAAATATGATTTTGATGTCCGATTTTGGATGGACACAAAAATATTAAAGATTGGTTTTGATGTCCGATTTTGGATGGATACAAAAATATTAAAGATTGGTTTTGATGCCCGATTTTGGATGGACACGAAAAGGAAATGAAATTAATTGAAATGGTTTTGATATAACCAGAATTTTCCAATGTATGAATTGGAATGGAAATAATCTTCGAAATATTTCGGTATTGGATTCCGTGATTATACAGATATTGTTGAGGAATTTGGAAGACATAGATATCGTTATGATCTCAGAATTTGATATTGAAGACCATCCACCTTAGTTGCGAATACCACCGAGCACCCCATGAAGATATGCTTCGCCTAATAAACTCTTTCTCAAGTAGCCCCCTTGCTTGCTAAGCTCCCTCCTTTCTCTTGGAGCCATGTGGCGCACATGCAATGCAACTAGCTTTGCATTATCCACCAAGTATATACAGGAATCGATCTCGCGCCTCGGAGGTAAGCCCAGAACCTCCTAAAAAACATTCGGATACTCACACACTACTGATACAGTTCACAGATCATCGATAGATGCATCAAGTGACTCTAGGAAACTAAGCATGACAGACCCTTTAGGGTCACAAGAAATCTCGAGGGGTCCTCCTATAACACCCCGTAATTTTAAATATTAAAACTGAAAATTAAAGAATACTTAATTTTTAGAAGAAGAATTAAGGGAAATGGGTTACGCCATTGCGTCCATCTCGGAATTCTGCTTGAGATAGAGTTTGAGTTTGCGTAAATCGGGCTCCGTGTGAAGAAATTATAGAGCTTAGAAGATTTCAGTTTAAAACCAGTATTGAAATAATTAATAAATCAAAATTCGAAATTCAAACCAGCGAAAAGAAATGGGCGGGAAAATTCTCACCAGATGGTATCGACCTCCTTAAGGGGTGTCGACACAAGTGTTGACCCCCCTATAGGGGCATCGACATAGGTGTCGACCCCTCCTGACTGTTCTGGACACTGATGATTTTCTGAGTTTTAGGGCTACGTGGCGACTTCTTATTGGCCTGATGAAGCATTTTCTTGGACTGGATGGTTTGGATGGATACTATGTTGATTTAAAGGCTCTAATTAATCCTATACATCTATATAAACACCCATAAACCTAAACCCTAATATAAACTAAAATTCATTCGTGAGCCGCCATTATGCTGCATCCTAAACTAAGCTAGTTTCTTCTCCAACGAATTAAAGCTTAGGAATTATGAAAAGGGATTCTTGAACAACAACGAATGAATCTATTCTTTCATCTATCACTATGAGTACAGTTGCTTTCATAAGATAATTAATTAAAATAATTATGATAATTTGTGATCTGGACTGTATGAATATGCCTGTTGAATCATATGTTATTAGCCAATTCTGTTATCATCTATTTTGTTAATATATGCTAGTTTGTTATCATATGTAATTAGGTTCATTTTATGATGTTAATTCCTATGTCTAATTACATATGCTTGGTTAGATTCATCTATGCAAGTTATGTTTATCCATGCTAGTTATGCAAGTTTATCTATGCAAGCTTATATGCAAGTTATATTCATCTATATAAGTTATGCAAGTTATGCAAGTTTATCCATGCAAGTTTATATGCAAGTTTATATGCAAGTTATGTTCATCTATCCAAGTTATGCAAGTTATGTTCATTTATGCAAGTTATGCAAGTTTATATGCAAGTTATGTTCATCTATGCAAGTTATGTAAGTTTATATGCAAGTTATGTTCATCTATGCAAGGTATGCGAGTTTATATGCAAGTTATGTTCATCTATGCAAAGTTTATATGCAAGTTATGTTCATCTATGCAAGTTTATGCTTATATGTTTATATCCATGCATGTTCTTATGTTTAGATCTATGTTAGTTTACATTGCATATGTTAATTGGATCCATCTTATATGTTAGTTCACGTTTATATGCTTAATTAGATTTTTGTTGTTCTATGCCAAGTTTGTGTTACACTTGCTTAATTAGATCAATATTGTTTTATGCCAGTGTGGATGTCATATGCCTCTTTCTTTTCCTTTCCTTATGAGTTAGTCTAACAGCGAGCCTAACATATTATGTGAATTATACGTACGAACGACGTGGGAACATTGGAGAAAAGTTTGGGAAATATTAAATATTGGATATTATGTAATTGGCATAAACTGGTTAGTAACCATGTAACTAACTTGAGACATAAATTGGTATAGTTTATATACATGGAAATTATGGACGTAATTTGGAGGATAATTATGAACACAACTTGAATGGGAAATTATGGACAATTTGAAATAGGGGTATTAATTCAAATTAGGGTTGAATAATGAAATGAGATAATGAATATGCCCAACCCGAGGTTAGATTGAGTTGCAGTGTAAGACTGCCCGGAACCGCCCGGCACATCCAGCAACCGCAACAACAGGTCTAATGTGAGAGGTTAGTGCATCAAACCCAAAACCCGAGGTTAGAATGGGTTTGCGGTAGAAGTCTGCTCGGAACCGCCTGGCACATCTAGCAACCGCAAACAACAGTTCTAATGTGAGAGGTTGGTGCATTAATAAATCCATTAATGCCAATGAACAGACATGCTAAGAATGGTAAGGTTAAGTAACATGAATAGGCGACACTTAACCAATACAACGTGTTAATTAAACAAATGGGTGGGGTTATGTTAAATTGAGAGCACTTAACCATTATAACATGTTGGTTAGGAAACCCTAGTAACGGGGGCCCATTTCAGCAGTAACCCACATAAATGTATCATGGTACCCTGAACTAGGTAGTGTGGGGCATGATTACTGGGCTGATTATAAGTGGTCAAAATAGCGGCGGGTGGTGCGTTAGTGTGTGTTCCGACGGAGTACGGGCATGCACGTGCTTCGGAGTGGAAAAATCAGGCATTGGGCGTCAGTAGTTATACACTGTGCGTCTTAAATTGTGTTGGGTTGCCATTATAGGGATTGATAGACCCCATGGTGGGACCAGCATAGGTATCTATAAACAAGTAGGGTCGAATGACACAAGTAATAAATACACACGAGTTAAGGAGCCGATCGAATGGGGAGGTTAGTAGGTACAACTAGTGGAGATAGGGGCAGGCGGCACCTATGACAACAGCTAGGGGTACACGAAACTACCATTATTATTATTATTATTAGTAAGAGGGACCAACTTTCAGAGTATGTAGGGTTGGTGCAGTGTAGTAATTATCCTATATTGATTAGAAGCGCAATCACCGTTTACCTTATTCATCTTGCTTACCTTGTCATATATACTTATGTTACAGTCGTTTCTTACTTTCCAGTTTATGTTCTTATCCTATTACTTTAATAATTATATTGCTAAAGTTACTGGACTCGCTAGACTTTATGTCTGACCTCGTTTGTTTCACCTCTTTTCTTTCCGTCTGTGACGATCCCAAAACCCCGTGACACGGTGTTAAGGATAATCATTGGAATATAACACATTAATCATCATTAGCAGATCACAGATAATAGCATAACAGGAAATAGAATAATTTACACACATATGACAGCGGAATCATATAGATATCATCACATCAGAGAAGCACAGTACAGGATACAACTTAGTGCATAATGATACATAATCAGTCACCATCGCCTGAGGCGGAATCATACATAAAGAGTGCACAAAAGGAATATCAGTCTACATCGCCAGTGGCGGAATCATAATATAGATACAATAATGGCGGAGAAAATCCAAATCAGCACGGTGTAGTCAAGCCTCGCCATGGGCCAAAAGGTGCGTCAGAAACCTGTAACTAGGCTGCCCGTGTGAAAATGAGGGCACCCGAGTTTGCAAGGTGAAACAAACTACGAGTCAGTCATGGGACTGGTATGAGAAATCTACTCAATTTATTAACAACAATAATAAGGCAAATCAAAGGACCACGCCACTTTCGCGGAACGGGTTTACTCCAATGAGTGCTAGTGCATGAAATAAAATAAATGATTAAATCAACGCAATGCTTTTTATAAAATGAAGCCATTATAAGACTCAGGTCCCATCACACAATGCAACGCAAGCCGGAGGATAGAGTTTTTACCTTATAATGGCCAAAGATGCTTCATACGAATAAAACAAAGGTGTTTGATATTATTACTAATGCATATATATTTCAAAAGCAAATTCAATCATAAATATCAATCCTAGGCGGCATAAATGACCCATACCACTATATCGCCATACTAGTAATACAATCACATCCGCATATTTCGTATTGGAAATTGGATTCCTTCATGAGTCGAGGCAAGGGGCAAGCTCCTCTCCGTTCGAGACACTCTAGCAAATGTCCCAGGACCCCACTATGATCCTTGGAATCGGCTGGGCCGGTCCTCTCTTACTTTTGAGGATTAGTTATTCCTGAACACACGTTTCCCGGTCCTTACAGACCTATAATCGAGGCGCCTCGCATTCCAACAACCACACAGGTGAAAAGTATATATAATGTCAGGGCTGGTAGGTCACTGACACCACCATAGCTAGAAAGAAACGTCGTGCACTCCCAGCGGTCCGTCTCCCGTTTTTGACTCATACCGAGGTGTGAGGCTCGCGAATTCACGTTATACACAAAGCTACGTCACACAGACCATGCTTTGATCATCAACCACAAGACTTTGCTTTGCAACAGAAGCCTTGATCATATGCCACTTAGGCGTGCCACACAGGCAATCCACTCCATGCGACTGATTTCTGTCAATACATAACCTCTGAGCTCGTACGTCTCAGAGAAGGGCGTTAAGCAAGAGAATAAATTCTCTGCCGCCAAACAGATATATATTTAACAGAGATCAATCAACACAGAACAAAATCCAATGTCAGACACACAGTCCATTTACAAGTCCGTTCTGGGTCTGAACGAATCCGGAGGCACCAATTCCTCGCATATCCGTACAATCAACAATATGTTTGGACGGCTACTACTTCAATTCCTTCATGGTAGCTACTCCAATCACGAGTATCAGTAGCGCCCATCCATCCAATGTGGAGATCGTCGGTCTTCAGTCGTCTTCGACTCTTCGACTTCTCAACGTCGATCGATTATTTGAAATGAGATAAACTCGGCCTTTTCAAATAACCCATGTATATTTAGATTTTCAAATCAATTATTCACATGGTTGGACTATTCAACATTCACATTTCAGTTATTTAGTTATAATTTTCATGTCAAATACATTCAACCATCACATATCAGGCAAACACAACAAAATTGGTTTATTTTCACTCCATATCGTCTATAGCACTTTATAACGATATATCGCCATTTTTATTTAGCTTAAAACGGCCATATTTAATTAAACGACGTTTCAGGTCGTGTCGATGCACTGGCGCTGCTTTCCACTAATTTTGTTTTACACTTATAGGAAAATCTAACCGTTGGATCTTCACAAATTTTACATCATTAGGAAGGCCTTTTCAAAACGAATCCAACGGTTCCAGTTTTGGGAAAATCCGACGGTCGGATCTTCCACACTAACCATTTGAAGTTACGATTTCAATTTACGAACTGCAGCGTCGTTATTCGATTTAATTTAATTATATATATATATATATATATATATATAAATATAATCGTTTCTGGCGCTGTTTTTCCTTAATTTTGAATTAAACATTTCAGACAATCCAACCGTCGGATCTTCACAAAGTTGGTGCCGTTGGAAAGATATTTCCAAGGCGAACCCAACGGTTGAGGTTTCGGGAAAATCCAATGGTCGGATCTTCCGCACTAATCGTTCGAAGTTACGGTTTCAAAATATGAACTGCACGGCCACGTTTCGTTTTAATTCTATTTATATTTATATATTTATATAAATATAGTTCATTCAAAAATTCCTATATCGTTTCCACTTCAATTATTTCACTAACGCCTTTAATTTTTGGAAAATTTCGCCATAACCTCCTTTGTACGGGAGGGTCTGGGAAAATTCCCAAATAGCCACACGGGCGTCTCATATCAAAAAGAAAAAGAAAAAGCCAAGCGGCTAGCCAACAGGCTCATAAAATCATCACCCAAACAAAGCGGTAAATGTGTACCTATTTGTCGGGCACAAAATTCTATTTCTCTTCTCTAGCCCCTTTTGCTTTAACCTGTTCAATAGATATGCATGTACATATATACAATTTCTAACATTTATCATTTTCCATTCAATTTCATATTTGACTTGCTTTGGTTTATAAACACCATTCATTCTAATATCGCATGCATAGGCTAAAATCATATCATTAGCTAGTTAATGTATATTTCAACTCATGCACGTTTATTTGAACAAGTGGATATTTTTAACACTTCATATTTCAAAAGATGATAATTTTGGCGAACTAAAATAGATTTCAACACATGACTATTTTATTTAGTTCCTATGCATGTTAAAAATAATACTTCTATCACAAATATTTATTTCAACGTCCGCATCTCTTTAGCATGTCACACATATGATAAAAATGATATTTTTATCATTTAAAATATGTATTCAACCAATGTATGGTTTCAACACTTCATAGTTTCAATAAAAATGTAATTTTTATCGTTCAATCTTTTTATTCAACACATGAACTTTTCCACTACACACACTTCTCAACAAATGAGCATTTCCACACATGGACATTTTATTTATGTTGTTCTTATTAGAAAGATGAAATTTTGATTGTTAAAACTATTTATATAAGGCGAATATTTTTCATACTTCATATATATATAAAAATGTGATTTTTATTGTTTAAGCACTTCATTCATTCACAAATGAATTTAATTTTCATACAACACTTTTCAACACATGAATATTTCCACACATGGACATAGTTTCGTATATGACTTTAATTTCTATGCATGAAAATAATTTCAACATATGAAAATAATTCTAACACACAAAGATTATTCAAAATTTCGGCAGCATAACGGCAGGGTAGTTAAAACCGGCACCGTCCCTAGTACGGCTCCTCGCTCTACCTTAAAACCTCGCGGTTTTTGACAATGGGGATTCATGCATCTAATTCGCACGCAGACGGCATGTTTATTTTTATTTCCACAAATATTTCCAATTCATTTCAGTCACCAATGGGTATTTTTCAACCTCAACCAAACAATATCAACCACAAACAATTATTCAACCATTCGTATTTTTCATCCAATATTTCACACCAATTCATCACAATAAATATCGTCCATGGTTTGTGGACGAGGGGAGTATATATATATATATATATAATATATTTTACTTACATTCCAACACATATATCAATTATTCTATGCATGTAAAAATTCATACTTCGCTCATATAGCTTACACTACGCATGTACATGAGGTATACAACACGTATGTAATTTATATTTCGCTTATATAAATTATACACGACATTTTCTTCTCAATTTCACGTTAATTTAGATTTCTCACCTTGGTTTTCTGAGCGCTAAAAATCGATATGATGTCAGAAAAACCCGCAGCTTCTTCTATTGGGTAGAGAGCTTCCTTGCGGTCTCGATGTTTCCTGTTTCATCGAATTTCGTCAACACACCAAAAAGATATGATTTTTCAAAGTGTACAGATCAAAGAAAAACGCACTTTCAGAAAGCTTCAAAACTAGGTCAGCGATTTTTGATCAAACCGTGTAGCGGTTGGATGATCGGCCAGTGCAGGGTTGTAGGCGGAGGAGAGGCGCACGTGCGGGCCCCACGGCGTTGAACTAGACGGCCTCTGGGCGGCGGAATCGACCTCCGAACGGCTGGACTTTGGAGGAGCGGATCCGGCGAAATACTCGACGATGCTGGGCGAGGTTGGTATGGATTTGAAGCTCGTCTCGAGCTCTACGAAAAACTCCAAAGGGCCCTGGTGTTTTGATGAGCGGATGTGGAGATTTGGAGGAGAGAAGGCGGAGAAGGAAGCCGCCGTTCGATCTGGGGGGGTCGGGGGTTTTCCGCGTTTTTTTTTCATTTTTAAATTTATGAAAGAAAAAATATGATTGGCCGAGACTATATTAAATTTTTAAATAGTGTTTTCTTAAACGAACTCCTTTTTAAACCCAACGACTGTCGCCCCTAGCTAAATACCCCCATTCCGGACACAATGGGATATGTTTCGTAGGCCAATTCGACTGTTACAGTCAGTTATTTTTCAAATTAAAGTATAAAACATTTAATTTTTAACTCTGAATGCACATTTCAATTTGCCAGGGCCAAAAACTGATTCGAAAAATTCAAGAAAAATAAATCTAGCTATGTTCTGACGCTACGGTCCCAACAAAACTAGTTTCGTCGAATTCTGAGGTCATTTGAAAAATGGCCATTTTCTGGTCGATCCATTTTAATAGAAATCGACCAAACACATTTTCTTTTGCCACGCTCACATACTAGCTTCAAAAATTATGAAATTTGAAACCTAGCAATAGTTTGACATCCCGGACCCAACAAAAGTGGTTTCGTCGAATTCCGAGGTCGTATGCAAAATATCAATTTTCCAGGCCTATATATTCTATATACCGACTCTTCTGAAAATTCATTCGGCCATAACTTTTGATTCCCGTCATGAAACTTCGATTTTTCAGATTCGTTAGAAAGGTATTGACTAACAGATTTAAATATTTTTGGTTTCACTAAAATTCGTTATATTTTCCACCCTGCATAGTCGGTCAAAGTCTGAATTCAAATTTTCAAACTGACTCACTATTCTTAACTCACTATTTTATTGAAATATTCTATTTCAATTGTTCAAATTGCTTTGAAATAATCAATTTAAAAATTTTAAATTGGCTCGTATTTTCCGGGTTATTACAATCTCCCATACTTAAAACTTTTCGTCCTCGAAAAGGAAACAACAGTAAAGTAGGAAACAAAATGTAAATGCAAAGTATGGTAAAGGTACCTTGCACCGGAGTTAGTCAGAGATATCCACTCTGCATTTGGGGTAAGTTTGCTTAATGCTTTCCTCCGTTTCCCAAGTACAGTCTCTAGGATCACTGCTCCATTGCACTTTAACTAAATGAACCTTTTTGCTTCTGAGTTCTCTAGTTTCTTTGCCAACAATTTTTAATGGCTCTCTTCTGAGTGCTAATTCTGGAGTTATCTCCACATCCTGTTGCGCTGCTTCTTCTACAACAAGATCCGGATCATGCACATGTCTCCTAAGTTGAGATACGTGAAATACATTGTGCACTCCAGGCAACCAATCTGGCAATTGAATCCTATAAGCAAGAGTTCCAATTCGCTCAAGTATAGGAAAGGGACCAATAAATCTTGGTGCCAACTTCCCAGTCTTTCCAAATCTGATTACTCCTCTCATCGGAGAAACCTTTAAATAAACATGATCACCAACAGCAAATGTCAAATCTCTCCTTCTAGAGTCTGCATAACTTTTCTGTCGGCTTTGGGCGGTTTTCAATCGCTTCTTGATGAAGTCCACTTTATCAGATGCTTCCCTAATCATATCGGGTCCTAGTACAAGTATGTTGCCTGGTTCTACCCAACATGCTGGAGATCTGCAGGGTCTGCCATATAATGCTTCAAATGGTGACATTCTCAAACTTGCTTGATAGCTATTGTTATATGAGAACTCTGCCAAATGCAAATGATCTTCCCATGACCCACCAAAATCGATTATACAAGCCCGCAATAAATCTTCCAGAATTCTATTCACCCGCTCAGTTTGGCCATCTGTTTGGGGGTGATAAGCGGTGCTCATATTCAGTTTTGTCCCCAATTCTGTCTGGAAAGCCTCCCAGAACTTGCTAGTAAATAGGGGATCTCTATCACTGACTATGCTGATGGGAATTCCATGCAGCTTAACAATTTCTTTGAGATATATCTGTGCTAGACTTTGGGCAGTTCTATTGGATCTGACAGGTATAAAATGGGCAGTCTTCGTGAAGCGATCTACGATTACCCAAATGTTGTCATTACCTCTCTTGGTTCGCGGCAAACCATCTATGAAATCCATGGAAATCTGTTCCCATTTCCAGCCTGGGACTTCCAACGGTTGCAACAATCCAGCTAGCTTCTGTTGGTCACTCTTGACCAATTGACAAGTAGGGCATCTGCTAACATACAAAGAAATATCTCTTTTCATTGCCTTCCACCAGAAAGTGCATTTGATATTGTTGTACATTTTACTCACCCCAGGATGGATGCAAAATTTGGATTTATGGCATTCATCTAGCACTTCTCTTTTAAGTTCGGAAACGTTGGGAACACATATTCTTCTATTCAGCCTCAGAACTCCTTCTGTATCCACTTGGAAACTGGAGCCTTCGCCCCTTTGAATCCTTTTTACTATCTCTTTCACAAAATTGTCACTTTTCTGTAGAACAGATATCCTATCGATCAATCCAGGTGTAATTATAAGATTGGCAATGATCGCGGTTTTCCTACTAAGTGCATCTGCTACCACGTTAGCCTTTCCCGGCGTATACAAGATATCAAGATCATACGCCGCAAGAAATTCTAGCCAACGCTGCTGTCTCAGATTCAGATCTTTCTGGGTATATAAATATTTCAACGATTGATGATCTGTGTACAGTATAAATTTCTCGCCCAACAAGTAATGTCTCTAGATTTTCAAGGCAAATACGATGGCTAGCAACTCAAGATCATGAGTCACATAATTCTTCTCATGCGGTTTCAATTGGCGGCTTGCATAAGCGACTACTTGGCCTTTCTGCATTAACACTGCACCAAGACCTCTAATAGAAGCATCTGTCCAAACCGTTAAATCCTGATTTCCATCAATAATTGTTAACACTAGAGCGGTGGTCAGCTTCGCTTTCAATTCCTGGAAAGCTTCTTCACAGTCGGAAGTCCACTTAAACTTCTCATGTTTCTTTGTGAGCTTCGTTAACGGACCGGATATCTTCGAAAAATCCTTAACGAACTTTCGATAATAACTAGCCAACCCCATAAAACTTCTAACTTCTGTGGGAGTAGTGGGTTGTTTCCAGTCTTGAATCGCTGTTATTTTGCTTGGGTCAACAGAAATTCCTTTTTCTGACACGACATGGCCAAGAAATTTGACTTCTTCTTGCCAGAAGACACATTTAGAGAATTTGGCTTTGAAGACGTTCTTCCTTAGAATCTCCAATACTTGTTCTAAGTGTTTTTCATGCTCGGGTTTTGATTTGGAGTAGATTAAAATATCATCGATGAATACGAGGACAAATTTATTCAGAACTCCCCTGAACACTCTATTCATTAGATCGACAAAGTATGCTGGAGCGTTGCATAGGCCAAACGGCATTACTAACCATTCATAAAATATGTCTGGGCCTCTGAAAGCAGTCAAAGGAACACACTCTTCTGCTATTCTCAATTGATGAAAACCTGTAGCTAGGTCCATTCGGGAAAATACTTTCGCCCCATTCAATTGGTCTAGCAAATCATCAATGCGGGGTAATGGATATTTGTTTTTAAGCGTCTGTTTGTTGAGGTCTCGGTAATCAACACATAATCTAAGAGTACCGTCTGACTTCGGGACAAACACAACAGCTGCACCCCAATTAGAAAAACTCGGTCGAATTAGACCTTTCCACAACAGTTGACGAGTTTGATCGCCTAATTCTTCTTTTTCTTTCGGAGTCATTCTACGGATTGGATGCACCACGGGTCTGGCATTAGGAATTAGATCGATTCGGAATTCTATTTCTCTTTGCGGAGGTAAGTTTTCAACTTCTTCAAACACATCCGCATAGTTGCTAACAATCGGAATCTTTTCTATGGAAGTGGGGATAAGTTCTAATGCTGACCAAAATTCTTCTCTATTCGGATTCGAACCATGATAGGGAACCGTAATATATCCAAGCTTCGTTCGAATTTTAACGATTCTTTCCGCACAATTTACTTCAGCTTCATATTTCGTTAACCAATCTAGCCCGAGAATAATATCGAATTCGGGAAAATCCATAACGATCAAATTGAAAGGAAACTGGTATCGGGAGAAAGAAGTAGGAACCTTACAACACGAACTGAGGGTAATAGGACCCCCTATCGGGTTATGAACCTCCACTGATTCTTTAAGCTTTCGCTGTTTTAACTTTAATTTGTGCACTGTGTTTTTAGCAATAAAACTACGCGATGCACCTGTGTCAAACAATACAGAAATAGGAATATTTTTAATTGTAAGGGTACCTCCCAAAACATCGGGTTTACCTGCTCCGTCGGAAGCAGCTGGCGGGCTAGACCCGTCATAGACATGAGCTACTGTAGCTTTCTTCAACAAAGGACAGTCTTTGACCAGATGATCAGTCTTGCGACAATTGAAGCACGAGCGAGGGTTCTGAGAGCCTTGGCTCGAGCCTTGAGAGTTTGTTTTCTGTTTCTTCGGAGCTGTGCAGACGTTTGAGTAGTGCCCCGGCTTACCACAGTTAAAGCAATTTCCTCTTGGCGGCTTGCCAGTCTGAGGTTTGGAAGATGCTGCTTGGCTTGACTCGCCTTGATTTACAGCAGGCTTGCGCTTGTTTCCTGCTTGGCTTCTAGCGCGATCCTGATCCAGATGCCTTTGATCAAGGTCTTCATAGTTGCATGTCATTTCCACTAGCTCGTTGAAATCCAGCTTGACATGGGCCATGGCTCTATCATGATATTGTCGTCTTAGTCCAAGGATAAACCTCTTATTTTTGGACTTCGCAGTAGCGATGAGTTCTGGAGCATAAGGCGACAACATTGTAAATTTGTTCAGATAATCTTGCACGGAAAGATCCCCTTGCTGGAGATTGGCGAAGTCATCGTGCATTCTTTCTAGAGCTTGTTCTGGGACATATTTCTCCTTGAAGAGTTCTTTAAATCCATCCCATGTTCTTCCAGCTTCTCTGTTTCCGGCGGTAAGAGATTCCCACCATAATTCGGCTTGTTCCTGCATAAGCCAGGCGCCCATAATAGCTTTGTCTTCGTCTCCTAGCCTTAGGCCTTCAAGAATTTTCTCGCATGTTTTGAGCCATGCAAGGGCCTCTATTACGGTGCCAGTTCCCGAGAAGGTCTTGCCTCCTAAGTTCTTATATCTCTTAGCTACACGGTCAAGCTCGAAGTATTGAGCTGCCGGAGGTTGTATCAAAGGTCCTTCTTGAGCTGGGATTTCTCCCCTTCCTCGGCCTCGGCCGGCACGGCCTCCTCTAGCGGCGGCTGCTCTGGTAGCCATTTGTCAAATTCTGTATAAGTAACGAAAAAGTCAGTTAATAGAAATAACAGTCTATTGCATAGTTAAGCAGAAATTCCTACGGAAAGATAACGATGGACTGATCAATTGTTTTTGCTATTCTGCTCAGCTCATTCTAGGACTTTGCTAGTCCTATCTCTAATGAGCGACTCGCCTTAGAATACTACTGATCCTATTTTGATGAAGTGTTTAATGTGTTAGACTCCAGAACTAAGGTTAACCAAAGCTCTGATACAAGCTGTGACGATCCCAAAACCCCATGACACGGTGTTAAGGATAATCATTGGAATATAACACATTAATCATCATTAGCAGATCACAGATAATAGCATAACAGGAAATAGAATAATTTACACACATATGACAGCGGAATCATATAGATATCATCACATCAGAGAAGCACAGTACAGGATACAACTTAGTGCATAATGATACATAATCAGTCACCATCGCCTGAGGCGGAATCATACATAAAGAGTACACAAAAGGAATATCAGTCTACATCGCCAGTGGCGGAATCATAATATAGATACAATAATGGCGGAGAAAATCCAAGTCAGCACGGTGTAGTCAAGCCTCGCCATGGGCCAAAAGGTGCGTCGGAAACCTGTAACTAGGCTGCCCGTGTGAAAATGAGGGCACCCTAGTTTGCAAGGTGAAACAAACTACGAGTCAGTCATGGGACTGGTATGAGAAATCTACTCAATTTATTAACAACAATAGTAAGGCAAATCAAAGGACCACGCCACTTTCGCGGAACGGGTTTACTCCAATGAGTGCTAGTGCATGAAATAAAATAAATGATTAAATCAACGCAATGCTTTTTATAAAATGAAGCCATTATAAGACTCAGGTCCCATCACACAATGCAACGCAAGCCGGAGGATAGAGTTTTTACCTTATAATGGCCAAAGATGCTTCATACGAATAAAACAAAGGTGTTTGATATTATTACTAGTGCATATATGTTTCAAAAGCAAATTCAATCATAAATATCAATCCTAGGCGGCATAAATGACCCATACCACTATATCGCCATACTAGTAATACAATCACATCCGCATATTTCGTATTGGAAATTGGATTCCTTCATGAGTCGAGGCAAGGGGCAAGCTCCTCTCCGTTCGAGACACTCTAGCAAATGTCCCAGGACCCCACTATGATCCTTGGAATCGGCTGGGCCGGTCCTCTCTTACTTTTGAGGATTAGTTATTCCTGAACACACGTTTCCCGGTCCTTACAGACCTATAATCGAGGCGCCTCGCATTCCAACAACCACACAGGTGAAAAGTATATATAATGTCAGGGCTGGTAGGTCACTGACACCACCATAGCTAGAAAGAAACGTCGTGCACTCCCAGCGGTCCGTCTCCCGTTTTTGACTCATACCGAGGTGTGAGGCTCGCGAATTCACGTTATACACAAAGCTACGTCACACAGACCATGCTTTGATCATCAACCACAAGACTTTGCTTTGCAACAGAAGCCTTGATCATATGCCACTTAGGCGTGCCACACAGGCAATCCACTCCATGCGACTGATTTCTGTCAATACATAACCTCTGAGCTCGTACGTCTCAGAGAAGGGCGTTAAGCAAGAGAATAAATTCTCTGCCGCCAAACAGATATATATTTAACAGAGATCAATCAACACAGAACAAAATCCAATGTCAGACACACAGTCCATTTACAAGTCCGTTCTGGGTCTGAACGAAACCGGAGGCACCAATTCCTCGCATATCCGTACAATCAACAATATGTTTGGACGGCTACTACTTCAATTCCTTCATGGTAGCTACTCCAATCACGAGTATCAGTAGCGCCCATCCATCCAATGTGGAGATCGTCGGTCTTCAGTCGTCTTCGACTCTTCGACTTCTCAACGTCGATCGATTATTTGAAATGAGATAAACTCGGCCTTTTCAAATAACCCACGTATATTTAGATTTTCAAATCAATTATTCACATGGTTGGACTATTCAACATTCACATTTCAGTTATTTAGTTATAATTTTCATGTCAAATACATTCAACCATCACATATCAGGCAAACACAACAAAATTGGTTTATTTTCACTCCATATCGTCTATAGCACTTTATAACGATATATCGCCATTTTTATTTAGCTTAAAACGGCCATATTTAATTAAACGACGTTTCAGGTCGTGTCGATGCACTGGCGTTGCTTTCCACTAATTTTGTTTTACACTTATAGGAAAATCTAACCGTTGGATCTTCACAAATTTTACATCATTAGGAAGGCCTTTTCAAAACGAATCCAATGGTTCCAGTTTTGGGAAAATCCGACGGTCGGATCTTCCACACTAACCATTTGAAGTTACGATTTCAATTTACGAACTGCAGCGTCGTTATTCGATTTAATTTAATTATATTTATATATATATATAAATATAATCATTTCTGGCGCTGTTTTTCCTTAATTTTGAATTAAACATTTCAGACAATCCAACCGTCGGATCTTCACAAAGTTGGTGCCGTTGGAAAGATATTTCCAAGGCGAACCCAACGGTTGAGGTTTCGGGAAAATCCAATGGTCGGATCTTCCGCACTAATCGTTCGAAGTTACGGTTTCAAAATATGAACTGCACGGCCACGTTTCGTTTTAATTCTATTTATATTTATATATTTATATAAATATAGTTCATTCAAAAATTCCTATATCGTTTCCACTTCAATTATTTCACTAACACCTTTAATTTTTGGAAAATTTCGCCATAACCTCCTTTGTACGGGAGGGTCTGGGAAAATTCCCAAATAGCCACACGGGCGTCTCATATCAAAAAGAAAAAGAAAAAGCCAAGCGGCTAGCCAACAGGCTCATAAAATCATCACCCAAACAAAGCGGTAAATGTGTACCTATTTGTCGGGCACAAAATTCTATTTCTCTTCTCTAGCCCCTTTTGCTTTAACCTGTTCAATAGATATGCATGTACATATATACAATTTCTAACATTTATCATTTTCCATTCAATTTCATATTTGACTTGCTTTGGTCTAAAAACACCATTCATTCTAATATCGCATGCATAGGCTAAAATCATATCATTAGCTAGTTAATGTATATTTCAACTCATGCACGTTTATTTGAACAAGTGGATATTTTTAACACTTCATATTTCAAAAGATGATAATTTTGGCGAACTAAAATAGATTTCAACACATGACTATTTTATTTAGTTCCTATGCATGTTAAAAATAATACTTCTATCACAAATATTTATTTCAACGTCCGCATCTCTTTAGCATGTCACACATATGATAAAAATGATATTTTTATCATTTAAAATATTTATTCAACCAATGTATGGTTTCAACACTTCAGAGTTTCAATAAAAATGTAATTTTTATCGTTCAATCTTTTTATTCAACACATGAACTTTTCCACTACACACACTTCTCAACAAATGAGCATTTCCACACATGGACATTTTATTTATGTTGTTCTTATTAGAAAGATGAAATTTTGATTGTTAAAACTATTTATATAAGGCGAATATTTTTCATACTTCATATATATATAAAAATGTGATTTTTATTGTTTAAGCACTTCATTCATTCACAAATGAATTTAATTTTCATACAACACTTTTCAACACATGAATATTTCCACACATGGACATAGTTTCATATATGACTTTAATTTCTATGCATGAAAATAATTTCAACATATGAAAATAATTCTAACACACAAAGATTATTCAAAATTTCGGCAGCATAACGGCAGGGTAGTTAAAACCGGCACCGTCCCTAGTACGGCTCCTCGCTCTACCTTAAAACCTCGCGGTTTTTGACAATGGGGATTCATGCATCTAATTCGCACGCAGGCGGCATGTTTATTTTTATTTCCACAAATATTTCCAATTCATTTCACCGTCGGTCCCCCCAAGTTCTCAGGGTGGGCCTAGTGGAGCTTATTTAGATCTCTTTCTCCCTCTTTTGGAAGTGCTTGGATTGCTGAAAGTAAAAGTTCAGCTTATCTCTTTTTATGGCTATTCATGTTGGGGTTATGCTTTTTGTTTTATGTACTCAGAAAATAATTTGTCAAGATGGATATTAAGTGTACTTGGTTTTATTATTGGTTTTGGTGTTGTAATCAAACTATTTTTTCGCGGTAAAAAAGTTATAAATTTTTCAAGTACTACTTTATGTATATGTCTTGTGATATTCTGTTCTATACTCTTATAATACTCATGAAACTTAATGCACTCCCTTTGTGAGTGACATTAACGGACGTGGGGTGTTACACGTGGTATTAGAGCTGAAGGTTACCAGAATAGATAAAAGATTTTGAAAAACCGTTTTTCAAAAGCATTTTTATAAAAAAGTACTTTCAAAAACATGTTTTAAAGAGAGTATGTTCAAGAGAAAAGTTTATTATGAAAAACATAATCCCTAAGAGCTATATATCTTTCTTCTGATTCTTCGTTTCGAATCTCTTCCTTCTTGAGTCTCTTTCCCCGCGTGTAGATGCTTTTTTCTAAGATATGTAGCGATGGGCGAAAAACCGTTTCATAGGACTGAGGCGTTTGTCGAAGCTAGAATTGGCTTAAGGAAGTGGAGGACTCATTTGGTATCTTTGAGATAGACGATGGAAGGAAGGTTTAGCTAGCTACTTGGTCGATGAGGGAGTTAAAGCTAAGGAGCACAACCCAGGGATGAGGAATTTGTTGATATGGCTTTAATCCATGAAGAAGATAAAGGAGAAAGTGGAAAGAATAATTAACCCCGTGACAAAAGAAGGTGTCTTTATTGTGGTATAACGGGCCATGTAACTAAGGACTGTAGGAAGAAGAAGAAGCCTGGTTGTTTTCATTGCGGTGAGGCAGGACATCTGATTAAAGACTACCCGAGGAGGCAAGGACAAGGGAAAGGGCAGAGGACAGGACCTACTTCTGGAGGACAGGTTCATGCTCTCATGGCACCAGGACAGGAGAGAGATAAAAACGTTTTGTTGGAAGTTTGATTTTTCCTTTTTAATCATCCTGTTCAAACTTTGTTTGACTCTGGCGCTTCGGATTCATTCATATTTGCTTCGTTAGTTGAAACACTGCACCTAAATACTAGTTTAGTTATGGATCCCATTGTAGTCTCAAATCCCATGGTGGTTCAGCTCATTTATCTACGCTTTGTTGGGATATGAGAGTGTCTATCTTGGGCGTTGGGTTTGAATGCAACACCTATGTTCTTGGTTTCATGGGCTACGACTTGATTCTAGGGATGGATTGGCTAGCTAGGTATGATGCCATCCTAGACTGTGAAAGGAGGGTAGTTAGATTATTGATTCGTTGTGGAAGAACCCTTGATATTTCTTGTGACCTTAGAGGTCCGATGATGATTAACCTCCTAGAATCTCTTGACGTATCCATCGATGATCTGGAATCTGTTCGTGTAGTTCATGAGTATGGTGGCGTCTTTGATGTGGTTCGGGGTTTACCCCCCAGGTGCGAGATAGACCTCCGTATATACTTAGTAGATAATGCAAAGCCAGTTGCATTACCAGTGCGCCACATGGCTCCGAGAGAGAGAAGGGAACTCAATAAGAAAGTGAAAGAGTTGCTTGAGAAAGGGTTCATAAGAAGAAGCATTTCGGAATGGGGTGCTCCAGTTGTTTGTGCTACGAAGGCTGATGGTTCGCTCAGATTGTGCGTGGACTATAGGGAGCTGAATAAGCTCATGAAGAAGAACAGACACCTGTTGCCGAGGATAGATGACTCGTTTGATTAGTTGGTTGGCGCTTCGGTTTTCTCGCAGTTGGATTCAGCTACAGGATTTCATCAGCTAAGGGTGGCTAAGGACAGCATAGATAAGACTGCTTTTAGGACTCCCGACGGTTTCTTCGAGTGGCTCGTCATGCCTTTTGGTCTGACAAATGCACCCGCATATTTCATAGACTTGATGAGTTGGGTGTTTTTTGGGAGTTTCTAAACAAGTTTATGGTAGTCTTTGTGGATGGTATTTTGATTTTCTCTAGAAGCGAGGAAGAGCATACTCTACATCTTAGGGAAGTCTTAGAGACTCTACCAGCACATCAACTCAAAGCTAAGTTCTCCAAATGTAATTTTTAGAGGAAAGAAGTGAGGTTCTTAGGACACGTGGTCTCTAAGGAAGGGATAGCAGTGGATCCTGCAAAGGTGGTGGCAATCCAAGATTGGAAGGTTCCTAGAAAAGCAACGGAAGTAAGAAGTTTTTTAGGATTGGCGGGCTACTATAGGAAGTTGATTAAGGACTTCGCGAAGATATCAGCCTCACTTACTCAGTTGACGAAGAAGAACTTGACTTTCTCTTGGGATGTTGACTGTGACGATGCTTTCCAACGTTTGAAGAGGACTTTGACGACAACTCCAGTTTTAGTTTTGCTAGATGGGAGTAAACCGTTCACAGTGTATACCGGTGCTTGCGGGACAGGGCTTCGAGCAGTTTTTCAATGCAAGAGGAAAAAAGTGATATGCAAAAGGTGGTAGGTACGCAGTTATGTTTGAGCATCACGTATCGTTCACAGATGGATGGACAGACAGAAAGGGTGAATAGAATCCTTGAAGATCTTTTGAGATTATGTATCCTAGATTTCGGAGGGACATGAGAAGAGCACCTTCCATTGGTGGAGTTCGCTTATAACAACAGTTATTAAGCTAGTATTAGGGTTTTTATGGACAACCGTGTCAATCACCAACTTGTTGGTAGGAGTCTACGGATAAGATTTTGCTTGGACCCGAGCAGATTAGAGAGAAAATTCGGAGAAGATGGACTTGATTCAGAGATGAATGAAGATAGCACAGGACCGAAAAAAGTCAAACGCTGACAAGAGACAGACCGATCTTGAGTTCGATGTTGGAGACATGGTTTTTATTAAAGTGTCACTGTTGAGGAACGTAGTTCGCTTTGCGGAGTGTGGGGAAATTAGCACCAAGGTTCATAAGACCCTTTCCCATTACAGAGAGGATTGGACAGATGGCGTACAGAGTGAAGTTACCGGAGAAGCTTAGTGGTGTTCATGACGTGTTTCACGTGTCGCATTTGCGGAAGTGTTTACATGATACTACGGAAGTAGTGGAGCTAAGCATGCTTAGAGAAGTGAAAGTGGAGCGAGATGCCATGATAAGACGAGCTCCTACATGCATCCTTGGATCGGAGGTCAAGAAATTACGCAACCGAGTGGTCAAGTTGGTCAAAGTGCAATGGGGAAATGATCAAGGAAACGCGACTTGGGAGGCGGAAGACAAGATGCGTGCGTCGTACCCTTTCCTTTTTGAGGGTATGTTCTTAATTTCTCCTTTTTCTACCGCTTTGTTTGTACTTATTCTATCGTTTAGTATGTCCTCTCGTTTACATCTTCGATCTTTCGATAGGAAAATCCTATGGTTGTAAACATGTGTTTGAGACATGTTATGTTTGGTGGATGCAAGTGGATGCAACTGTTTGCTAGTGGTTGCTCGTGGATGCATTTACACACACATTAGGCACTAGATCGGCACAATCACTTTCATATTGCATATGAATAAGTGTGCATATTTAAATTAATGGATGTATATTGATTGTGTTATCATATGATTATTGCATTTGAATGAAATGATTGTGCACACATGTAGAAATAATATGTATCATTAGGATTCTTTTGCATACATAATGGACACATGACACTATCATGATTTGCATTTAGGAGGTCAACTGAATCAGTAGACCGCCTGATTTTGCGTTGGATAGGGAACATATACACACACTTTTTGCATATGTTCATATGACATTGGAAATCTTTTAAGGACAATGGATGCCTGTGATTGATGTTTGAGTAGATGGATGATTGGATGGTAGGATATACATTCTTCTTGACTTAAAGATTTCGGGGAGGAAATCCATTAAGGAGGGGAGAATGTAACACCCCATAATTTTAAATATTAAAAATGATAAATTAAAGAATACTTAATTTTTAGAAGAAGAATTAAGGGAAATGGGTTATGCCATTGCAGTCGTCTCGGAATTCTGCTTGAGATAGAGTCCGAGTTTGCGTAAATCAGGCTCTATATGAAGAAGTTATGGAGCATAGAAGATTTCAGTTTAAAACCAGAATTAAAATAATTAACAAATCAAAATTCGAAATTCAAACAAGCGAAAAGAAGTGGGCGAGAAAATTCCCTCCAGAGGGTATCAACCCCCTATAAGGGTGTCGACATGGGTGTCGACCCCCTATAAGGGTGTCGACATAGGTGTCGACCCCCCTGTAGGGTCGACCTGTGCCGACTGTTCTGGACAGTGACGATTTTCTAAGTTTTAGGGCTATGTGGCGACTTCTGATTGGCCTGATGATGCATTTTCTTGGACTGGATGGTTTGGATGGATCCTATGTTGATCTAAAGGCTCTAACTAATCCTAAACATCTATATAAACACCCATTAACCTAAACCCTAATCTAAACTAAAATTCATTCGTGAGCCACTATGATGCTGCATTCTAAACTAAGCTAGTTTCTTCTCCAACGAATTAAAGCTTATGAATTGCGAAAAGGGAACGAACGAATCAATTCTTTCTTCTATCACTATGAGTACAGTTGGTTTCATAAGATAATTAATTAAAATAATTATGATAAGTTGTGATCTGGACTGTATGAATATGCTTGTTGAATCATATGCTATTAGCCAGTTTTGTTATCATCTATTTTGTTAATATATGCATGTTTGTTATCATATGTAGTTAGATTCATTTTATGATGTTAATTCCTATTTCTAATTACATATGCTTGATTAGATTCATTTATGCAAGTTATGTTTATCTATGCAAGTTATGCAAGTTTATCTATGCAGGTTTATATGCAAGTTATGTTCATCTATGCAAGTTATGCAAGTTTATATGCAAGTTATGTTTATCTATGCAAGTTATGCAAGTTTATCTATGCAAGTATATTTGCAAGTTATATTCATCTATGCAAGTTATGTTCATCTATGCAAGTTATGCAAGTTTATATTCAAGTTATGCAAGTTTATATGCAAGTTATGCAAGTTTATATGCAAGTTATGTTCATCTATGCAAGTTATGCAAGTTTATATGCAAGTTATGCGAGTTTATATGCAAGTTATGTTCATCTATGCAAAGTTTATACACATGTTATGTTCATCTATGCAAGTTTATGCTTATATGTTTAGATCCATGCCAGTCCTTATGTTTAGATCTATGTCAGTTTATATTGCATATGTTAATTGGATCCATCTTATATGCTAGTTCACGTTTATATGCTTAATTAGATTTGTGTTGTTCTATGCCAAGTTTGTGTTACACATGCCTAATTAGATCTATATTGTTTTATGCCAGTGTGGATGTCATGCCTCTTTCTTTTCCTTTTCTTATGAGTTAGGCTAACAGCGAGCCTAACGTATTATGTGAATTATACATACGAACGACATGGAAACGTTGGGGAATAATTTAGGAAATATTAAATATTGGATATTATGTAATTGGCATAAGTTGGTTAGTAACCATGTAATTAACTTGAGACATAAATTGGTATAGTTTATATACATGGAAATTATGGACATAATTTGGAGGATAATTATGAACATAGCTTGAATTGGAAATTATGGACAATTTGAAATAGGGGTATTAATTCAAATTGGGGTTGAATAATAAAATGAGATAATGAACATGCCTAACCCGAGGTTAGATTGAGTTGCGGTGTAAGACTGCCTGGAACCGCCTGGCACATCCAGCAACCGCAACAACTGGTCTAATCACTACAACAAAATGACCCTATTACAATGGTGGAACACCGTTGTAATATACATTTTACAACGGTGGGCAAACCGTCGTGTATTAAGAAGTTGTAATAGACTGGTATCTTTTACAACTTTTTTGCACTATTGCAACACCATTATAATATGTATGTTTTACAACTTTTTTCCACCGTTGTAATAAACTTTATTACAACAGTTATGCACCATTGTAATAAATATACTACAACTGTTATGCACCGTTGTTATTGACATTTGGATTTTTAAAAAAATAAACATCTTTTGCAACTGAAAAGAACAATACACTAAGTAAAGCAATACTCCATAAGTTTTAGACAACATTTTGTACATTATTACATACTTGACCGTTACAAAGCAACTTAGTACAAGCACAAGTTATCCATAAAAAATTGCATATCCTACGGGAGTACACCATCATCCATAATCTACTACAACTATTATGTACAAGTTACCTGAATCTTTACACCATCATCCATAATGTCCTTATGTTCCAGTAATACATCTTCATAGTGTTTCTTTAACGGACCTTCAATCACTTTTTGAATGATATTTTTAGGTTTCCATGAACTTGCAACCTTATAAAACCGAAAAAAGTATAAATGAGCCAACGATATGAGAAAGGACTTTAATTGGATGTTAACACAGAAAAATGGAAAATTTGTGAAAAATGCCTTGAAACCATATACAAATTATCAAGAAAAAACATTTTATTTTGGGCAAGGAAATTCTGAACCAAACCCGAACTCTCCTACTCCTCATCCTACAAGCGCAGCAACACTTTCAATGTTTTGTATCCGGTCCTTTTTTTTCATGAAAGAAACACACTAATGCAACATGTAGTCTGTAAGGATCCAAATCCTTCAAATTCAACATGCAAGATTCAAGATGACAACAACAGTATTTATTTGAGTATTTTTTCAAATTACTACAAACATACAGTCTCTTCTCCGCGACCCAAACCCGAACTCTCCTGCAAACTCAGAAGCAGTAAGAATGTTCAGTGAAAACAAGCGTGAATATAGTCGCAAGGTCCGAGAGATATGTAATTATTTGAACCTATTATGCTGAACTATATTTGGCAGTAATTTCAAACTCCTAGAATTAAAAAAACCCACAATCATGAAGCGCATACTGTTAGAAATTTGTTAAAGGTTATGTCAAGCAATTCACCAAACACCTTAGATACATGGATGAAAATGATGGTTTGTAAACTGCAGCCCAAGCGCTAGCCAACGAAGTTTAACACAACTACAATATCCTTTCTCCACAGCTGAAATTCCCATCTGTTACCGCTTGTCCCCATTTTTTTAGAAAATCGGCTATAATGAGGAAGGCAGGGATCTGAGAGTATGCACTAGGGATTTACGCTGGTCGATGATGCTGAGAGGCTTGGGTGCGACATGGATTTCGGTTGGCTTGCGATGAATTTGAGTAGCGAGGATGTTGCGGGTGGGGGTCTCTGTTTGTTGTTATGGAGTTGAGATGAAAAGAAAAAAAAAAGAGAAGGATTTTTTTGGGAATGAGGCGCATGAAGGAAGAAAATTGAAGGGACGAGATAAGGATGCAGCGATTAAAGTTATGGTGCGGTGATCGAAAATTTTGAGGGAACGAAGGCGGGAATTGAAAGTTTGGAGGTCCAACATTGTAAACGATGGCGGGAATTAAAAATTTGGAGGTCCAACGTTGTAAGTAATATATTACCAGCGCTAAACAATTGAAAAGGTATTAAATATGATAATTTATTACAATAGTTAGAAAAAAAGTTGTAAAAGGACTTTATTACGGAGGGAAGTGGACCACTAATCTCGTCCATTAATTAGTATTTTGAAACTTATTTAATATGGTAAGTTAAATAATTTATAATAGCTATTTATTAAAATGTAATAGAATATTATATAAATTTATTGAATTTTTTATTAAAATATTTAAAAGTAATTATTTAATTATTACTTCTTAATTAGTGATTCTTACTTCTTATTTATTGATTACTAAAATTAATTATTCATTACAAAAAACTAATTTTTATTTATTTATTTTTAATTTTAATAATAATACATGATTATTATTTATTAATTATTATATAGAGAAAAGAAATTATTAATATTAGTTATTACATATTTTCAAATAAACTATTTATTATTATTATTAAACAATAGTTACTGAGTATTAATATTTTTATTAATTATCGAATTTTTATTAATTATTAATATGGTATTTTTGTTGTAGTGTAGTCATATATTACAACAGACAAAAAATAAAAGTTGTGATATGCTTTTATTACAACTGTCAAAACAACACAGTTGTTAAAAATAAGTTTATTACAACTTTTCTGGAAAAAAGTTGTAAAAAAACAGTTATTACAACGGTGATTTTACCACCATTGTAAAATTGAAGTTGTAATATGGTGTTTTTGTTGTAGTGAATGTGAGAGGTTAGTGCATCAAACCCAAAACCCGAGGTTAGAATGAGTTTGTGGTAGAAGTCTGTCCGGTACCGCCCGGCACATCCAGCAATAGCAAACAGCAGTTCTAATGTGAGAGGTTGGTGCATTAATAAATCCATTAATGCTAATGAGCAGACATGCTAAGAATGGTAAGGTTAAGTAACATGAATAGGCGACGCTTAACCAATACAACATGTTAATTAAACAAATGGGTGGGGTTAGGTTAAATTGAGAACACTTAAACGTTATGACATGTTGGTTAGGAAACCCTAGTAACGGGGACCCATTTCAGTAGTAACCCACATAGATGTATCATGATACCTTGAACTAGGCAGGGTGGGGCACAATTACTGGGTTGATTATAAGCGGTCAAAATAGTGGTGGGTGGTGCGTCAGTATAGGTTCCGACGGATTACGGACGTGCACGTGCTTCAGAATGGAAAAATCAGGCACACGACATCAGTAGTTATACACTGTGCATCTTGAACTGTGTCTGGTTGCCATTATAGGGATCGATACACCCCATGGTGGGACCAACACAGGTATCTACAAACAAGCGGGACCGAATGACACAAGTAATAAATACACACGAGTTAGGGAGTAGATCGAATGGGGAGGTTAGTGGGTACAACTAATGGAGATAGGGGCAGGCGGCACCTATGACAACAACTAGGGGTACACAAAACTACCATTATTATCATTATTATTATTAGTAAGAGGGATCAAATTTCAGAGTATGTAGGGTTGGTGCAGTGTAGTAATTATCCTATATTGATTAGAAGCGCAATCAACGTTTACCTTATTCATCTTGCTTACCTTGTCATATATACTTATGTTATAGTCGTTTCTTACTTTCCAGTTTATGTTCTTATCCTATTACTTTAATAATTATGTTGTTAAAGTTATTGGACTCGCCAGAGTTTATGTCTGACCTTGTTTGTTTCACCTCTTTTATTTCCGTCCCTCCTCCCCAAGTTCTCAGGGTGGGCCTAGTGGAGCATATTTGGATCTCTTTCTCTCTCTTTTGGAAGTGCTTGGATTGCTGAAAGTAAAAGTTCAGCTTATCTCTTTTTATGGCTATTCATGTTGGGGTTATGCTTTTTGTTTTATGTACTCAGAAAATAATTTGTCAAGATGGATATTAAGTGTACTTGGTTTTATTGTTGGTTTTGGTGCTGTAATCAAACTATTTTTCCGCTGTAATAAAGTTATAAAATTTTCAAGTACTACTTTATGTATCTGTCTTGTGATATTGTGAAGACCCCATTCCCCGATAGGACGGTGGCAAGGGTAATCTTTGGAATATAACACATAAACAGATAATAGCAGAACAGAAATAAATAAATACACCAGATAATGTACAATAGAATACACTGGATAAACATAATCATCAGAGTTACACAGTATACAGGATCGCACTTAGTACAAAATACAATTTAGCTATACATAAATGTCTACAGCGGAAAACAAAACATAATATGTACAATAGGAGCTGAACAGCATAAAAAGAGATAAATGATAGAATCCAACTTCAGCTCCAGCTATCCAGAAAGAGCCTGCTAAAACCTGAATACAAGGCTGCCCGTGTAGAAAAAGGGGCACCCGAGTTTGCAAGTGAAACAAACTACGAGTCAGTCATGGGACTGGTATGAGAAATCTAGTTAACACATCTTACAATATGGCTAATCACAGGACCATGCCACTTTCGCGGAACGGGTTTACTCCATTGGATTGCCAGTGCTTTAAAACAAAAAAATCTTTTAAACATCGCAATGCTTTTTATAAATATGAAGCCATTATAAGACTCAGTTCCCATCACATAATGCAACACAAACCAGAGAATAGAGTTTTACCTTGTAATGGCCAAAATATGCTTGATACGAATAAAACAAAAGCATTTGATATTATCACTAGTGTTTATATGTTTCAAAAACAATTTCAAATCACAAGTATCAATCATAGACGGCATGGGTACCATATATCATGTCGCCATATATATACAATCAAAACCGCACGGTATCGTATTTGGAAATTGGATTTCTGTCATGAACCAAGGCAAACGATAGTCCTTACCGAATTCGAGACGCTCTAGCCCGTGTCTCAGGCAAGTACTTAGTCAAGCCTTGGATCGTCAGGGCCGGTCCACCGATGTGGATTAAAATGCCTGAACACTGTGTTTCCCCGCCCTATGGGGCGTCACTGGTCATATCCGACCACATCATCGGCTCCGAAGAGACCGAAGAAAACCGAGGCCTCGCTTTCCATCATCCACATAAGTAAAATACCCGGGCGTGCAAAACCTAAAGTACCACTCCTAGCTAGAAGGAAACGCATGTCCTCCCTGATGTCCTTCTCCCGTTTCTAGCTCATACTGGGGTGTGAGGCTCGCGAAACCACGCTATACACAAAGCTATGCCACACAGGCCGTGCTTTGATCATCAACCACAAGACTTTGCTTTTCAACAGAAGCCTTGATCATCTGCCACTTAGGCATGCCACACTGGAAATTC
Source organism: Allium sativum (assembly GCA_030737875.1). NCBI lineage: Eukaryota > Viridiplantae > Streptophyta > Magnoliopsida > Asparagales > Amaryllidaceae > Allium > Allium sativum. Next base: position 434,281,997 of record CM060910.1, read on the forward strand.
ACTCCATGCGACTAATTTCTATCGATATATAACCGCTGAGCTCGTACGTCTCAGAGAAGGGCGTTAAGTAAGAGAATAAATTTTCCGCCGCCAAACAGATATATATATATATATTTAATAGAGATCAATCAGCACATAACAAAATCCAATGTCAGACACACAGTCCATTTACAAGTTCGTTCTAGGTCTGAACGAAACCGGAGGCACTCAATACCTCGCATACCCGTACAATCAACAAGTACGTCCAGACGGCTACTACTTCAGCCCTTTCAAGGTAGCTACTCCTATCATGAGCATCAGTAGCACCCCTCCATTCGACGTGAAGATTATCGGTCTTGCACCATCTTCATATCTTCGACTTTCACTCGTCGAACAATTATTTGAAATGAGAATCAACTCGGCCTTTTCAAATAATTCACGTATATTTAGAATTTCAAATCAATTCATTTCAATTGTTAAATTATTCGATATCACTAATTCTGTAACACCCCACACCCGCTATGGTCACTCGCTAAGGGAATGCCATAACATCGGTGGAGTATTTTAAGTGAATATAGAACAGAAAAATTACAACAAGACAGATATAAGTAATACTTGAAAATTTTAAAACATCATTTCATTGCAGCGGAAAGTAAAACATGTTTGGTTACATCACAAAACCATAATAAGAGTCAAGTACAAAATATCCATCCTGATAAATAAAAGTACATAATCCCAATACATGAACTGATAGCCATAAAAGAAAGGGTAAGCTGAGCTCTACATCTATGGTCCAAGCTCCAAAAGAGAATAAAGCAGCCTGATCAAAGCCCACTCGTACTAGGCCCACTCTAATAACCTGAGGGTTGGGAAAAAAAGATAAAAACAACGGGGTCAGACATAAGTCTGAGCGAGTCCTATAACTTTAACAATACAATCGTTAAAGTAACCAGAGAAGACATAAACTGATATACGGTAACTAATGGGGATGAATGGCTACACTAAGCAGTCAACTAAACTAAGATAAAAGATAAAGACGCATCTACCCTTCCAAAGGTAAATTACTAAACTGCACCACACCAGTCATTCCTAACTTAAAGGTTGATCCCACCCATGGACTTATAAAATTAACTTAATAGTTCTCGCGTACCCCTAGGTGACTAAGTAGACGCCACGGGGCCCTACAATCCACTAGGTGTACACACTACTCCCCATTCGATCGGCTCCCTAACGTAGATACCCGTGCTGGCCCCACCGTGGGGTGTACCATTCCCCAACGTGGCAACCTGATAAAACTAACGGTGCACGGCTTATATCTACACGATGCAACAACGTCTTATTTACCAGCCCGGGTCCACACACGCATATGAAACCCGTTGGTCATGCGTTGCCACCGCTAACCCGTTTTGGCCTCTTATAGTCAAGCCCAATATGCGTGTCCCGTCACTCGACTAGAGTCGAGCCCACTAAGATACGTTTGGGATATTGGTTGAAATGGGCCCCCACAAGCTACCACCTAAGCTTGTTATTTCTAGTGAATCCCGCTTAACCCTTTAACCATGTCCACTTACATGTTATAAATTTTGGTTAAGTCATTAATCATATTTTAATTGCCATTCAAGGCACCCACTAGATTTCCACATGCCCCCCCAAAGCACTTACTTAACCCTTTAACCATGTTTTAATTACATGTTCCACTTTGGTTAAGTATTCTAATCGTATTTTCTATTGCCACCCAAGGCAACCCACTAGATTCCTCATGCCACCCAAGGCACCCACTTAACCCCCATGCCCCACTACATGCTAATATGGTTAAGTGTTTCTTAATTAATTAATTAAGATCATGACCTCATAAATACCTCTCACATTAGACCGTCTTTTATGACTGCTGGATATGCCGGTTGGGTCCGGGCAGCCTTACGTCATAAAAAGGGTCTAACCTCGTGTCTTTACTTTAATCACGTATTTAATTTGTGCCTAAGACCTCTCACATTGGGCTAACATTTGTAGCAACTGGTTAAGCCGGTTGGGTCCGGGCAGTTTTACGCTACAACTGAGTCCAACCCCGTGTCTTAGTCGATTAATTACACCTAATTAATCACCCTCATAATTTATATTAATTATCCCTAATTAATTAATCATGTTTTCCAGAATATGGGTAGACCTAACTCAATAGGTAAATTCCCAACTCCGTAGTATGGGTAGACCTAACTCAATAGGTAAATTCCCAACTCCATAATATGGGTAGACCTAACTCAATAGGTAAATTCCCAATTATGTCCATTTAATTTATGTTACTCTTAAGCATACCCATTCCGCATCATTTTATTAACATGCATATTAACCCCATCGTTCCCCACGTAATTCGTTCTCGTAACGTGACATAATAAAAGGGAAGATTCATCACAAATGTCATGGGTTTAACCAACATAGCTTATAACTTTATCATGGGTTCAAAAGGTGTCAACTTGCATATATGAGCATACATTAAACCCAACTAGCATTTAACCCAAACTTGCATTATGCATGTCATAAAAAGAGACAAACTTGCATATGAACTTGCACATAAACTTGCATATGAACTTGCACATAAACTTGCATATGAACTTGCATCATAACTTGCATATGAACATGTATCATAACTTGCATATGAACTTGCATCATAACTTGCATATAAACATGTATCATAACTTGCATATGAACTTGCATCATAACTTGCATATGAATATGTATCATAACTTGCATATGAACTTGCATCATAATAGGGTAAACATGCATATGTATGCAAAGCATACAAAGGTGTCATCTTGCATATGTATGCATCTTATTTAGAAAAAGGGTAAACTTGCATGTCATAATGTATGCATAAAACCAAACACTTAGCATGCATAAAATCAAATACTTAGCATGCATAAAACCAAACACTTAGCATGCATAAAATCAAATACTTAGCATGCATAAAACCAAACACTTAGCATGCATAAAATCAAATACTTAGCATGCATAAAATCAAATACTTAGCATGCATAAAATCAAATACTTAGCATGCATAAAACCCAATGCTTAGCATGCATGAAACCCATCACTTAACTTGCATAAACCCACATACTTAACTTGCATAAACATAGGGTTAACATTAAACATAGATTAGCAAACTAACATCATATCATATGACTTAAAACCCACAAATCCGCATACAAAACCGCATGATCTCATCATATCTCATCTACTTAATTTAGCAATTGGTTATTAAAGTGATAGAAACTCACCAAAACCAAGATTAGCAAACTTATGTAGTAGAACTAGTTGCTATACAAGAAGAAGATGATGATTAGAGGTTGATTAGCTTGCAACTTTCTTCATAAACTAGTGGAGGTTCCTCTCAAGTTTGATTTTGGTGGCATGGTGGCATCATTTCTATTTTTAATATGAATTAGGGTAGTATTAGGGTATATTTATAGATTAGGCAAGTGTTTTAGGCCATTAGATTAACCCTAAATTAGATTAGGACCCTTAGATTTCGGAACCTTCCAGAAACCAGCCCTAAGACCAAGCCCAAACCCCAAACTGGTGCACCCAACCACAGAGCTCTCTAGAAACTGTGCAGGTTTCCTGTCCCGACATGGGCGCACTTCCCAAGTGCGCCAGTGTAAAAATGTGTTGGCGCACTTCACAAGTGCGCCAGTGCATTTTTGTGTTGGCGCACTTCACAAGTGCGCCAGTGCATTCTTGCTTGTTTTCGGTTTTTCTGCCTAACTTCGTTCGTCCATATCTCTTTCATACGGTACCCGTTTTACGCAAACTCGGACTCTATTTCGCGTATTTTTCCGAGACGAACGCAATGACGCAGCCCGTTTCCCCTGATTCTCACATCTGAGATTAATTATACTTTAATTACTAACCATTAGTGTTAATTGAAATTCGGGGTGTTACATTCTCCCCTACTTAAAGGATTTCGTCCCCGAAATCTCTAAGCTAAGGAGAATGCATATCCTACCATCCAAACAACCATCTACTCAATCCATCAAACACGGGCATCCATTGTCCTTAAAACAGTTTCTAATGATGTATGAGCATATGCAAAAAGTGTGTGTATATGTTCCCTATCTAATGTATGAACATATGCAAACCATGATAGTGCCATGCATCCATTATGTATGCGAGAGAACCCTATCGACACATACAATATCTACATGAGTGCACAATCATTCACCAAAATGCATCATCCATATGATAACACAATCATTATACATCCATAGATATAGCTTCCTACACACAATTTTATGCAATATGCAATATGAAGTGATTGAGCCGATCTAGTGCCTAGAGTGTGTATACATGCATCCACGAGCAACCACTAGCAACCACTTGCATCCACATGCTTCCATCAAACATAACATGTCTCAAACACATGTTTCAACCATAGGTTTTACCCTATCTAAAGGTCATAGGTACTAGCGAGAGGATATACTAAAGATAAGATAAGTACTAGACAAGCGATAAAGGAGAAGTTAAAAGACATACTCTCAAAAAGAAATGGGTACAAAGAACGCATCTTCGCTTCCGTCTCCCAAGTAGCATTGCTTTCGTCATCTCCCCATTGCACTTTAACTAGCTGAACTTCTCTGTTCCTCAACTTCCTAGTTTCTGACCCAAGGATGCGAGTAGGAGCTCGTCTAATAGTCGCATCACGCTCTACTTCCTCTTCCCTAAGCAAGCTCGGCACTACCACCTCTGCGGTCTCATGTAAGCACTTCCTCAAATGTGATACATGGAATACATCATGAACACCACTAAGTCTGTCGGGCAACTCCACCCTATATGCCATCCGTCCAATCCTTTCCTTAATAGGAAACGGCCCTACGAACCTTGGTGCTAACTTCCCAACAGATCCAAAGCAAACCACATTTCGTAACGGAGACACTTTGACAAAGACCATGTCCCCTACTTCAAACTCAAGGTCCGTCCTCCTCTTGTCCGCATAAGATTTTTGCCTATCCTGCGCTGCTTTCATCCTTCTTCGAATCAAGTCAATCTTCTCAGAAGTGTCTCTAACCATATCTGGCCCAAGCAAGATCTTATCCGTAGATTCCCACCAACATGTAGGAGATCGACAAGGCCTTCCATAAAGAGCTTCGAAAGGTGCCATGCCAATACTATACTGAAAGCTGTTATTGTATGTGAACTCCACCAAAGGAAGATGTTCTTCCCATGTACCTCCAAAATCCAAGATACAAAGCCTCAAGAGATCTTCTAAGATACGGTTCACCCTCTCGGTCTAACCGTCCGTCTGAGGATGATATGCGGTGCTCAAACACAACTGAGTCCCTACCGCCTCTTGCAAACTTCTCCAAAACTCACTAGTGAAGATAGGATCTCGATCACTCACAATGCTGGATGGTACGCCATGCAATCTAACAATCTCTATAACATAGACTGAAGCAAGCCATGGAGCGGTCCTCTTACTCTTCACGGGTATAAAATGGGCACTCTTGGTAAGTCTGTCTACCACAACCCAAATTCCCGTATTGCCCTTCCTCGATCTCGGTAACCCATCGATGAAATCCATCGAGACACTATCCCACTTCCATTGCGGAACTTCCAATGGGTGTAGCAACCCACCGGGTTTCCTTTGCTCCGCTTTAACTTGTTGGCACACTAAGCATCTAGCCACATACTCGGCCACATCTTTCTTCATACCGGCCCAGAAGAAAACTCTCTTCATGTCTTGGTACATCTTGTCCCTACCAGGATGAATGGTCATATTCGAACGATGTGCATCATCGAGTATAGCCTTCCTCAACCCTCGTCTTGCGGTACACAAAGTCTACCGTCTCTACGCAACCACCCCTTACCATCTAGGGTGTACCTACCCAAATGGCTGGACGACTCCCCCCCTTATGAGCTTCTCTACTAACTCAACCAACTGTGGGTCGTCTCGCTGTGCCTCGCCAATCCGCCCCAAAAGAGTAGGCCTAACCTCCAAGGAGGCTAGCAAACCGGGTACAAAGTCAACGGAAGGTCTAAAGTCAAACATAGAATTAAACTCCAAGCTTCGCCATTCCACGAACAATGGACTCAAAGACAGCCTTTTTCTGCTTAAGGCGTCTGCCACCACGTTACCCTTGCCAGGGGTATACGCTATCTCAAACTCATAGGATGCTAAGAATTCCATCCACCTTTGTTGTCTTAAGACAATGCGCTCAAAGAGTCTCCAACACTTCCCTAAGATGTAGGGCATGCTTTTCTCCACTTCTAGAGAAAATCAGGATATTCTCCCATGCAAAATCGTCACAACTATCCATCTCTCACGCAGACCACCCTAGTCGAACTCGACATCCCCCAAATGCAAGCCCCAAAGGCCTAAACCAATATCAGACAAACACCCAAGGGATACCTCCTTCGAATTCAGACGACCTACGTGAGATGATACTAGTAAAAACGGCTAAATAATTAAGCCCTTGTACAACTCTGGATGTCCTTGCCAGTCTCGCTCCAAAACCACCGTTTATCCCATAACTGGCTTTGCTCAACCTATTGAGCACATACGAAAACTTATTTCGCCCCTAGAAAAGAACAAAATGTCATCCACCAAGATCATCACAAACTTATTTAGGTACTCCCTGAACACCCTTCTTATCAAATCAACAAAGTATGCGGAGGCGTTCGTCTAACCAAATGGCATCACCAGCCACTCATAAAACCATCCGGTGTCCTAAAGGCAATTTCTCTATACTATCCTCAGGCACTCTCAACTGACGAAACCCCGTGGCTGAGTCCAACTTGCGAAAATACTGAGGCGCCAACCAACTGATCAAAGAGATCATCAATCCTCGGCAATGGGTGTCTATTCTTCTTTGTGAGTTTATTTAGTTCTCTTTAGCCTACACAAAGTCTGAGGGACCCATCCGCCTTCGTAGCAAAAACTACTGGAGCACCCCACTCCGATATACTTTGTCTTATGGATCCCTTCTCAAGCAACTCCCCTACTTGCTTATGGAGTTCCCTCCTCTCGCGAGGAGCCATGTGGCGCATTGGTAAAGATACAGGTTTAGCATTGTCTACCAGATATATTCGGAAGTCAATCTCCCGCTCCGGAGGTAAGCCCTTCACCTCCTCAAACACATCCGAGTATTCCCGGACCACTCTAACAGATCGCAAACTCTCGACCGACGTGTCAAGCGATTCTAGATAACTTAGCATAACAGATTCCATGGGATTACAAGAGATCTCGAGAGTGTTACCCAAGCGGGTCATAAGCCTAACAACTCTCCCTTCAAAATCAAGAACGGCACCCCTACTGGATAACCAGTCCATGCCCAAACTAACCCATAGCCTGTGAAGCCCAAAAAACATCACATCTAAACTCAACGCTAAGTATAGAAACTTTCAAACCCAAACACATCATGGAGCCCCAATTGGGTTTGAAACAACTAAGGGATCATCTACCAAACTGGTGCCTAAGTGCAGTGACTCAACTAACAATGATGAGATAAACGAACTCGATGCGTCAGAATCTAATAAAGTTCGAACCGGTTAATAAAGAAATCCAAATTCCAACCTAGACAGTCCTATCCCCATCTGGTACACTAGCCGCGAGGGAATACAACTACCCTCCAGGAGATTCCATACCTTACCCATGCCCCTTTGGACAATCCTAATACGGTGTCCCATTCCTCCAAAAGGATAACTACTCGCCTTCTTCTTCCCATTCTCCACTCGTAACCTCCCACCAATGAGGTTTCATCCTTCATTAACCAAACAACTATTTGAGCCTTCCTCCCATCGTCTATCCAATAGATACCTACCAGTCCTCCTCCTTCTTGAACCAACTTCTAATCCGACTAATGTCTAAGTCCCTTGAAGTGGTTTTCCGTTCTTATCTATCTTAGAAAGGTCATCTATACGCGGAGGGGAAACTCAAAACGAGAGAGGAAGAGATTCAAAACGGAGAATTCGAAAGATATAGATATGGCTATTGGGGATTATGCTTTTCTTTCAAAAACTTTTCTCTTAAAAGACATGTTTTTGAAAATACTCCTTCCAAAAATATTCTTAGAAAATAGTTTTTCTAAAAAAATTATCTGTTCTGGTAACCTGGCTCTGATACCACGTGTAACACCCCACACCCGCTATGGTCACTCGCTAAGGGAATGCCATAACATCGGTGGAGTATTTTAAGTGAATATAGAACAGAAAAATTACAACAAGACAGATATAAGTAATACTTGAAAATTTTAAAACATCATTTCATTGCAGCGGAAAGCAAAACATGTTTGGTTACATCACAAAACCATAATAAGAGTCAAGTACAAAATATCCATCCTGATAAATAAAAGTACATAATCCCAATACATGAACTGATAGCCATAAAAGAAAGGGTAAGCTGAGCTCTACATCTATGGTCCAAGCTCCAAAAGAGAATAAAGCAGCCTGATCAAAGCCCACTCGTACTGGGCCCACTCTGATAACCTGAGGGTTGGGAAAAAAAGATAAAAACAACGGGGTCAGACATAAGTCTGAGCGAGTCCTATAACTTTAACAATACAATCGTTAAAGTAACCAGAGAAGACATAAACTGATATACGGTAACTAATGGGGATGAATGGCTACACTAAGCAGTCAACTAAACTAAGATAAAAGATAAAGACGCATCTACCCTTCCAAAGGTAAATTACTAAACTGCACCACACCAGTCATTCCTAACTTAAAGGTTGATCCCACCCATGGACTTATAAAATTAACTTAATAGTTCTCGCGTACCCCTAGGTGACTAAGTAGACGCCACGGGGCCCTACAATCCACTAGGTGTACACACTACTCCCCATTCGATCGGCTCCCTAACGTAGATACCCGTGCTGGCCCCACCGTGGGGTGTACCATTCCCCAACGTGGCAACCTGATAAAACTAACGGTGCACGGCTTATATCTACACGATGCAACAACGTCTTATTTACCAGCCCGGGTCCACACACGCATATGAAACCCGTTGGTCATGCGTTGCCACCGCTAACCCATTTTGGCTTCTTATAGTCAAGCCCAATATGCGTGTCCCGTCACTCGACTAGAGTCGAGCCCACTAAGATACGTTTGGGATATTGGTTGAAATGGGCCCCCACAAGCTACCACCTAAGCTTGTTATTTCTAGTGAATCCGGCTTAACCCTTTAACCATGTCCACTTACATGTTATAAATTTTGGTTAAGTCATTAATCATATTTTAATTGCCATTCAAGGCACCCACTAGATTTCCACATGCCCCCCAAAGCACTTACTTAACCCTTTAACCATGTTTTAATTACATGTTCCACTTTGGTTAAGTATTCTAATCGTATTTTCTATTGCCACCCAAGGCAACCCACTAGATTCCTCATGCCACCCAAGGCACCCACTTTACCCCCATGCCCCACTACATGCTAATATGGTTAAGTGTTTCTTAATTAATTAATTAAGATCATGACCTCATAAAGACCTCTCACATTAGACCGTCTTTTATGATTGCTGGATATGCCGGTCGGGTCCGGGCAGCCTTACGTCATAAAAAGGGTCTAACCTCGTGTCTTTACTTTAATCACGTATTTAATTTATGCCTAAGACCTCTCACATTGGGCTAACATTTGTAGCAACTGGTTAAGCCGGTTGGGTCCGGGCAGTTTTACGCTACAACTGAGTCCAACCTCGTGTCTTAGTCGATTAATTACACCTAATTAATCACCCTCATAATTTATATTAATTATCCCTAATTAATTAATCATGTTTTCCAGAATATGGGTAGACCTAACTCAATAGGTAAGTTCCCAACTCCGTAGTATGGGTAGACCTAACTCAATAGGTAAATTCCCAACTCCATAATATGGGTAGACCTAACTCAATAGGTAAATTCCCAATTATGTCCATTTAATTTATGTTACTCTTAAGCATACCCATTCCACATCATTTTATTAACATGCATATTAACCCCATCGTTCCCCACGTAATTCGTTCTCGTAACGTGACATAATAAAAGGGAAGATTCATCACAAATGTCATGGGTTTAACCAACATAGCTTATAACTTTATCATGGGTTCAAAAGGTGTCAACTTGCATATATGAGCATACATTAAACCCAACTAGCATTTAACCCAAACTTGCATTATGCATGTCATAAAAAGAGACAAACTTGCATATGAACTTGCACATAAACTTGCATATGAACTTGCACATAAACTTGCATATGAACTTGCATCATAACTTGCATATGAACATGTATCATAACTTGCATATGAACTTGCATCATAACTTGCATATGAACTTGCATCATAACTTGCATATGAACTTGCATCATAACTTGCATATGAATATGTATCATAACTTGCATATGAACTTGCATCATAATAGGGTAAACATGCATATGTATGCATAGCATACAAAGGTGTCATCTTGCATATGTATGCATCTTATTTAGAAAAAGGGTAAAATTGCATGTCATAATGTATGCATAAAACCAAACACTTAGCATGCATAAAATCAAATACTTAGCATGCATAAAACCAAACACTTAGCATGCATAAAATCAAATACTTAGCATGCATAAAACCAAACACTTAGCATGCATAAAATCAAATACTTAGCATGCATAAAATCAAATACTTAGCATGCATAAAATCAAATACTTAGCATGCATAAAACCCAATGCTTAGCATGCATGAAACCCATCACTTAACTTGCATAAACCCACATACTTAACTTGCATAAACATAGGGTTAACATTAAACATAGATTAGCAAACTAACATCATATCATATGACTTAAAACCCACAAATCCGCATACAAAACCGCATGATCTCATCATATCTCATCTACTTAATTTAGCAATTGGTTATTAAAGTGATAGAAACTCACCAAAACCAAGATTAGCAAACTTATGTAGTAGAACTAGTTGCTATACAAGAAGAAGATGATGATTAGAGGTTGATTAGCTTGCAACTTTCTTCATAAACTAGTGGAGGTTCCTCTCAAGTTTGATTTTGGTGGCATGGTGGCATCATTTCTATTTTTAGTATGAATTAGGGTATATTTATAGATTAGGCAAGTGTTTTAGGCCATTAGATTAACCCTAAATTAGATTAGGACCCTTAGATTTCGGAACCTTCCAGAAACCAGCCCTAAGACCAAGCCCAAACCCCAAACTGGTGCACCCAACCACAGAACTCTCTAGAAACTGTGCAGGTTTCCTGTCCCGACATGGGCGCACTTCCCAAGTGCGCCAGTGTAAAAATGTGTTGGCGCACTTCACAAGTGCGCCAGTGCATTTTTGTGTTGGCGCACTTCACAAGTGCGCCAGTGCATTCTTGCTTGTTTTCGGTTTTTCTGCCTAACTTCGTTCGTCCATATCTCTTTCATACGATACCCGTTTTACGCAAACTCGGACTCTATTTCGTGTATTTTTCCGAGACGAACGCAATGACGCAGCCCGTTTCCCCTGATTCTCAAATCTGAGATTAATTATACTTTAATTACTAACCATTAGTGTTAATTGAAATTCGGGGTGTTACAAATTCTGTTCTTTAATGTAATTTTCACGCCAACCACATTCAACCATCAAATATCACATAAACCGAGCAAATTCAGTTTATTTCCATTCCATATCGTTTATAATATTTTATCATGATTTATCGCTATTTTTATTTATATAAAAATAGCCAATTCATTCAAACGATGCTTTAGGACATAACGCGGCCGTGGCGCTGTTTTTCTTCAGATTTGATTTATACATATCTGAAAATCTAACCGTTGGAACTTCACAAATTTTATATCATTAGAAAGATCTTTTCAAAACGAATCGAACGATTTCAGTTTTGGGAAAATCCGACGGTCGGATCTCCCGCACTAATCGTCTAAAGTTACGATTTCAAAATACGAACTGCAGCGTCGTTATTCGATTTAATTTAATTATATATATATATATATATATATATATATATAATCGATTCTGGCGCTGTTTTTCTTTAGATTTGAATTAAACATTCCAGACAATCCAACCGTTGGATCTTCACAAAGTGGGTGTCATTGGAAAGATATTTCCAAAGCAAACCCAACGGTTTCGGTTTTGGGAGTCGGATCTCCCGCACTAATCGTTTGAAATCACGGTTTCAAAATACGAAATGCAACTTCGTTATTCTATTTGTTTTAATTATATTTATATAAATATATATATATAATTCTTTCTTCGATTTCAAAACCATCTTCACTTCATATATTTGATAAAAATGATATTTTTATCATCAAAAATATTTATTCAACACATGAATATTTTTAGCACTTCATTTTCACAATAAAAATGTAGGTTTTATTGTTCAATCTATATATTCAACACATGAATGTTTTCGACTTCACACATACGATAAAAATATGATTTTTTTCGTTCTAGTCCTTTATTCAACACATGAATATTTTCTATAGTTTATATATATAATAAAAATGTGATTTTTATTGTAAAATAATTTATTTCAAAACACGATTATTTCATATAGTTCATACATAAGGTAAAAATGTTATATTTGGTATTAAAACAATTTATTTAAAATACTAATATTTTATATAGTCTATATATATAATACAAATGTGATTTTTATCTTTCAAAGAATTTATTCAACACATGAACTTCACTCAACACATGAATTTCTATTCAACACATGAATATAGTTTCAACATATGAAAATAATTCTAACACATGAATATTATTGAAAATTTCGGCAGCATAACGGCAAGGTAGTTAAAACCTGGACCGTTCCTAGTATGGCTCCTCGCTCTACCTTAAAACCTCGCGGTTTTTGACAATGGGGATTTCATGCATCTAATTCGTACGCAGACGAGCATGTTTATTTTTCTTTTCCACAACTAATCCTATGTGGTTTCATCCAAAATAATTCTCAACCACAAACAGTTATTTTTCAACCACAATCAATCATTCTTGATTTTCTCCAAATTTCACATCAACCGATAATCCAAACAATATCACAACCAATAAATATCGTCCATGGTCTGTGGACGAGGGGAGTGTATATATATATATTTCCATTTCACTTCATTTCAACGCATATATAATTTTTACAACGCATATATAATTTTAACAACGCATATAAAACTTATACATCGAACAAACAACTTATACAACGCTTATACATGAGGTTCACAATGCTTATATAACTCATACATCGACTATATAATTTATACATCGTTGTTTTCCATATCGTTTATAATTTAAAAATCTCACATTGGGTTCCGCTCCACCAAAAATAGCAGAAGGCTAAGAAAAATATCCGGTCTCTTCTAGAATGTAGAAGACGTCCACACGAGTCCACTGTCTCTTGTTTCACTGGATTTCGATCACGTAGCAAAAAGATATGATTTTTATAAGTTTGAAACACTTTTATTTGTCAAAATCAGTTAAAATAAATATAGGCCATACCTCTCAACAGTTTGTTCAAAACTAGGGCCGCGATTTTCGTCGAATCCATGAAGCTAGGGGCCGATCGGCCTGCGCCACGTTGAAGTGCCAGGAGGGGCGCACCTACGCCAGAAGTGGGGTCCACTTCGGTGGTCTATATCAACGGCGGCGGCGGTTTGAAGACCCCGACTTTGGGGGTGCAGATCTCGAGAAAGGAGCGACGAGGAAGGGCGTACCAGCTATGGTTGTGAAGCTCTCGGAGAGACCTACAAAAACCTTAACTGGGTGGAAGTGTTTCGTTGCGTGGATTACCCGGAAAAGAGGAGAGAAGGGAAGAGTGGCTTTCCACGTTGCGCGAGGAAGAAAGGTCGGGGAGAGAGAAATTGTGTTGGCCAATAGGATTTTTTTATATTTATATATTTTTAAAATTCCAAAAATACCCCCTTCCACCTAGTAGCTCCAATCCAAACCCAACGACTGTCGCCCCTAGCTAAGTACCCCCATTCCGAACACAATGTGATATGTTTCGTAGGCCCATTCGACTGTTTCAGTCAGTTTTCCTTCAAACTAAAATATAAACATTCAATATTTTAATTGAACGTACATTTCAATTTGCCGGGACCACATACTGATTCTAAAAATCCCAGAAAAATAAATCTAGCTATGTTTTGATGATACGGTCCCAACAAAACTAGTTTCGTCGAATTCTGAGACCGTTTGAAAAATGGCCATTTTCTGGCCGATCCAATTTAACAAAAATTTACCAAACACATTTTCCTTTGTCATGCTCACATATTAACTTCAAAAATTATGAAATTTGAAACCTAGCAATAATTTGACATCCCAGATCCAACAAAAGTGGTTTCGTCGAATTCCGAGGTCGTTTGCAAAATGTCTATTTTCAAGGGCGATATATTCTCTATAGCGACCTTTCTGAAAATTCATTTGGCTATAACTTTTTATCCCCACTATGAAACTTCGATTTTTCAGATTCGTTAGAAAGATATTCACTAACAGATTTAAATATTTTTGGTTTCACTAAAATCCGTTTTATTTTGCTCCCGGTACAGTCGGTCAAAGTTTGAATTCAAATTTTGAAACTACCGCGCCATTTCAGGCCTTGCTTATAATTAAAAATAATTATATTTATTTTCAAAAATCGATTCAAACATACTTTTCGCCATTGTTATTTAAAATATTTTATTTTAAATATCTAAAATCCACTAAAATAGCCAAATTAAAAATTTTAAACTGGCTCAGATTTTCCGGGTTGTTACAGATATTCTGTTCTATACTCTCATAATATTGTAATAACCCAGAAATTGAGCCAATTTAAAATTTTATTTTGGCAATTTATTGAACTTTGAATACTTAAAATGAACTATTTTAAATAATGATGACGAGAAATTTATTTTGAATAGAATTTGAACGTATATATTTATTTGAATCGACGTTAGAACATAAATATTTATTTATAATTGTAAAAGGAATTGAAAATGGCGCGGTAGTTTGAAAATTCAATTTCAAAGTTCAAATGAACGCACAGGATTCAAAATAAATCAGATTTCAGCGAAACTAAAAATATTAGAATCTATTTGAAATTATCTTTCCAACGAATCCGAAAAATCAAAATTTCATAGCGGGAATAAAAAGTTATGTCCAGTTGAAAATTTAGAATAGTCGTTATGAAATTTTGGCCCTTAAAATGAAAATTTTGCAACCGACCTCTGTTTTCGGCGAAACCACTTTTGTTAGATCCGGGATGTCAAGTTATTGCTAAATTCCAAAATTCATAATTTTCTGAATCAATATGTGAGCGTGGCAGAAGAAAACTTGTTCTGTTAATTTCAGTCAATTTGGATTGACCGGAAAATGACCATTTTTCAAATGGTCTCAGAATTTGACGAAATTAGTTTTGTTAGGACTGTACCATCAATACGAAGCTAGAAATAATTTTTTTGGAATTTATATAGTCAGTATGTGGCCATGGTAATTTGAAATGTACGTTTAAAATTCAATATACATATTTATATTTTAATTTCAATAGAAACTGATCGAAACGATGGAATTGGGTTACGAAACATATCCCATTGTGTTCGAAATGGGGTAATTAGCTAGGGACGACTGTCGTTGGGTCTCGTTTGGTGTTCGAAGTAAAAGTCAACTTTATAGGAGAATAAAATAAAATAAATAAAATATATAATATTCCTCTCCACTCTCTCTCTCTATTTATTTCAGATCCACGAAGTAAAATAACAACAAAATACCCAGGCAAACGATCGACGCCGCCCCTCCTCCAGGCGCAGCGCCGCCACCATCACGCCTTGGCAGACGCCATCACCTCCCCCCTGCTCCGATGATCCCTTACAGCCTCCCCTTCCTCCAACGCATGAAACTACCCCAAATTGAAACCCTAGCCTGAATCCGTCACGCCACCACCTGTGGCCCACCTCTGTCGCGCCAAAGACCTACCGCACCACCCCCTCTGGCTGCGGCACCCCTCCCCATCCTCTCCTCCCCCCTCTCTCAACGGGAAAACCCCAAACCCACTCTGAAACCGCCTCTTCAGCCAATGTAGGCCCTGCCTCCGACCGTCACTGACTCGGGCACCTCCCCCGTGCCTCCACCGGCCACCCACAGCCACCGTGGGCCCCTACTCGACCAAAGACGCGATTTTTATGCCAAAAATGGGAGTTTTTATTTTCCATTTTCATTTATTTATTTAAGATAATGAAAGTACGATTTTTATATTCATATTGTTGGTATAAAAATATGGTTTTTATTATAAGAAGGAATGATTTTTTAATAATATAAAAATATGATTTTTATATATGTAGAGAACATAAAAATATGATTTTTATATAGTAGAGATTATAAAAATTCGATTTTTATATATATGAAGTAAAGATAAAAAAAGTCGATTTTTATATATATGAAGTAAAGATAAAAATCCGATCTTTTTATATATGTAGAGAACATAAAAATATGATTTTTATGTATGGAAAGCGTTATTAAAAATGTGATTTTTAATATCAACTGCGTGAAACATAGGGTGATGGAACGGATTGAAATAAAAAAGGAATCCAAACAGTCCAGGAATTCAGAATTGAAATGGCGGAGTGGAACCACAAGGTGAGAACTCCTCACTTTTATTTTAATTTCTAGTTTGAAATATATACTAGGATGCAGACGGTGCTTAGCAGTACCCGACACCCGTTGTCCACAGACCATGGATGACTTGTTTGATTGATGTGTTGTGAAAAATGATTATGTGTAGTGGAATGAAATAAATTATTTTATGGTTAAAAATATAATTTTTAATGTGTATATATAAAATAAATAGTTATAAACAAATCGGATGATTTGTTTATGTACACACATTTAACTGATATGGATTGGGACAATAAATTTTACACATCGCCCAACTGCACAAATAAAACCTGTGTTTGATTGTTTGAAAACCCCACACGAATGTTGGGATGAAATTGGCCACACACTAGTCCGAATAATTAGTTGTATGTCGATCGATTGATTGACAGGCTGTTATAAGCGTTAAATATTTATATTTAATGCTTATGTAGTTGTGTGGTGCACTCTGGATGATGGTTGATGATTTATCGTTGTTATTATATACATGTGTTGTAGGGAATCCATATAATTAACATTATATGGAAATTGATTGGGCCTCATTCCAAGTTGGAAAATAAAATATATATTCATGTGTTGAATAGATGAAAATTTATGTGTTGAATAAAATATATATTCATGTGTTGAATAGAAGAAAATTCATGTGTTGAATAAAATATATATTCATGTGTTGAATAGAAGAAAACTCATGTGTTGAATAAAATATATATTCATGTGTTGAATAAAAGAAAATTCATGTGTTGAATAAAATATATATTCATGTGTTGAATAAAAGAAAATTCATATGTTGAAGAAAATGTTCATTTGTTGAATAGAATAATGAAGTTATTGAAATATATAAGGCTGTGTTGATTAGATTGTGGCCATTTTGACGTGAATGATATTTATATCGATTTTATTCATTTTTATAATGAATATCGAAAAGGAATTGATTTCAAAATATAACATTTTGAAAATATTATCATTTATAGATTAATGATATGGAATATTCAATTTTGATTAGAAATTGAATAGGAAGTTGAAATCGTTTTGAAAACGAATTTTAAACGATTTATAAAATACGTTTTGAAAGGGAATCGGCGAAATATGTATAAAATATATATATTATATAAATAATGGCCTAAATAGAACGCGCTGCGCCTTGGTAGTTCGCGAATTTCGGCCATTGACTTCGAATGGATATTACGGGGGATCCAACCGTCGGATTCTCCTAAAACCAAAACCGTTGGGTTTCTGTCGAAAAGAGCTTTCTAATGAATATTAGAGATTTTAAATCTAACGGTTGGATTTGGAGTTATGTCCAAATCAAATTTGGAAAAGGTCGGTGTAAGTGCAGTTCGATGGCCGTTGATGGAAATCGACTGTACGGGCCTTGATAAAATTATTAAAAATAGTAATAATTTGTGTAAAATCATAAGAAATGATATGAAAAGAATTGGGATGAAAAATTCCATATTTGAAAAGATAAAAATAGATTTTTATCGAAATGAACTAGTTTTGAACTAGAATTATAATCCATTTATTTTTGAAATAAATAAATTGGATTTGAAATGGTTTTAAAAGTAAACAGAAATTTCCAATAATTAAATTAGACTGGATTTGAATAGAAATTGTCTTTGGAATATTTCAATGTTGGATTTCGTGATTATACAGATATTGTTATGGAAATTTGAAAGATAGATTTATATCGTTATTTCCAATACGATATTTGTTGGTCGTAGAATTTGATATTGAATATAAGCCGATGTATTTTCTATTCAGAGCCTTGTATTTAATATCAAATGGGATTTAGGTTGTCGTGAACGGTATCTTTAATAATGCTGTTCTTAGACTCAATGGAGTTAAGAAAATTAGAAACAATCTGGAGATTAGTTAAGTTGGATAGTTTCTTGGGTATTGATCAGATGTTGGTTTCGGCCTTCGGGGTTAACACTTAGGGAATTATTCACTTGCTAATTTACGGTTAAAGGCAGATGGAATAGAATGTGATTTTGGGTTTATCATGAACCGTGTTTTAAATGACATTGGTTCTTTAACCCAGTTAAACACAGGATATGATTTCCCAAGTTAAACAAACATTGATATTGATTTTTGGGAAGATTAAAACCAAGTGGAGTTTTAATGAATCTTTAATTAGATTGAAAAGATCAAGAATGGAGTATCATCAGTTTTGCTCCAAGCGATAGTTAAATCTTTAATTAGATTTGAACGTGAAATGGTAATTGAATTTACTGATAACACCGTGGTGTTAGATATGAAGTATGACCAGTTTTACTTTATGGGATGAATAGGTTGGGATTGGGAAATTAAAACAAATGATTACTTCGGTAAGGTTCGTTAATCCCGACTAGTTTGGATAAACCATAATTTGGTTTGAATTGATATTCAAAAGAAGATTAAAGAATAGATTTAAAGAATTTATCTTTGATAAAATTAATGGGAACATTTCTCAAAGTATAAGAATATTTGAATAAAAGAATATTCTAAATTGGAATGAGGCATATGTTGTGTTTTTGTAACACTTATTTATTATATACGCGAGTTATTCAGAAAGACCGGGTTTATCCCATTCTGAATAACTGATTTGACGATGTGTCGAGGATGAAGACGGTGGTCCAAGACCGGAGGTCTTCACATCATTTGGATAATTACTGATGATCTTGATTGGGCTGTACACCCAAGAGGAGGGAATCAGTTGGTGATCGTCCGGACATACTTGGAGAACGATGGATATGCGAGGTACAAGGTGCCTCCGGTTTCGTTCAGACCTAGAACGAACTTGTAAATGGACTGTGTGTCTAACATTGGATTTTATTCTGTGTGATTGATTTCTATTAAATATATATCTGTTTGGCGGCGGAGAATTTATTCTCTTGCTTAACACCCTTCTCTAAGACGTACGAGCTCAGAGGTTATATATTGATGGATATCAGTCGTATTGAGTGAATTGCCTGTGTGGCATGCCTAAGTGGCAAATGATCAAGGCTTTTGTTGAAAAGCAGAGTCTTGTGGTTGATGATCAAAGCATGTGTGTCATAGCTTTGTGTAGCGTTGATTCGCGAGCCTCACAACCCGGTTGTGAACCAGAAACAGGAGAGGACATCAGGGAGTGCATGCGTTTCTTTCTAGTTAGGGTGGTGTCAGTGACCTACCAGCCCTGACATTTATATTATTTTCACCTGTGTGGTTGTTTTTGTTGTGAGGTGCCTCGGATATATCGGTGACTGTGTGGAGCCGATGGGGTCATTTGGCTCATTTACGCCCCAAAGGGCGGGGAAACGCAGTGTTCAGGCATTATAATCCACATCGGTGGACCGGCCCTGACGATCCAAGGTGCAGTTGCGGCTGTTCCTGAGACATGGTAGGCTAGATTGTCTCAAAGCGTTGAGGATCCCTGGTCTCAGTTCACAGATGGACATCCAACTTCCAATACGTGATATTTGCGGTTTTGATTGTAGAGCCTAGTATGGCGACATGATATATGGTACCCATGTCATCTATGATTGATATTTATGATTGAAATTGTTTTGACACTATACACTTATAATAGTATCAAATGATTTGTTTTTAACGTACCAAGCATGTTTGGCTATTATAAGGGAAAACCCTATCCTTCGGCTTGTGTTGCATTGTGTGATGGGACCTGGGTCTTATAATAGCTTCATTTTTCAAAAAGTATTGCGCTGTTTTGTTATATGCACCAGTATTCTTGGGAGGAAACCCGTTCCGTGTTGTACGGCGAGGTCCCTTGAATTACTCTCTTTTAAAGTAAAGTTTTAATAACTGTTTTAGTTCTCACACCAGTCACATGACTGACTTGGAATTTATTGTTTTAACCTAAACTTTGGGTGCCCCTATTTTCCACACGGGAAGCTAGTAGTTTTGGTTTTGCAGATTTATATTCACAGGATCCTGATTTACAACTGAAGTGATATTCGGAAAGCTCTGTATCCGTGTATTACTTCCAGTTGTGTTTTGTATTATTTTCCGCTGAAGTAATGTATTTAAATCTCTGATAATTTATGATGTGTAATATTTATTCATACTCTGTATATTCTTGTAATCTGATGGAATTGTTGTAATATACAATGAAATGTTCTTCTGTTTGCGTACCGATGTGGCTTGTCCTCAAAGTATTCGCTCTTTCCTTCACAGGGAAGTTACGAGTTCTTACATTTGGTATCAGAGCTCTGGTTTATCGAGCTCGAGAACAAGACACATTAGAACCATACGAAAGAATTCATCAGAGATTGGATTAGTAAGATCCAATAGGAATGACTCGTTAGAGATGGGATCAGCAGTATCCTAGAACGAGCGTGAAGAGTGATGTTTTTAACATAAAAAAAATGAAAACATTTTTTGTTTTGAAAATTTAAATCAATTATTCGTATTTGATTATTTATTTTATATTGAATTTGGACAATCAAGTATATAAAAACTTTGTGTATACGTCGGATCCACGTGTATTTGAAGTTTTAATATACTGGATAGATATGGAGTCACACTCTAGTTGCCCGGAGATGGTATTGATAATTGTCATGACATCAACAGTACTTATGTTCGAGTTTCGAAGGTGTGATATTTATATATTTCAAATTGACTGGTGTGAGAACCAAAACTAGATAGGGCATATTGTTGTGATTTGGCATCAAAAATCTGATTTTTGAACTATGTATCAAAGTTATGAATTTGAAAAGCTAATCAACTAATTGATTGCTGATTATGTTGTTTGATTATTGGTTGATTAATTAAAATTTGGACCATTGAGCCAAATTGTATCAAATAGTGAATTGTATTGAAAATTTGTCGCATTTGCATACATATACATGTACTTACATTGAACAGGTCATAACAAGGAGGCTAGAGAAGAGGAATAAAATTGTTTGCCCGACAAATAGGTACATGTTTATTGTATTTCTTGGGTTTTTGATGATTTTATGTGCCGATTGGCTAGCCGCTTGGCTATTTCTTTTTCTTTTTGGATTGGTGAGGGCCATGGGAGGCTATTTGAAATATCCCGAAGCTCCCGGTGCAGGGGAGGTTATAGCGGAAATTTTCGAAAATTTAGGGTGTTAGCCAAATTTTTGAAAATTTTGAAAAGTTCTTAGAAACTGAAAAGTTGAAGAATGAAAATAATGAATGTTGAGTTAATTAGTTAAACAACTTTCAGCTTCGTTCCTTTTCGAGGACGAAAAGTTTTAAGTGGGGGAGACTGTAATAACCCATAAATCTGAACCAATTTAAAATTTTTATTTTGGCAATTTTAGTGAATTTTGAATATTTAAAATGAACAATTTATATAATGACAATGAGAAATTTATTTTGAATAGAATTTGAACATATATATTTATTTGAATCGACGTTAGAATATAAATATTTATTTATAATTATAAAAGGAATTGAAAATGGCGCGGTAGTTTGAAAATTCGATTTCAAAGTTCAAATGAACGCACAGGATTCAAAATAAACCGGATTTTAGCGAAACCAAAAATATTAGAATCTATTTGAAATTATCTTCCAAACGAATCCGAAAAATCAAAATTTCATAGCAGGAATAAAAAGTTATGTCCAGTTAAAAATTCAGAATAGTCGCTATGGAATTTTGGCCCTTAAAAATGGAAATTTTGCAAACTACCTCTGTTTTCGGCGAAACCAGTTTTGTTGGATCCGGGATGTCAAGTTGTTGCTAAATTCCAAAATTTGTAATTTTCTGAATCAATATGTGAGCGTGGTAGAAGAAAACATGTTTTGTTAATTTCAATCAATTTGGATCGACCAGAAAATGGCTATTTTTCAAATGGTCTCGGAATTTGATGAAATTAGTTTTGTTAGGACCGTATCGTCAATACGAAGCTAGAAATAATTTTTCTGGAATTTATAGAGACCGTATGTGGCCCCGGTAAATTGACATGTACGTTTAAAATTCAATATATAGATTTATATTTTAATTTCAACGGAAACTGATCGAAATGATGGAATTGGGTTAGAAACATATCCCATTGTGTTCGGAATGTGGGTAATTAGCTAGGGACGACTGTCGTTGGGTCTTGTTTGGTGTTCGAAGTAAAAGACCACTTTATAGGAGAATAAAATAAAATAAAATAAATATATAATATTCCTCTCCACTCTCTCTCTCTATTTATTTCAGATCCACGAAGTAAAATAAAAAAAACCCAGGCAAAAGATCGACGCCGCCCCTCCTCCAGGCGAAGCGCCGCCGCCGCCGCGCCTTGGCAGACGCCATTGCCTCCCCCCTGCTCCGATGATCCCCTACAGCCTCCCCCTTCCGCCAACGCGCGAAACCACCCCAAATTGAAACCCTAGCCTGAATCCATCGTGCCACCACTTGTTGCCCACTTCTGCCGTGCCAAAGACCTACCGCACCACCCCCTCTTGCTGCGGCACCCCTCCCCTTCCTCTCCTCCCCGCTCTCTCGACGGGAAAACCCCAAACCCACTCTGAAACCGTCTCTTCAGCCAATGTAGGCCCTGCCTCCGACAGTCGCTGACTCGAGCACCTCCCCCATGCCTCCACCGGCTACCCACAACCACCGTGGGCCCCTACTCGACCAAAGACGCGATTTTTATGCCAAAAATGTGAGTTTTTATTTTCCATTTTCATTTATTTATTTATGATAATGAAAGTACGATTTTTATATTCATAGTGTTGGTATAAAAAATATGGTTTTTATTATAAGAAGGAATGATTTTTAATAATATAAAAATATGATTTTTATATATGTAGAGAACATAAAATATGATTTTTATGTAGTAGAGATTATAAAATTTTAATTTTATATATATGAAGTGAAGATAAAAAAAATTCGATTTTTATATATATGAAGTAAAGATAAAAATCCGATCTTTTTATATATGTAGAGAACATAAAAATATGATTTTTATGTATGGAAAGCATTATTAAAAATGTGATTTTTAATATCAACTGCGTGAAACAGAGGGCGATGGAATGGATTGAAATCAAAAAGGAATTCAAACGGTCTAGGAATTCAGAAATGAAATGGCGGAGTGGAACACCAAGGTGAGAACTCCTCACTTTTATTTTAATTTCTAGTTTGAAATATATACTAGGATGCAGACGGTGCTTAGCAGCACCCGACACTCGTTGTCCACAGACCATGGATGACTTGTTTGTTTGATAGATGTGTTGTGAAAAATGATTGTGTGTAGTGGAATGAAATAAATTATTTTATGGTTAAAAATATAATTTTTAACATGTATATATAAAATAAATAGTTATAAACACATCGGACGATTTGTTTATGTACACACATTTGACTGATATGGATTAGGACGATAAATTTTACACATCGCCCAACTGCACAAATAAAACCTGTGTTTGATTGTTTGAAAACCCCACACGGGTGTTGGGATGAAATTGGCCATACACTAGTCCCAATAATTAGCCGTATGTCGACCGATTGATTGACAGGCTGTTATAAGCGTTAAATATTTATATTTAATGCTTATGCAGTTGTGTGGTGCACTCTGGATGATGGTTGATGATTTATCATTGTTATTATATACATGTGTTGTGGGGAATCCATATAATTAACATTATATGGAAATTGATTGGGCCTCCTTCCGAGTTGGAAAATAAAATATATATTCATGTGTTGAATAGAAGAAAATTCATGTGTTGAATAAAATATATATTCATGTGTTGAATAGAAGAAAATTCTTATGTTGAATAAAATATATATTCATGTGTTGAATAGAAGAAATTCATGTGTTGAATAAAATATATATTCATGTGTTGAATAAAAGAAAATTCATGTGTTGAATAAAATATATATTCATGTGTTGAATAAAAGAAAATTCATGTGTTGAAGAAAATATTCATTTGTTGAATAGAATAACGAAGTTATTGAAATATATAAGGCCGTGTTGATTAGATTGACGCCATTTTGACGTGAATGATATTTATATCGATTTTATTCATTTTTATAATGAATTTCGAAAAGGAATTGATTTCAAAATATAACGTTTTGAAAATATTATCATTTATAGATTAATGATATGGAATATTCAATTTTGATTAGAAATTGAATAGGAAGTTGAAATCGTTTTGAAAACGAATTTTAAACGATTTATAGAATACGTTTTGAAAGGTAATCGATGAAATATATATAATATTATATATATATATAATGGCCTGAATAGAACGCGTCGCACCGTGGTAGTTCGCGAATTTCGACCATTGACTTCGAATGGATATTACGGGAGATCCGACCGTCGGATTCTCCTAAAATCGGAACCGTTGGGTTCGTATCGAAACGAGCTTTCTAATGAATATTAGAGAATTGAAATCAAACGGTTAGATTTGGAATTATGTACAAATCAAATTTGGAAAAGGTCGCTGTAAGTGCAGTTCGATGGTCGTTGATGTAAAGCGACTGTACGGGCCTTGATAAAATTATTAAAAATAGTAATAATTTGTGTAAAATCATAAGAAATGATTTGGAAAGAATTGGGATGAAAAATTCCATATTTGAAAAGATAAAAATAGATTTTTATTAAAATGAACTAGTTTTGAACTAGAATTATAATCCATTTATTTTTGAAATAAATAAATTGGATATGATTTTAAAAGTAACTAGAAATTTTCAATAATTAAATTGGAGTGGCTTTGAATCGAAATTATCTTTGGAATATTACGATGTTGGATTTCGTGATTATACAGATATTGTTATGGAAATTTGAAAGATAGATTTATATCGTTATTTCCAATACGATATTTGTTGGTCGTAGAATTTGATATTGAATATAAGCCGATATATTTTATATTCAGAGTCTTGTATTTAATATCAAATGGGATTTGGGTTGTCGTGAACGGTATCTTTAATAATACTGTTCTTAGACTCAACGGAGATAAGAAAATCAGAAACTAACTGGAGATTAGTTAAGTTGGATAGTTTCTTGGGTATTGATCTGATGTTGGTTTCGGCCTTCGGGGTTAACACTTAGGGAATTAGTCACTTGCTAATTTACTGTTAAAGGTTGATGGAATAGAATGTGATTTTGGGTTTATCGTGAACCGTGTTTTAAATGACATTAGTTATTTAACCCAGTTAAAGACAGGATATGATTTCCCAAGTTAAACAAACATTGATATTGATTTTTGGGAAGATTAAAACCAAGTGGAGTTTTAATGAATCTTTAATTAGATTGAAAAGATCGAGAATGGAGTATCACCAGTTTTGCTCCAAGCGACCTATTAATGACTGTGTGCTGACTCATTAGGGTTTCTGATCTACTCTGATTGGCTAGGATTAATTCTGGGTTGATCAGACGGCCTAAACTAATCCTAAACTCTATAAAAACACCTATAGACTCAAACCCTAAAATTGAAATAAAATTAGATTCATGGCCTCCATGCTGTCACCTAGCAACTCAGAATAGCCGCCACCAATTAGAGAGGAAGAAAGCAAATCAAATTCAATCCTTTTCAACTCTAACAACGAATCTACTTCGAGGGAAAGCTAATACAACTTCAGAACTCAGAATTCAGAACTCAAGACCTTCTTTGAGTTGTGAGTTCGATTTCTTTAATAAAATAATTAGCAATTTAATTGGATTAAGTTATGATGTGGATTATATGGATATGATGTGAATTATTGACCGCATGTTATAATTATGTTGTAAAATTGTGATGTTATCATACATGTTGTAAATTCTATGATGTTATGTTGTGATCATCTATGTTGTAAAGTTACGATGCTATCATCTATGTTGTAATTCTATGATTGGCTTATGTATAATCAAATCATTATGTTGTTCATATGCTAGTTTGGTTATGTTGATTCATATGATAAATCATATGTATGTATGCAAGTTTAGATTTTGATTTAGACATGAATCATATGCAAATTGGGGAAAATTATATGTAACCTTACATGTTTCATGACATCTAGTTTATGCGAAAATTTGATCTAAAGTTAGGCTATGACATGTGTGAGTTCTATGATAAATTCTACATGCTAGTTTACATGTTTAGATGTAAGTTTACACCATTTTTATGTTGCATAAATCACATAGGCAAGTTTATATAAATATATGAGTTTTGAGTATGAATCATGTTATGCAAGTTTGTGGTTATTGCCTATGCAAGTTTACACCTTTAGATGTAGATCTATGACATACATGATTTATGCAAGTTGTGACCATTTCCTAAACAAGTTTACACCTTTAGATTTGGATTTATGACATATGTAGTTTTATGCAAGCTGTAACTTTGTCCTATGCAAGTTTTAGATGTAGAACATCATCCACACATGCAATTTCACCCCTTATGTTTAGATCTATTTTTAGTTATATGTATGTTATGATGTTTTCTCTTTATTCAATGAGTTAGACTATTCGAGTCTAACGTATATTTTACGTTAAACGAACGAACGTACAACATGGGGTAAGGGGATAATATTAAAAGATTTAATATTGAGAATTGGCATAAATTCCTTAAATAGCATAAAATTAATTTGTGATGAAAATTGGTATGATTTTACATACCATAAATAAATGGACATAATTGAGTCAATTATGGCCATAGTTAAATTTGGAATTGATTGATACTTTGAATAGGGAAAATAATTCAAATTGGGGAATGATTAATTAGGTGTAATTAATCGTCTAAGACACGAGGTTAGGCTCTTTTGTGGTGTAAGACTACCCGGACCCGCCTGGCAAATCCAGCTGCCACAAATGCCAGTCTAATGTGGGAGGTCTTAGGCATAAACTAAATGTGTAACAGTTGTAAAGACACGAGGTTAGGCTCTTTTGTGGTGTAAGACTGCCCGGACCCGCCCGGCAAATCCAGCTGCCACAAATGCCAGTCTAATGTGACAGTTCTTTATAAGGTTACGGTCTCAATGAATTAAGAAACACTTAACCAGATAAACATGTAGTGGGACATGAGGGGGTTAAGTGGGTGCCTTGGGTGGCATGTGGAATCTAGTGGGTGCCTTGGGTGGCATTTGAAATACGATTAGAAATACTTAACCCAAATTGAAACATGTAAGTGAACATGACTAAGAAGAGGGTTAAGTGGGATGTACTAGAGGGGACCAAGCTTAGGTGGATAGCTTGTGTCAAGTAATGGGGGGCCCGTTTCAAACAGTAACCCATACGTATCTTTGTGGGCTCGACCCAAGTCGAGGACGAGACATGCATACTGGGCTTGATTGTAAGAGGCCAAACCGGGTTAGCGGTGGCAACGTAAGTCCAACGGGTTCATATGCGTGTGTGGACCCGGGCTGGTAGGTAAGACGTTGTTGCATCGTGTAGGTATAAGCCGTGCATTATTGGTGGTATCGGGTTGCCACTTTGGGGAGTGATACACCCCATTGTGGGGCCAGCACGGGTATCTACGAGTTAGGGAGCCGACCGCATGGGGGTAGTGGGTACACCAAGTAGAGATAGGGGCAGGCGGCACCTATGAAGGCAACTAGGGGTGCATGAAACTACCATTATCATTATTAAGTTCTGTAGGCGGGATCAACCTTAGGGTAACTAGTGGTGGTGCAGTATAGTAGTGGT
Source organism: Allium sativum (assembly GCA_030737875.1). Taxonomy (NCBI): domain Eukaryota; kingdom Viridiplantae; phylum Streptophyta; class Magnoliopsida; order Asparagales; family Amaryllidaceae; genus Allium; species Allium sativum. Next base: position 434,310,104 of record CM060910.1, read on the forward strand.
GGTGCAGTATTGTAATTATCTTATAGTGGTTTAGGTGCGCTTTAACGTTATCTTAGTTCAATCTTATTTCCATGTTTACTCTGTGATACCCAATTGTTCACAGTCATTTCCTTATTTTCCAACTTATGCCTTAGCCTAGTTATTTTGGTAATTATATTGTTAAAGTTATCGCACTCGCTAGACTTTATGTCTGACCCCCTTTGTTTCCTCATCTTTTCTTCCTCCCCCCCCCCCAGGTGCTCAGGTTAGAACTAGCACCAGTAGAGCTTGATTTTGGACAGCTGTATTTCTTGCTTTTAGAAGATTTCTTGGATCGCTGAAGTAAAGTTCAGCTTCTCTTATTTATGGCTATTTTGTACTGGGGTTATGTCTTTCAATTTATGTACTTTGAGTTGGTCAAGATGGATATTATGTACTTTGACTCTGGTTTTGATGATGTAATCAAACTTATGTATTTTCCGCTGCAATGAAATAAAGTTTTTAGAGTTTTAGTACTGTTTATATCTGTCTTGTTGTTAAGTTTCTGTTCTATACACACTTAAAATGCTCTACGAAAGTTAATGCATTCCCTTTGTGAGTGACATTAATGGACGTGGGGTGTTACACGTGGTATCAGAGCTGAAGGTTACCAGAACAGATATGAATTTTGAAAAGTGGTTTTGAAAAACAACTTTTATAAAGAAGTACCTTCAAAAGTATGTTTTGAGGAAAGTATTTTCAAGAGAAAAGTTTATTTTAGAAAGCATAACCCCAAGAGCCATATATCTTTCCTTCGGTTCTTTTGTATTGAATCTTTCCTTTTTCGTTTCAACATGTCTGGAATTCCCGAGATACCCGATGGGATAACGATACCAGGATGGTTTTGGAGGTATTTGGAGACTAGGGCCGCCGCCGCAGGTCCAGTAAATGCTCCTCCTCCTCCTCCCCCTCTTCCTCCTCGTGTCGATACTTTTGCGAAGATATGTAAGGAATTTCGGGCAATGGGTGGAAAACCTTTTCATGGGACGGAGACATTTGTTGAAGCTCGAAACTGGCTAAAGGAGGTGGAAGAATTTTTTGGGATCTTTGAAGTGGATGATGGAAGAAAGGTCCAGTTAGCTGCCTGGCTAATGAAGGATGAGGCCTCGTTTTGGTGGGAGGTCACTAATGGGGAATGTCCAGTTGATACATGGCCAGACTTCAGGCGGAGGTTTGAGGCGAAGTTTCTCTCACGGGTTGAAGAGAATCTATACATGGAAAGATTTTTGGCATTGAAGCAAGGGAATCTGTCAGTGAAAGAATACGTCAACAAGTTCAATCAGTTGGCGAGATTTGGCTTGGACTTGGTGAATACACCAGAAAAGAAGGCCCTGAGATTTATTAAGGGTTTGAACGAGCCGCTTCATGGGTTAGCTATGACCCACATCCCCATGGGGGCTACCTTGGAGAGACTAGTTGACATGGCGCTTATGCATGAAGAGGAGAAGGGCGCCAATGCTAATAAGGCACCCAAGAAGAAAGGGGATCAAAATAAGCCGCAACAGCAGCAACAGAACAAGAAAGGTGGTAAAGGCAACAATGGTAAGGGAAAGAAAAGATGCTTTAACTGTGGGACACCAGGCCATCTAAGCAAAGATTGTAGGAAGAAAAAGAAGACTGGTTGTTTCCACTGTGGCGAAGCGGGACATCTGATTAAGGACTGCCCAATGAAAGGAAGAGGGCAGGGTCTACCTTGGGAGGACATGTGCAAGCTCTTATGGCACCAGGGCAGGCAAGGAGGCAAGTTCAGGCGCTCGTGGTCCCACCGCTGCAAGAAAGAGGTAGAGCAATTTCCGTTGAAAGTTTAGTTTTTCTGTTTGATCATCCTGTCCGTACTTTATTCGATTCTGGCACATCACATTCGTTTATTTCTACATCATTAGTTGAAACACTGCACTAGATACTAGTCAAGTTACAGATCCCTTAGTAGTCTCAAATCCTATTGTTGGTTCGGCTCATCTTTCTATGATTTGTCGGGATTTGAGAGTGTTTATCTTGGGCGTTGAGTTTGAATGCAACGCCTTTTTTCTTGGCTTCATGGGCTACGGCTTGATTCTAGGTATGGATTGGCTAACTAGATACGGGGCCATCCTAGATTGTGAAAGAAGGGTAGTTATATTGTTGACTCGTTGTGGAAAGACCCTTGATATTTCTTGTGACCCTAGAGGTCCAGTAATGCTTAGCTACCTAGAATCTCTTGACGCATCTGATGATGATTTACATTCTGTTCGTACAGTCCATGAATATGTTGATGTCTTTGATGAGGTGAGGGGTTTACCCCAAAACGTGAGATAGACTTTTGAATATATCTAGTAGATAATGCAAAGCCAGTTGCATTGCCATTGCACCACATGGCTCCAAGAGAGAGAAGAGAACTCAGTAAGCAAGTGAAAGAATTGCTTGAGACGGGGTTCATCAGACGTAGTATATCAGAGTGGGGTGCTCCAGTAGTATTTGCCACGAAGGCAGATGGGTCCCTTAGACTTTGTGTGGACTATAGAGAACTCAATAAGCTTACTAAGAAGAATATACACCCACTGCCGAGGATTGATGATCTCTTCGATCAGTTAGTTGGCGCCTCAGTGTTTTCATAGTTGGACTTAGCCACGGGTTTCCATCAGTTGAGAGTGGCTGAGGGTAGCATAGACAAGACTGCCTTTAGGACTCCAGACAGTTTCTTCGAGTGGCTTGTGATGCCTTTCGGTTTGACAAACGCCCCCGCATACTTTGTTGACTTGATGAGTAGGGTGTTTAGGGAGTACCTTAATAAATTCGTGGTTGTCTTTGTGGACGACATCTTGATCTTTTCTAAAAGCGAGGAAGAGCACGCCCTTCATCTTAGGGAAGTGTTAGAGACCCTTCGAGTGCATAGCCTTAAAGCTAAATTTTCTAAATGTCACTTTTGGAGGAAGGAAGTGCGATTCTTAGGGCACGTGGTTTCCAAAGAAGGGATAGCTGTGGGTCCCGCGAAGGTAGTGGCCATCCAAGATTGGAAGGTCCCTAAAAATGCTACCGAGGTGAGGAGTTTCTTAGGGTTGGCTGGCTACTATAGGAAGTTTATCAAAGACTTCGCAAAGATATCAGCCCCATTAACACGCTTGACGAAGAAGAACTTAGTCTTCACGTGGGACATAGATTGTGATGATGCGTTCCAACGTTTAAAGAGAGCTTTGACCACAGCCCCAGTCTTAGTGTTGCCAGATGGGAGTAAGCCATTTACTGTTTATACCGATGCTTGTGGGACAGGACTAGGTGCAGTCTTAATGCAAGAGGGAAGGGTAATATCCTATGGTGGAAGGAAGTTGAGAGTGCATGAGAGAAATTACCCTACGCATGACCTAGAGTTGGCCGCTATTGTTTTCGCGCTTAAGTCTTGGCGCCATTATCTTCTTGGCGAAAAATTCGAATTGTTCACTGACCACAAATCGCTAAAATACTTGTTCTCTCAGAAGGACTTGAACTTAAGGCAGCAAAGGTGGATGGAATTCTTAGCGTCCTACGATTTCGAGATAGCATATACCCCTGGAAAGGGTAACGTGGTAGCAGACGCCTTAAGTAGGAAAAGGCAATCCTTGAGTCTGTTGTTCATTGAGCGGCGAAGCTTAGAGTTCATCTCTACGTTTGACTTTAGACCTTCCGTTGAATTTGTACCCATTTTACTAGCATCCTTAGAGGTCAGACCTACGCTTTTAGGACAGATTGGTGAGGCACAGCGAGATGACCCATAGTTGGTTGAGTTAGTAGAGAAGCTCAAAAGAGGGGAGTCATCGAGCCATCTCAGTAGGTATACCCTAGATAATAAGGGTTGGTTACATAGGGACGGTAGACTTTGTGTACCACGGGACGAGAATTTGAGGAAGACCATTGATGATTATGCACATCGTTCGAAGATGACCATCCATCCCGGCGGGGACAAGATGTACATGGACATGAGACGAGTTTACTTTTGGGCCGGCATGAAGAGGGACGTGACTGAGTTTGTCGTTAGATGCTTGGTGTGTCAACAAGTAAAAGCATAGCAAAAGAAGCCCGGTGGGTTGCTTCACCCATTGGAGGTTCCACAATGGAAATGGGAAAGTGTCTCGATGGACTTTATCGATGGGTTACCGAGATCAAGGAAGGGTAATATGGGGATTTGGGTCGTGGTAGACAGACTTACTAAGAGCGCCCATTTCATTCCCGTGAAGAGTAAGAGGACTGCTCCATGGTTAGCCTCCATATACATTCGAGAGATAGTTCGTTTGCACGGTGTTCCTTCTAGCATAGTGAGTGACCGCGATCCTATCTTTACTAGCGAATTTTGGAAAAGTTTGCAAGAGGCGGTTGGGACTCAGTTATGTTTGAGAACCGCATATCATCCTCAGACGGACGGCCAGACCGAGAGGGTGAATCGTATTCTAGAAGACCTATTGAGGTTGTGTGTCTTAGACTTCGGAGGTACATGGGAGGAACATCTTCCGTTGGTGGAGTTTGCATATAATAATAGCTTTCAGTCTAACATTGGCATGGCACCTTTCGAGGCTCTTTATGGACGGCCGTGTCGTTCGCCTACATGTTGGTGGGAGTCTACAGATAAGATCTTTCTTGGGCCCGATATGATTAGAGAGACTTCGGAAAAGATCGATTTGATTCGAAGGAGGATGAAGACGGCGCAAGATAGGCAGAAATCTTATGAGGACAAGAGGAGGTCAGATCTTAAGTTTGATATTGGGGACATGGTCTTTGTCAAGGTGTCTCCATTACGGAATGTCGTTCGCTTTGGGTCCGTTGGGAAGTTAGCACCAAGGTTCGTAGGGCCGTTTCCAATTAAGGAGAGGATTGGGCAGATAGCATATAGAGTGGAGTTGCCCAAGAGACTTAGTGGTGTACACGATGTATTCCATGTATCACATTTGAGGAAGTGCTTGCATGAGAGCACGGAAGTGGTGCAGCCGAGCTTGCTTACAGAGGTGGAGATAGAGCGTGATGCGACGATTCGACGAGCTCCTACGTGCATTCTTGGGTCGGAGATTAAGAAGTTGAGGAATCGAGAGGTCAGGCTAGTCAGAGTGCAATGGGGAGATGATGAGAGCAACGCTACTTGGGAGACGGAAGAGAATATGTGTTCATTTCACCCTTTTCTTTTCGAGGGTATGTCTTTTAATTTCTCCTTTATCGCTTAGCATGTACTTGTCTTATCTTTAGTATGTCCTCTCGCTAGTACCTTTGACCTTTAGATAGGGTAGTCCTATGGTTGAAACATGTGTTTGAGACATGTTATGTATGATGGATGCAGGTGGATGCAAGTGTTTGCTAGTGGTTGCTCGTGGATGCATATACACACACTTTAGGCACTATATCGGCTCAGTCACTTCATATTGCATATTGCATATAAATGTGTGTGCATATTTAAGTTCATGGATGTATAATGGTTGTGCTATCATATGGATGTTGCATTTTGGTGAATGGTTGTGCACACATGTAGAAATAATATGTATCGATAGGATTCTTTTACATACATAATGGATGCATGTCACTATCATGGTTTGCATTAAGGAAGTCAACTGAATCAGTAGACCGCCTGATTTTGCATTAGATAGAGAACATATACACACACTTCATGCATATGTTCATACAGCATTAGGAATTTTATAAGGACAATGGATACCTGTGTTTGATGGTTGTTTGGATGTTAGGATATGCATTCTCCTTAACTTGGAGATTTCGGGGGCGAAATCCTTTAAGGAGGGGAGAATGTAACACCCCGTATTTCTGTTAACACTATAATTACAAATTAAAGAATTACTAATCTCAGATGGGAGAATTAAGGGAAATGGGTTGCGCCATTGTGTTCGTCTCGGAATTCTGGTTGAGATAGAGTCCGAGTTTGCGTGAATTGGACTTCGTATGAAGAAGTTATGGCCATCGGAAGTTTCAGAAAATTCGAAACAGATTTCGAAATTTCAGAGTCAGATGGGCTAGGCGGGAAAATTCCCGCCAGGGCCAGGTCGACCATAAGGTCAACCTGGGGGTTGACCTACCCTGACCAGGTCGACCATAGGGTCGACATGCCCCCTCCCCCCACCCAGGCAGATTAGATTAATGACCAGTTAATGAGTGTGTGCTGACTCATTAGGGTTTCTGATCTGCTCTGATTGGCTGGGATTAATTCTGGGTTGATCGGACGGCCTAAACTAATCCTAAAATCTATAAAAACACCTATAGATTCAAACCCTAAAATCAAAATAAAATTAGATTAATGGCCTCCATGCCGTCACCTAGCAACTCAGATAGCCGCCACTAATTAGAGAGGAAGAAAGCAAATCAAATTCAATCCTTTTCAACTCTAACAACGAATCTACTTCAAGGGAAAGCTAATACAACTTCAGAACTCAGAATTCAGAACTCAAGACCTTCTTTGAGTTGTGAGTTCGATTTCTTTAATAAAATAATTAGCAATTTAATTGGATTAAGTTATGATGTGGATTATATGGATATGATGTGAATTATTGACCACATGTTATAATTATGTTGTAAAATTGTGATGTTATCATACATGTTGTAAATTCTATGATGTTATGTTGTGATCATCTATGTTGTAAAGTTACGATGCTATCATCTATGTTGTAATTCTATGATTGGCTTATGTATAATCAAATCATCATGTTGTTCATATGCTAGTTTGGTTATGTTAATTCATATGATAAATCATATGTATGTATGCAAGTTTAGATCTTGATTTAGACATGAATCATAAGCAAATTGGGGAAAATTATATGTAACCTTACATGTTTCATGACATCTAGTTTATGCGAAAATTTGTTCTAAAGTTGGGCTATGACATGTGTGAGTTCTATGATAAATTCTACATGCTAGTTTACATGTTTAGATATAAGTTTACACCATTGTTATGTTGCATAAATCACATAGGCAAGTTTATATAAATATATGAGTTTGGAGTATGAATCATGTTATGCAAGTTTGTGGTTATTGCCTATGCAAGCTTTAGATGTAGATCTATGACATACATGATTTATGCAAGTTGTGACCATTACCTAAACAAGTTTACACCTTTAGATTTGGATTTATGACATATGTAGTTTTATGCAAGTTGTAACTTTGGCCTATGCAAGTTTTGGATGTAGAACATCATCCACACATGCAAGTTCACCCCTTATGTTTAGATCTATTTTTAGTTAAATGTATGTTGTGATGTTTTCTCTTTATTCTATGAGTTAGACTATTCGAGTCTAACGTATATTTTACGTTAAACGAACGAACGTACAACGTGGGGGTAAGGGGATAATATTAAAAGATTTATTATTGAGAATTGGCATAAATGCCTTAAATATCATAAAATTAATTTGTGATGAAAATTGGTATGATTTTACATACCATAATTAGATGGACATAATTGAGTCAATTATGGCCATAGTTAAATTTGGAATTGATTGATAATTTGAATAGGGAAAGTAATTCAAATTGGGGAATGATTAATTAGGTGTAATTAATCGTCTAAGACACGAGGTTAGGCTCTTTTGTGGTGTAAGACTGCCTGGACCCGCCCAGCAAATCCAGCTGCCACAAATGACAGTCTAATGTGGGAGGTCTTAGGCATAAACTAAATACGTAACAGTTGTAAAGACACGAGGTTAGGCTCTTTTGTGGTGTAAGAGTACCCGGACCCGCCCGGCAAATCCAGCTGCCACAAATGCCAATCTAATGTGAGAGGTCTTTATAAGGTTACGGTCTTAATGAATAAAGAAACACTTAACCAGATAAACATGTAGTGGGACATGAGGGGGTTAAGTGGGTGCCTTGGGTGGCATGTGGAATCTAATGGGTGCCTTGGGTGGCATTTGAAATACGATTAGAAATACTTAACCAAAATTGAAACATGTAAGTGAACATGACTAAGAAGAGAGTTAAGTGGGACGTACTAGAGGGGACCAAGCTTAGGTGGATAGCTTGTGTCAAGTAATGGGGGGCCCGTTTCAACCAGAAACCCATACGTATCTTTGTGGGCTCGACCCAAGTCGAGGACGGGACACGCATACTGGGCTTGACTGTAAGAGGCCAAACCGGGTTAGCGGTGGCAACGCAAGTCCAACGGGTTCATATGCGTGTGTGGACCCGGGCTGGTAGGTAAGACGTTGTTGCATCGTGTAGGTATAAGCCATGCATTATTGGTGGTATCGGGTTGCCACTTTGGGGAGTGATACACCCCACTATGGGGCCAGCATGGGTATCTACGAGTTAGGGAGCCGATCGCATGGGGGTAGTGGGTACACCTAGTGGAGATAGGGGCAGGCGGCACCTATGAAGGCAACTAGGGGTGCATGAAACTATCATTATCATTATTAAGTTCTGTAGGCGGGATCAACCTTAGGGTAACTAGTGGTGGTGCAGTATAGTAATTATCTTATAGTGGTTTAGGTGCGCTTTAACGTTATCTTAGTTCAATCTTATTTCCTTGTTTACTCTGTAATACCCAATTGTTCACAGTCATTTCCTTATTTTCCAACTTGTGCCTTAGCCTAGTTATTTTGGTAATTATATTGTTAAAGTTATCGCACTCGCTATACTTTATGTCTGACCCCCTTTGTTTCCTCCTCTTTTCTTCCTTCCCCCCCCCCCCCCCCAAGGTGCTCAGTTGGGACTAGCACTAGTGGAGCTTGATTTTGGATAGCTGTATTTCTTGCTTTTAGAAGATTGCTTGGATCGCTGAAGTAAAGTTCAACTTCTCTTATTTATGGCTATTTTGTACCGGGGTTATGTCTTTCAATTTATGTACTTTGAGTTGGTCAAGATGGATATTATGTACTTTGACTCTGGTTTTGATGATGTAATCAAACTTATGTATTTTCCGCTGCAATGAAATAAAGTTTTTAAAGTTTTAGTGCTGTTTATATCTGTCTTGTTGTTAAGTTTCTGTTCTATACACACTTAAAATGCTCCATGAAAGTTAATGCATTCCCTTTGTGAGTGACATTAATGGATGTGGGGTGTTACACGTGGTTTCAGAGCTGAAGGTTACCAGAACAGATATGAATTTTGAAAAGTGTTTTTGGAAAACAACTTTTATAAAGAAGTACCTTCAAAAGTATGTTTTGAGGAAAGTATTTTCAAGAGAAAAGCTTATTTTAGAAAGCATAACCCCAAGATCCATATATCTTTCCTTCGGTTCTTTTGTATTGAATCTTTCCTTTTTCGTTTCAGCATGTCTGGAATTCCCGAGATACCCGAGCGGATAACGATACCAGGATGGTTTAAGAGGTATTTGGAGACTAGGGCCGCCACCGCAGGTCCAGTAAATGCTCCTCCTCCTCCTCCTCTCCCTCCTCCTCCTCGTGTCGATACTTTTACGAAGATATGTAAGGACTTTCGGGCAATGGGTGGAAAACCTTTTCACGGGACGGAGACATTTGTTGAAGCTCGAAACTGGCTAAAGGAGGTGGAAGAATTTTTTGGGATCTTTGAAGTGGATGATGGAAGAAAGGTCCAGTTAGCTGCCTAGCTAATGAAGGATGAGGCCTCATTTTGGTGGGAGGTCACTAATGGGGAGTGTCCAGTCGATACATGGCCAGACTTCAGGCGGAGGTTTGAGGCGAAGTTTCTCTCACGGGCTGAAGAGAATCTATACATGGAAAGATTTTTGGCATTGAAGCAAGGGAATCTGTCAGTGAAAGAATACGTCAACAAGTTCAATCAGTTGGAGAGATTTGGTTTGGACTTGGTGAATACACCAGAAAAGAAGGCCCTGAGATTTGTTAAGGGTTTGAACAAGCCGCTTTATGGGTTAGCTATGACCCACATCCCAATGGGGGCTACCTTTGAGAGACTAGTTGACATGGCGCTTATGCATGAAGAGGAGAAGGGCGCCAATGCTAATAAGGCACCCAAGAAGAAAGGGGATCAAAATAAGCTGCAACAGCAGCAACAGAACAAGAAAGGTGGTAAAGGCAACAATGGTAAGGGAAAGAAAAGATGCTTTAACTGTGGGACACCAGGCCATCTAAGCAAAGATTGTAGGAAGAAAAAGAAGACTGGTTGTTTCCACTGTGGCGAAGCAGGACATCTGATTAAGGACTGCCCAAGGAAAAGGCAGAGGGCAGGGTCTACCTTGGGAGGACAGGTGCAAGCTCTTATGGCACCAGGGCAGGCAAGGGACCAAGTTCAGGCTCTCGTGGTCCAACCGCTGCAAGAAAGAGGTAGAGCAATTTCCGTTGAAAGTTTAGTTTTTCTGTTTGATCATCCTGTCCGTACTTTATTCGATTCTGGCGCATCACATTCGTTTATTTCTACATCATTAGTTGAAATACTGCACTAGATACCAGTCTAGTTACAGATCCCTTAGTAGCCTCAAATCCTATTGGTGGTTCGGCTCATCTTTCTATGATTTGTCGGGATTTGAGAGTGTTTATCTTGGGCGTTGAGTTTGAATGCAACGCTTTCGTTCTTGGCTTCATGGGCTACGGCTTGATTCTAGGTATGGATTGGCTAACTAGATACGGGGCCATCCTAGATTGTGAAAGAAGGGTAGTTAGATTGTTGACTCGTTGTGGAAAGACCCTTGATATTTCTTGTGACCCTAGAGGTCCAGTAATGCTTAGCTACCTAGAATCCCTTGACGCATCCGATGATGATTTACATTCTGTTCGTACAGTCCATGAATATGTTGATGTCTTTGATGAGGTGAGGGGTTTATCCCCAAAACGTGAGATAGACTTTTGAATATATCTAGTAGATAACGCAAAGCCAATTGCATTGCCAGTGCACCACATGGATCCAAGATAGAGAAGAGAACTCAGTAAGCAAGTGAAAGAATTGCTTGAGAAGGGGTTCATCAGACGTAGTATATCAGAGTGGGGTGCTCCAGTAGTATTTTCCATGAAGGCAGATGGGTCCCTTAGACTTTGTGTGGACTATAGAGAACTCAATAAGCTTACTAAGAAGAATATACACCCACTGCCGAGGATTGACGATCTCTTCGATCAGTTAGTTGGCGCCTCAGTGTTTTCGTAGTTGGACTTAGCCACGGGTTTCCATCAGTTGAGAGTGGCTGAGGATAGCATAGACAAGACTGCCTTTAGGACTCCAGATGGTTTCTTCGAGTGGCTTGTGATGCCCTTCGGTTTGACAAACGCCCCCGCATACTTTGTTGACTTGATGAGTAGGGTGTTTAGGGAGTACCTTAATAAATTCGTGGTAGTCTTTGTGGACGACATCTTGATCTTTTCTAAAAGCGAGGAAGAGCATGCCCTTCATCTTAGGGAAGTGTTGGAGACCCTTCGAGCGCATAGCCTTAAAGCTAAATTTTCTAAATGTCACTTTTGGAGGAAGGAAGTGCGATTCTTAGGGCACGTGGTTTCCAAAGAAGGGATAGCTGTGGATCCCGCGAAGGTAGTGGCCATCCAAGATTGGAAGGTCCCTAAAAATGCTACCGAGGTAAGGAGTTTCATAGGGTTGGCTGGCTACTATAGGAAGTTTATCAAAGACTTCGCAAAGATATCAGCCCCATTAACACGCTTGACGAAGAAGAACTTAGTCTTCACATGGGACATAGATTGTGATGATGCGTTCCAACGTTTAAAGAGAGCTTTGACCACAGCCCCAGTCTTAGTGTTGCCGGATGGGAGTAAGTCATTTACTGTTTATACCGATGCTTGTGAGAAAGGACTAGGTGCAGTCTTAATGCAAGAGGGAAGGGTAATATCCTATGGTGGAAGGCAGTTGAGAGTGCATGAGAGAAATTACCCCACGCATGACCTAGAGTTGGCCGCTATTGTTTTCGCGCTTAAGTCTTGGCGCCATTATCTTCTTGGCGAAAAATTCGAATTGTTCACTGACCACAAATCGCTAAAATACTTGTTCTCTCAGAAGGACTTGAACTTAAGGAAGCAAAGGTGGATGGAATTCTTAGTGTCCTACGATTTCGAGATAGCATATACCCCTGGCAAGGGTAACGTGGTAGCAGACGCCTTAAGTAGGAAAAGGTTATCCTTGAGTCTGTTGTTCGTTGAGCGGCGAAGCTTAGAGTTCATCTCTACGTTTGACTTTAGACCTTCCGTTGAATTTGTACCCGGTTTACTAGCATCCTTAGAGGTCAGACCTACGCTTTTGGGATGGATTGGTGAGGCACAGCGAGACGACCCATAGTTGGTTGAGTTAGTAGAGAAGCTCAAAAAAGGGGAGTCATCGAGCCATCTTAGTAGGTATACCCTAGATGATAAGGGTTGGTTACATAGGGATGGTAGACTTTGTGTACCACGGGATGAGAATTTGAGGAAGAACATTCTTGATGATGCACATCGTTCGAAGATGACCATCCATCCCGGCGGGGACAAGATGTACATGGACATGAGACGAGTTTACGTTTGGGCAGGCATGAAGAGGGATGTGACTGAGTTTGTCGCTAGATGCTTGGTGTGTCAACAAGTAAAAGCAGAGCAAAAGAAGCCCGGTGGGTTGCTTCACCCATTGGAGGTTCCACAATGGAAATGGGAAAGTGTCTCGATGGACTTTATTGATGGGTTACCGAGATCAAGGAAGGGTAATACGGGGATTGGGGTCGTGGTAGACAGACTTACTAAGAGCTCCCATTTCATTTCCGTGAAGAGTAAGAGGACTGCTCCATGGTTAGCCTCCGTATACATTCAAGAGATAGTTCGTTTGCACGGTGTTCCTTCTAGCATAGTGAGCGACCGCGATCCTATCTTTACTAGCAAATTTTGGAAAAGCTTGCAAGAGGGGGTAGGGACTCAGTTATGTTTGAGTACCGCATATCATCCTCGGACGGACGGCCAGACCGAGAGGGTGAATCGTATTCTAGAAGACCTATTGAGGTTGTGTGTCTTAGACTTCGGAGGTACATGGGAGGAACATCTTCCATTGGTGGAGTTTGCATATAATAATAGCTTTCAGTCTAACATTGGCATGGCACCGTTCGAGGCTCTTTATGGACGGCCGTGTCATTCGCCTACATGTTGGTGGGAGTCTACAGATAAGATCTTGCTTGGGCCCGATATGATTAGAGAGACTTCGAAAAAGATCGATTTGATTCGAAGGAGGATGAAGACGGCACAAGATAGGAAGAAATCTTATGCGGACAAGAGGAGGTCAGATCTTGAGTTTGATATTGGGGACATGGTCTTTGTCAAGGTGTCTCCATTACATAATGTCGTTCGCTTTGGGTCCGTTGGGAAGTTAGCACCAAGGTTCGTAGGGCCGTTTCCTATTAAGGAGAGGATGGGGCAGATAGCGTATAGAGTGGAGTTGCCCGAGAGACTTAGTGGTGTACACGATGTATTCCATGTATCACATTTGAGGAAGTGCTTGCATGAGAGAACGGAAGTGGTGGAGCCGAGCTTGCTTACAGATGTGGAGGTAGAGCGTGATGCGACGATTCGACGAGCTCCTACGTGCATTCTTGGGTCGGAGATTAAGAAGTTGAGGAATCGAGAGGTCAGGCTAGTCAAAGTGCAATGGGGAGATGATGAGAGCAACGCTACTTGGGAGACGGAAGAGAAGATGCGTTCATTGCACCCTTTTCTTTTCGAGGGTATGTCTTTTAATTTCTCCTTTATCGCTTAGCTTGTACTTATCTTATCTTTAGTATGTCCTCTCGCTAGTACCTTTGACCTTTAGATAGGGTAATCCTATGGTTGAAACATGTGTTTGAGACATGTTATGTATGATGGATGCAGGTGGATGCAAGTGTTTGCTAGTGGTTGCTCGTGGATGCATATACACACACTTTAGGCACTATATCGGCCCACTCACTTCATATTGCATATTGCATATAAATGTGTGTGCATATTTAAGTTCATGGATGTATAATGGTTGTGCTATCATATGGATGTTGCATTTTGGTGAATGGTTGTGCACACATGTAGAAATAATATGTATCGATAAGATTCTTTCGCATACATAATGGATGCATGGCACAATCATGGTTTGCATTAAGGAGGTCAACTGAATCAGTAGACCGCCTGATTTTGCATTAGATAGAGAACATATACACACACTTCTTGCATATGTTCATACAACATTAGGAATTTTATAAGGACAATGGATGCTTGTGTTTGATGGTTGAGTAGGTGGTTGTTTGGATGTTAGGATATGCATTCTCCTTAACTTGGAGATTTCGGGGGCGAAACCCTTTAAGGAGGGGAGAATGTAACACCCACATATTTTTGTTAACACTATAATTACAAATTAAAGAATTACTAATCTCAGATGGGAGAATTAAGGGAAATGGGTTGCGCCATTGTGTTCGTCTCGGAATTCTAGTTGAGATAGAGTCCGAGTTTGCGTGAATTGGACTTCGTATGAAGAAGTTATGGCCATCGGAAGTTTCAGAAAATTCAAAACAGATTTCGAAAATTCAAATTTCAGAGTCAGATGGACTAGGCGGAAAAATTCCAGCCAGGGCCAGGTCGACCATAGGGTCAACCAGGGGGTCGACCTACCCTGACCAGGTCGACCATAGGGTCGACCTGGGGGTCGACCTGCCCCCCGGGCAGATTTGATTAGTGACCTGTTAATGACTGTGTGCTGACTCATTAGGGTTTCTGATCTGCTCTGATTGGCTGGGATTAATTCGGGGTTGATTGGATGGCCTAAACTAATCCTAAACTCTATAAAAACACCTATAGACTCAAACCCTAAAATCAAAATAAAATTAGATTCATAGCCTCCATGTCGTCACCTAGCAACTCAGAATAGCCGCCACCAATTAGAGAGGAAGAAAGCAAATCAAATTCAATCCTTTTCAACTCTAACAATGAATCTACTTCGAGGGAAAGCTAATACAACTTCAGAACTCAGAATTCAGAACGCAAGACCTTCTTTGAGTTGTGAGTTCGATTTCTTTAATAAAATAATTAGCAATTTAATTGGATTAAGTTATGATGTGGATTATATGGATATGATGTGAATTATTGACCGCATGTTATAATTATGTTGTAAAATTGTGATGTTATCATACATGTTGTAAATTCTATGATGTTATGTTGTGATCATCTATGTTGTAAAGTTACGATGTTATCATCTATGTTGTAATTCTATGATTGGCTTATGTATAATCAAATCATCATGTTGTTCATATGCTAGTTTGGTTATGTTGATTCATATGATAAATCATATGTATGTATGCAAGTTTAGATCTTGATTTAGACATGAATTATATGCAAATTGGGGAAAATTATATGCAACCTTGCATGTTTCATGACATCTAGTTTATGCGAAAATTTGATCTAAAGTTAGGCTATGACATGTGTGAGTTCTATGATAAATTCTACATGCTAGTTTACATGTTTAGATGTAAGTTTACACCATTGTTATGTTGCATAAATCACATAGACAAGTTTATATAAATATATGAGTTTGGAGTATGAATCATGTTATGCAAGTTTGTGGTTATTGCCTATGCAAGCTTTAGATGTAGATCTATGACATACATGATTTATGCAAGTTGTGACCATTACCTAAACAAGTTTAAACCTTTAGATTTGGATTTATGACATACGTAGTTTTATGCAAGTTGTAACTTTGGCCTATGCAAGTTTTAGATGTAGAACATCATCCACACATGCAAGTTCACCCCTTATGTTTAGATCTATTTTTAGTTATATGTATGTTGTGATGTTTTCTCTTTATTCCATGAGTTAGACTATTCGAGTCTAACGTATATTTTACGTTAAACGAACGAACGTACAACGTGGGGTAAGGGGATAATATTAAAAGATTTAATATTGAGAATTGGCATAAATGCCTTAAATAGCATAAAATTAATTTGTGATGAAAATTGGTATGATTTTACATACCATAAATAGATGGACATAATTGAGTCAATTATGGCCATAGTTAAATTTGGAATTGATTGATAATTTGAATAGGGAAAATAATTCAAATTGGGGAATGATTAATTAGGTGTAATTAATCGTCTAAGACACGAGATTAGGCTCTTTTGTGGTGTAAGACTGCCCGGACCCGCCCAGCAAATCCAGTTGCCACAAATGCCAGTCCAATGTGGGAAGTCTTAGGCATAAACTAAATACGTAACAGTTGTAAAGACACGAGGTTAGGGTCTTTTGTGGTGTAAGAGTACCCGGACCCGCCCGGCAAATCCAGCTGCCACAAATGCCAGTCTAATGTGAGAGGTCTTTATAAGGTTACGGTCTTAATGAATTAAGAAACACTTAACCAGATAAACATGTAGTGGGACATGAGGGGGTTAAGTGGGTGCCTTGGGTGGCATGTGGAATCTAGTGTGTGCCTTGGGTGGCATCTGAAATACGATTAGAAATACTTAACCAAAATAGAAACATGTAAGTGAACATGACTAAGAAGAGGGTTAAGTGGGATGTACCAGAAGGGACCAAGCTTAGGTGGATAGCTTGTGTCAAGTAATGGGGGGCCATTTCAACTAGTAACCCATACGTATATTTGTGGGCTCGACCCAAGTCGAGGACGGGACACGCATACTGGGCTTGACTATAAGAGGCCAAACCGGGTTAGCGGTGGCAACGCAAGTCCAACTGGTTCATATGCGTGTGTGGACCCGGGCTGGTAGGTAAGACGTTGTTGCATCGTGTAGGTATAAGCCGTGCATTATTGGTGGTACCGGGTTGCCACTTTGGGGAGTGATACACCCCACTGTGGGGCCAGCACGGGTATCTACGAGTTAGGGAGCCGATTGCATGGGGATAGTGGGTACACCTAGTGGAGATAGGGGCAGGCGACACCTATGAAGGCAACTAGGGGTGCAGGAAACTATCATTATCATTATTAAGTTCTGTATGCGGGATCAACCTTAGGGTAACTAGTGGTGGTGCAGTATAGTAATTATCTTATAGTGGTTTAGGTGCGCTTTAACGTTATCTTAGTTCAATCTTATTTCCTTGTTTACTCTGTAATACCCAATTGTTCACAATCATTTCCTTATTTTCCAACTTATGCCTTAGCCTAGTTATTTTGGTAATTATATTGTTAAAGTTATCGCACTCGCTAGACTTTATGTCTGACCCCCTTTATTTCCTCCTCTTTTCTTCCTCCCCCCCCCCAGGTGCTCAGTAAGAACTAGCACTAGTGGATCTTGATTTTGGACAGCTGTATTTCTTGCTTTTAGAAGATTGCTTGGATCGCTGAAGTAAAGTTCAACTTCTCTTATTTATGGCTATTTTGTACTGGGGTTATGTCTTTCAATTTATGTACTTTGAGTTGGTCAAGATGGATATTATGTACTTTGACTCTGGTTTTGATGATGTAATCAAACTTATGTATTTTCCGCTGCAATGAAATAAAGTTTTTAAAGTTTTAGTACTGTTTATATCTGTCTTGTTGTTAAGTTTTTGTTCTATACACACTTAAAATGCTCCATGAAAGTTAATGCATTCCCTTTGTGAGTGACATAAATGGACGTGAGGTGTTACATATCGGAAGTTGGATTTCCATCTGTGAACCGAGGCAAAAGATAGTCCTCACCGAATTCGAGATGCTCTAGCCCGTGTCTCAGGATCAGAGCTCGAGTGACCCTTGGATCGTCAGGGTCGGTCCACCGATGTGGATTAAAATGCCTAAACACTGCGTTTCCCCGCCCTTTGGGGCGTCAATGAGCCAAATGACTCCATCGGCTCCACACAGTCACCGATATATCCGAGGTGCCTCGCAACAGCAACAACCACACAGGTGAAAATAATATAAATGTCATGGCTAGTAGGTCACTGAAACCACCCTAGCCAGAAGGAAACGCATGCCCTCCCTGAGGTCGTCTCCCGTTTTTGGTTCACAACCGGGGTGTGAGGCTCGCGAATCAACGCTACACAAAGCTATGCCACACAGGCGGTGCTTTGATCATCAACCACAAGACTTTGCTTTTCAACAGAAGCCTCGATCAATTGCCACACAGGCAATTCACTCCATGCGATTGATGTCCATAAATATATAACCCCTGAGCTCGTACGTCTCAGAGAAGGGCGTTAAGCAAGAGAATAAATTCTCCACCGCCAAACAGATATATATATTTAATAGAAATAAATCACACAGAATAAAATCCAATGTCAGACACATAGTCCATTTACAAGTTCGTTCTGGGTCTGAACGAAACCGGAGGCACCTTATACCTCGCATATCCTTCGATCTCCAAGTACGTCTGGACGATCACCAACTGATTCCCTCCTCTTGGGTGTACAGCCCAAACAAGATCATCAGTAATCACCCAAACGATGTGAAGACCTCCGGTCTTCGACCACCGTCTTCATCCTCGACACCACGTCAAATCAGTTATTCAGAATGGGTTAAACCCGGTCTTTCTGAATAACTCGCGTATATAGTAAACAAGTGTTACACAAACACAACATACGCCTCATTCCAATTCAGAATATTCTTTTATTCAAATATTCTTATACTTTGGGAAAGGTTCCCATTAATTTTATCAAAGATAAATTCTTTAAATTTATTCTTTAATCTTCCTTTGAATATCAATTCAAATTGGCCGGGATTAGCGAACCACATCGAAGTAATCATATATTTTATTTCCCAATCCCAACCTATTCATCCCATGAAGTAAAACTAGTAATATTTCATATCTAACACCACGGTGTTATCGGTAAATTCAATTACCATTTCACGTTCAAATCTAATTAAAGATTTAACTATCGCCTGTAGCAAAACTGGTGATACTCCATTCTCGATCACTTCAATCTAATTAAAGATTCATTAAAACTCCACTTAGTTTTAATCTTCCAAAAATCAATGTTAATGATTGTTTAACTTGGGAAATCATATCCTATCTTTAACTGGGTTAAAGAACCAACGTCACTTAAAACACGGTTCACTATAAACCTAAAATCACATTCTAATACACTTCCAATTAAACATCATTTAATTGTTATACTTCATTAAATCTAAATAAAAAGATTTTAATCTTATTCACAACTGGGTTTAAGAACAGTGTTAATGAAGACACCATTCACGACAAACCCAAATCCCATTCGGTATTAAATACAAGGCTCTGAATAGAAAATATATCGGCTTATATTCAATATCAAATTCTACGACCAACAAATATCGTATTGGAAATAACGATATAAGCATATCTTTCAAATTTCCATAACAATATCTGTATAATCACGAAATTCAACATCGAAATATTCCAAAGGCAATTTCGCTTCAAATCCATTTCCACTTTATATATTGGAAATTCTGGTTATTTTCAAAACCATTTCAAATCCACTTTATTTATTTTAAAAATAAATGGAATTATAATTCTTGTTCAAAACTAGTTCATTTCGATAAAAATCTATTTTTATCTTTTCAAATATGGAATTTTCATCCCAATTCTTCACAAATCATTTCTTGTTATTTTACACAAATTATTACTTTTTTTAATAATTTTATCAAGGCCCGTACAGTCGATTTCCATCAACGGACATCGGACTGCACTTACAACGACCTTTTCCATATTTGATTTGGACATAATTCCAAATCCAACCGTTAGATTTTGCATCACTAACATTCGTTAGAAAGCTCTTTTCGATACGAACCCAATGGTTCCAGTTTTAAGAGAATCCGACGGTCGGATCTCCCGTAATATCTGTTTGAAGTTAATGGACGAAATTCGCGAACTGCCGCGGCGCGGCTCGTTCTATTCAGGCCATTATATATATATAATATATATTACATATATTTTGTCGATCCTTTTTAAAACGTATTTTATAAATCGTTTTCAAAACGATTTCAACTTCATATTCAGTTTCTAATCAAAATTGAATATTCCATATCATTAATCTATAAATGATATTATTTTCAAAACGTTATATTTTGAAATCACTTCTTTTTCTATATTCATTATAAAAATGAATAAAATCGATATAGATATCATTCATGTCAAAATAACATCAATTTAACTAACACGGCTTTATATATTTCAATAACTTCGTTATTCTATTCAACAAATGAATATTTATTCTATTCAACACATGAATCTACATTTCTTTCAACACATAAAATATATTTTTATTCCAACACATGAATATATATTTTTATTCAACACATGAATTTTCTTACTATTCAACACATGAATTTTTTTACTATTCAACACATGAATTTTCTTACTATTCAACACATGAATTTTCTTACTATTCAACACATGAATTTTCTTTTATTTTCCAAATTGGAATGAGGCCCAATCAATTACCATATAATGTTAATTATATGGATTCCGTACAACACATGTATATAATAGCAACGATAAATAATCAACCATCATCCAGAGTGCACCACACAACTGCATAAGCATTAAATATAAATAATTAACGCTTACATAGTCTGTCAACCCATCGATTGACATACAACTAAACAATCGGGATTAGTGTACGTCAAATATCATCCCAATACCCGTGTCGGGTTTCAAATCAACAAACACAGATTTTTTTGTGCAATTGGGTGATGTGTAAAATTTATCGTCCCAATCAATATCAGTCAAATGGGTGTACATAAACAAATCGTTCGATTTGTAAATGAATATTTATTTTACTTCAACACATGAATATATATATATTTTTATTTCAACACATGAATATATATTTTTGTTCCAATACATGAATATATATTTTTATTCAACACATGAATATATATTTTTATTCAACACATGAATTTTATTCTATTCAACACATGAATTTTATTCTATTCAACACATGAATTTTATTCCATTCAACACGAATTTTATTCCATTCAACACATGAATTTTATTCCATTCAACACATGAATTTTATTCTATTCAACACATGAATTTTATTCTATTCCACCTCACAATCAATTTTCACACAAACAAATCAATCCAAACGCAATCAAACAAACAAGTCGTCCATGGTCTGTGGACGACGGGTGTCGGGTGCTGCTAAGCACCATCTGCATCCTAGTATATATTTCAACTAGAAAATAAATTAAAAGTGAGGAGTTCTCACCAAGAGCTAAACCAAACGCCATGACTCTTCATATGTAGGAAACCTTCGTCGTGTTTTCAACGAAATCTGTTTCACGTGGTATATGTTAAAAATCACATTTTTAACATCGCTACATGTATAGAAAAGATTATATTTTTACAACGCTATATATATAGAATAGATTATATTTTTACAACGCTATATATATAGAAAAGATTATATTTTTACAATGCTATATATATATATAGAAAAGATTATATATATTTTTTTACTCTACTAAAAATCACCTTTCTAATTTTCCACTTCTTATATAAAAATCACATGTTTATATGACTATTCAAACAATAAATATCGAATTTTTAATTCGAAAAAAGTCTAAAAATCGAATTTTTAGTCGCATAAGTAAATAAAAACTAAAATAAAAACTCACAGGGGATGCGGATGGTCGGAGGCGGTCAGAGGTGAGGTGCAGGCCTGTCAGACGGCGGCGGTGGGATTAAGTTGGTCGGAGCTTGGCTTTTGGGGCTTTGGATTTTAGGGATTTCGATTTTGGCCAGAGGAGGGAGGAGGTGGGCCGTCGATGGTGGCTGGGGGGTATTGGCGGACGGAGGCGCGGCGAAGGGGAGGGCGACGTGGGCGGTGCTGGCAATCGATGGAGCGAACGTGTTTTGCCCCTTTTTTTTCTTTCTGAAATGGGATTGGGGAGAGAGAGGGTGAGGAATATTTATATTTTTATATTTTATTTTATTTTTAAATCCAAAAATTTACCTTTTTAATTCGAATTCCAAACGAGACCCGACGACTGTCGCCCCAGCTAATTACCCTCATTCCGAACACCATGGGATATGTCCCGTAAGCCAATTCCATCGTTTCAATCAATTTCCATTTAAATTAAAATATAAATCAGTATATTCAATTTTAAACGTACATTTCAATTTACCGGGGCCACACACGAACTCTAAAAATTCCCGAAAAATATTTTCTAGCTTCGTATTGATGATACGGTTCTAACAAAACAAATTTCGTCCAATTCCGAGAACATTTGAAAAATGGCCATTTTCCAATCGATTAAAATCAACTGAAACTGGTGAAACGTGTTTTCCTTTGCCACGCTCACATATAGATTCAGAAAATTACGAATTTTGAAACCTAGCAAAAACCTGACATCACGGATCCAACAAAAGTGGTTTCGTCGAAAACCGAGGTCATTTGCAAAATTTCCATTTTTAAGGGCCAAAATTCCATAGCAACTATTTTGAATTTTCACCTGGGCATAACTTTTTATCCCCACTATGAAATTTTGATTTTTCGTATTCGTTGGAAAGATATTTTCAAATAGGTTGAAATATTTTTGGTTTCACTAAAATCCGGTTTATTTTGAATCATGTACATTCATTTGAACTTTGAAATCGAATTTTCGAACTACCGAGCCATTTTCAATTCTTTTTATATTTATAAATAAATATTTATATTCTAACGACGACGAATATAAGTATATACGTTCTAATTCTATTCAAAATAAATTTCTCGTCGTTATTATTTAAAATAAATCATTTTAAATGTTCAAAATTCACTAAAATTGCCAAAATAAAAATTTTAAATTGGCTCAGATTTCCGGGTTATTACAACTTCCCCCACTTAAAACTTTTCGTCCCCGAAAAGGAACGAAGCCGAAAGTTGTTTTACAAACCATCTCAACTTCCATTATTTTCATTATGGCTTAAGTTCTTCAACTTTTCAGTTTTTAATAACTTTTCAAATTTTTCAAAAAAATGGCTAACACCCTAAATTTTCGAAAAATTTCGCCATAACCTCCCCTGCACCGGGAGCTTCGGGATATTTCAAATAGCCTCCCATAGCCCTCACCAATCCAAAAAGAAAAGGAAACAGCCAAGCGGCTAGCCAATCGGCTCATAAAATCATCAAAAACCCAAGAAATACAATAAACATGTACCTATTTGTCGAGAAAACAATTTTATTCCTCTTCTCTAGCCTCCTTGCTATGACCTGTTCAATGTAAGTACATGTATATGTATGCAAATGCGACAATTTTTCAATACAACTCACTATTTGGTTCAATTTGGCTAAAGGTTCAACATTTTTATTAATCAAACAACACAACCAGTAATCAATTAGTTGATTAGCTTTTCAATTCATAACTTTGATATATAGTCAAAAATCACATTTTTGGTGCCAAATCACAACAATAGGCCCTATCTAATTTTGGTTCTCACACCAGTCAATTGGAAATATATAGAAATCCCACTTTCGAAACACGAACACAATTACTGTTGATGCCCGGGCATCACCAGAATCATGTTCGGGCGACTAGAGTGTGATTCGATATCTATCCAGTATATTTGACCCTTCAATACACGTGGATCAGACGTATATGAAAATCTCTATATATTGGATTGCCCAAATTCAATACAAATAAAAAATCAAATACGAATAATTGATTTAAATTTTCAAAACAAAAATTGTTTTCATTTTGATTTTCAAAACACTACTCTTCACACTCGTTCTTGGATACTACTGATCCTATCTCTAACGAGTCATTCTCATCGGATATTACTAATCCAATCTCGGATGAATTCTTTCATTTGGTTCTAACGTGTCTTGTTCTCCAAGCTCTGTAAACCAAAGCTCTGATACCACGATGAAACGACCCGAAATCCCCCTTACGGGAAATCATGGATTGAGTTGAGGACAAGACAGATCAGAACACAAACAAAAGAACATTTCATTGTTAATTACAACAATTCCATCAGAATACAAGAATATACAGAGTATGAATAAATATTACACAGAAAATATCAGAGATTTAAATTACATTACATAGCTGCGGAAAAATAATAAAATACACAACTGAAAGTAATACACGGATATGGAGCTTTCCGAGTATCGTTCCAGCTGTAAATCAGGATCGTGTGAATATAAATCTGCAAAACTAAAACTACTAGCTGCCCGTGTCAAAATAAGGGCACCCAGAGTTTAGGTTAAAACAATAAACTCCAGGTCAATCATGTGACTGGTGTGAGAACTAAACAGTTATTAATCTTTATTTTAAAGTTAGGTAAATCAAGGGACCACGCCGTATAACACGGAACGGGTTTCCTCCCAAGAGTACCAGTGCATAAAACAACAGCGCAATGCTAAATAAAGAACGATGAAGCTATTATAAGGCCCAGGTCCCGTCACATAATGCAACGCAAGCCGGCGGATAGGGTTTTTACCTTATAATAGCCAAGAATGCTTGGTACGTGAAATTTCATGTTTTATTATTACTATAAGTGTATAGTGTCAAAACAATTTCAAATCATAAGTATCAATCATAGACGGCATAAGTGCCCCATACCACTATGTCGCCATACTAGGCTCTACAATCAAAACCGCAAAGTCACGTATCGTAAGTTGGATTTCCATCTGTGAACCGAGGCAAAAGATAGTCCTCACCGAATTCGAGACGCTCTAGCCCGTGTCTCAGGATCAGAGCTCGAGTGACCCTTGGATCGTCAAGGCCGGTCCACCGATGTGGATTAAAATGCCTGAACACTGTGTTTCCCCACCCTTTGGGGGCGTCAATGAGCCAAATGACTCGATCGGCTCCACACAGTCACCGATATAT